>CM053772.1:125025522-125079745 GCA_028658325.1 Potorous gilbertii | reverse complement strand
GCAGAGAAGGGTCTAATCTTGTTCAGAGTGCAAGAGGAGATGCAAACTAGAAGTTTTGTCATCATTACTCAGTTCCAGGTTTCAGATTAAAAGCAAATTGAAGAGGATATCTGTGATTAGTGGTGACCTTCCAGGGTGAGTAGTCCTAGGCCTTAGATTATGTACCAGATGAAAGGTACAAGTTCCAAAACAAGCAACAGTTGTGGGTTGGAGCCCAGGGCTGAGGAGAGTGTCAATACCAGCTTCCAGTCCAATCTGAAGACTACAGTGGAATAATCATGGAAAGAAATATTAAAACAAAGTCAAAAGACTGAAAAAATAGAAGGAAATGTGAGGTATCTCTTATCAAAATCAACTCACCTGTAAAACAAATCAAGAATATATTACTTTTAAGAATCAATGGACTGCCTGAAAGCTATGATCAAAATAAGAATCTAGATATCATAACTAAAGAGATCATGAAAAAACTGCCCAGATATTTTAGAACCAAGGGGCAAAATGGAAATGGAAAGAATCCTCCCCCATCACCTCCTGAAAGAAATCCCCCAATAAAAACTCTCAGGAATACTATAGGCAAAATCCAAAACTTCTAAGTCAAATGAAAAAAAATGCTGCAAGTAGCCTGAAAGAAAGAGTTCAAGGACTGAAGAGTCATGATAAGGATTACACAAGATTTAGCAGTTACCACTATAAACAAATGGAGAGCACGCAATTAGGTATTCCAAAAGAAAAAAAGATGACAAAAAATAATAATTAATCCAGCAAAACTGAATATAACTGCACAAGAATAAAAATGCAACTTCATTGAAATGGAAGACTTCTAAGTATTCCTGATGAAAAGAGCAAAGATGAGTAAAAGAATTTTTTTTAAATACAAACAAATGAATCAAGAAAAACATAAAGAGAAATACAATAAAGCAACTGGAAGGGATGTTATCTAAAAAAATCAAATTAAGGGGTGAGAGAAGAATATATAGGAAGGAGAAAGGGAGAAATGGAATGGGGCAAATTATCAAGAAAAACCTTTTTCAATGGAGGAGAAAAGGGAGGAGGTGAGAGGGGAAAAGTGAAGATGCTCTCTCCACATAGATAGCTTAAGGAGGGAATAACATGCTCATTAAATTTGGTATGAAAATCTATCTTACACTAATGAAAGTAGGGAAAAGGGGACAAGTGGGAAAAGGGAATAGCTAGAAGAAAACACTTTTGGGAAGGGACAAGGTCAAATGAGAGAATAGAATAAAAGGGGGACAGGGTAGGATGGAGGGAAATATAGTCTTACACAACATGACTATTATGGAAGTCTTTTGCAAAATGACACATGTATAGACTGTACTGAGTTGCTTGTCTTCTCAGTGGGGATGGGTGGGGAGGGAGGGAGGGAGAGAAGTTGGAATTCAAAGTATAAGAAACGAAGGTTGAGAATTGTTATTGCATATAACTGGGAAATAAGAAATACAGGTAATGGGGTATAGAAATCTATCTTACCCTACAAGAAAAGAGAAAAGATGGGGGTAAGGGAAGGGAGGGGTGTGCTAGAAGGGAGGACACACTGAGAAAAGGGGTAATCAGAATGCAAGGTGTTATGGGGTGGGGGGAGGGGAGAGATGGGGGAAAAATTGGAACTCAAAAGTTTGTGGAAATGAATGTTGTAATCTAAAAAAAAGAAAAAAGAAAAGTTCTAAATTGAGCTTAGCTTGTCATAATGTATAGGGGTTAAAGCTGTAGCTGAAATAAAACACTGTATAAAAATGAAACCATCTTTTTTTTAACAGAACAAGGTTTATTTAAGATACACATATAAGTACATAAAAAATTACACTCCCAGTTTTTGAAGGATTTTAAGCTAAGATTTGGAATATAAGAAACTAAGTGTACCACTTCCTCTCAAGGTTCAGAATTAAGGTCATTTAATCAGAAACATCTCATGTTACCAAGTAAATAAAAAAAGTCTCAAAAAGAGGAAAAGTTAACGTCTAAACATAAAGAATGATGCGTATAGCTCCTGATGTCTCAGGGTTGTCAGGGGCTCTCTTGAAATGGCTTCAGGTAGTAAGACCGAACCTGCTTTCACAGTTCAGGAATGTTAATAATGAATTTAATCAGCAGCAGCCTTCACCTTCTTACATGTCCTTCTTCACATTCTGGTTCTGCAAGACACATTTTGAATGAATGAAACTATCGTAAAGAACTGTAATGTATATACATATTGATTCACACTTATAAAACTTCTGAAATTTAGAAAACAAATTAAATAATCTTGGTCACTTCTAATGGCAGTTAGCTGAAGGAGAGTTAGATTTTGAGTCAGTAAGATCTGTATTCAAATCTTTCTCAGTGATGGAGAGACAGTCAAGGCAAATTGGAGGGGCCACCCTTCAGCCCAAGAGAGTCCTTGTTTGGATTCCTCATTGGTGACCCCAAAACAGCAGTAGCTGCCTACGCTGAGAACTGAGGATACCCACAGGAAAGGCAGCTTCAGAACCCCATATCAAGAAGCACAACAAAAAAAGCTGTGCCATTTCTGAGGGGATCTTCATCACCAAGAGCTATGAATCATCTCTTTGCAACATGAGCTTTATACGTTTGAGTTTAACTTCCCCTGGACTGTATATGTACTGGTTGAAGGCTGTCACAGATTTTTTTTTTTGCAGGGTGGGGGGGAAGAATGTTTTATATCAACTGTTCTTACACCTTACTTGATACATCTTTCTCAAAACTAATTTAGTGTAGCATGTGTGGATAGCCTTGGGGCAGGCTTGGGCAGGGCCTGGTGGGTTGAGACTTATGAGGCTTCCAACATGAATAAAATAAATGAAAAGCAGTTAGTAAATACTTACTAGGAGTTAATCGCTATGTTAACCTATTGAGAGTACAAATAGAAAAAAATAACAATCCCCTTGAAATAGATTTCAAGGAAATCACACTAACTGGGGATAGATAATGCATATAGAAAGATTTAGGGTAAAAATGGTGTTGGCCTTCCAGAATGGGGAGCCTGGAGGGGATTGGTCAAAAGGAAGGAAGTGGACCTGGGGCAGAAATTTCCTGAAGGATTCCTCTAGCAGAGATAAGGATGGGTCATCAGTACCTCTCCAAGAAAGGATAAGATGGAGGAATTGGCAGAAAGGGTAGAAGATGGGGTTGTGGCAGAATAGGGCAACTTCATGTAGCAGCTTCAAGCCCTATGTGGTCCTGTTTCTGGCGTAGTCAGATTGTACACTCAATGCCTTTCTGGAGTCTCGGATAAGATGGTTGGTTCTTGGTTTTCCTCCCTTTCAAAGTTTTGGCCTGAGAGAGACTCTCTGACCCCTGCTACAATCCCTGGCTTCTGCCTCAGCCTCCTGGTGGGGGAGGAGGGGGGACTGGAGCACTGGTCTTGGCCCTGTCTCCATTTCTTTTTCCCTACATAATCACCAAGTAGAAGCTGAATTTGTCCTCGAAGGATTCCCTCCTTCCTGCCTGCCCAGTCTCAGCCTCCTTTGATGGATCTTCATCCAAGTCACATCCACTAACCACGGGGGTGTCCCCAAGCTATATCCTGGGTTTTCTCTTCTCCCACCACACTAAGTTAGCGCCTCTCCTCAGATCCCTAATATTCAATCATTTCATCTCTATCCTAACTGATTTGACTTTACACATTGTATGTGCTTAATAAACGTTTTTTCATTCATCCTTCATTATTTATCTCTCACTTTCTTTTTTTATGTTCCAGAGAGGAAGTTTAACATAACAGATACAGCCCTCCTGGAGTTAACTGTAGCTTCTCCATTTGAATGCAAGATCTACGTGTTTGTTCTTCACTGCGTAAGAAGACCGTGCATCAGAAAAATGATGACATGACTTGCACTTGACTTCGCTTTGAGTGAGGGAGGGCTGTGCAGGTCACCAGCCTCACTTCTCCTCCACAGCCATCTGAATCCAGTGACTAGAGATGACCCAGGATGAAGCAACTGAGGTTAAGTGACTTGCCCAAGATCACACAGCTAGGGAGTGTCAGGTGTCTGAGGTGAAATTTGAACTCAGGTCCTCCTGAGTCCTGCTCTATCCACTGCACTACCTAACGCCCCGCAAGATAAATACAGAAAAAAATGGAAGGTAATCTCAAAAGGAAGGTACTACCAGGCAGAGGGACTGAGAAAAGCCCCCAAGGGCTTCCCCCAGCTAGAACCTCCCCTTTACATCATAAAGCACACAATTAGGCACACTTTGTCTTGTCTGGCCATTAGAATGCAAGATACAGAAAGTAAAAGGTAGGTGATCTCCGTCTAGAGAGGGAAAGGTCCCTGCCTTCAGAGGGAGACCTCTCCAGGTGCTTTCCCTTAGAGATTTCCCTTCCCTTCACTCTCTCTGAATCTTGCGTTCTAAGGGAGAGAGAGAGAGCACGTGAGCTATTAGAAACATCCCAGAAATCTACAAAGTAACGAAGGTGATCACCTAGGAGAAGCACGTGGCGACTCCTCTCCTCGGAGAGCACCTTTACGCTATCTCCTCTATAAGGAGCAGCTCCCTAGGGGGTTCGCGCTGGGTCTGGGGAGTTCAAACCCGGACTCACACTGACCTAGCTGTGTGACCCTGAGCGTATCACTTCACCCGATTTGCATTAGTTTCCCCAGCTGTAAAGTCATCAGGAGAACTATTCCGGAATCTTTGCGAAGAATACCCCAAAAGGGGAACTCACGGCTAAACCACAGCCAAAACAACCGCTTTTTGCTTCTTGCCTCCTCCATGAGAACGCTGTCACCCTGAAGGTAGCCTTTCTTCAGCCCTCGTTTATGCTTGGCACAAAGTGGGAGCTTCATTACCGCTGCTAGGTGGGCTTGGTCTTTCTAGTCCAAATGCACTCAGGGTATTTTTTTTTGCATTTCTTATAAACGTTCATTTTTGTCTCTTTTAAAAATTAAATCTCGTCGTATGTCCAGAATGTGCCACCTTAACCCTACATCACTAGGCTCGGGGTGGGGTCGCTTTGCTTTCCTCTAAGCCCCCCTGCTGTTTGACACACGCGCACGCACGCGCACACGCTAATACACGTGTCGTACGCCTCGCTAGCGCGGCAGGTGCCCGCGCCACGCCCCTCCGTCAGCCCCGCCTCCAGGGAGGAGCGTGCATCCAGTAACATCCCGCCCGCTCCCCTCTCCTTCCCCTCCTCCTCGCCACGCCCCTCCGTCAGCCCCGCCTCCAGGGAGGCGCGTGCACCCAGCACTCCCTCCCCTACCCCGCCCCGTCTGCTTCACTTAACCAGCCGGCCCTCCACGTAAGCATTCTGCTCTCTCGTCCGGAGCGTGGACTACATCCGGGTCGCTGGAGGCCCTCCCCCGCCCCTTTCCTTCTGTAATTTCGCTCACTTCCTGCAGTTTCCGGTCTCTTTCGTACCCGTCGTCTCCGCCGCCGCCGCCTCCCCCGCGGTAGCTTCGCCCCCTTCCTGCCCCGGCCCTCGCCGGTTCCCTCACCTCCTCTCCGTCCGGGTCTCTCCCCCTCCCCCCCAGGCCCGCGCGCCGCTTCCCCTCCCCCACCCGCTCCCGGGCTCGCGCCTCGCGGAGCCGTTTCCCCTTTGGGACCGGCTCTGCCCTGCCCTGCCCTCCGCCGGCCCCCCGGCCGCCGGGGCTCGGCCAAGCGTCCGGGCCTGCTCCGCAGCGGGGAGCCGTCGGGGGAGCGGGGAGGCCGGGCCCGGGCCCACTCGGCTTTGTGCGTGCGCGTCGGCCCCCAGCCCGGGACATGCCTCGGCCGGGGTCGGCGTGGGCGGCCGCCCTCCTGCTGCTGGCGCTGGCGCTGGGCCCGGGGCCGGGCCGCTGCTCCGAGATCACCTTCGAGCTGCCGGACAACGCCAAGCAGTGCTTCTACGAGGACATCACGCAGGGCACCAAGTGCACCCTCGAGTTCCAGGTAGCGGGCGCGGGCCGGGCGGGCCGGGCGGGGCGCGGGGCAGGCCGGGGCGGGCGGGCCGGGCGGGGCGCGGGGCAGGCCGGCAGAGCAGGCCGGGCCGGGCCGGGAGCCGGCTTCTCAGCCCTCTGTCAGCGCTGCAGGGTCGGGTGTAGGCATTGGGACGACGCACTGGGGAGAGAGGGAACGAATGCACCGAACGAGCATTAATTAGGCACCTGCTGTATAAGAAGAGAAGAGTGAATGACGGTGGGGGGGAGGGGGTGACTCTGCCCTCGTCTTCCTTGTCCGTAAAGCATGTATGTGCTCCTGTATTTGCTTCGTTGATCTCAGTCACTAGCGCATTTATTAAGCGCCTGCTGTGTTCCAGGCACTGTGCTAGGCGCCGGGAATACAAAGAAAGTCCAAAAACTGTCCGTTCCCTCGAGGAGTTCACAGGAGGTTATTCAGTCCGTTCGTGACCTCTTTGGGGTTTTCTAGGCCGGTACTGCAGCAGTTTGACAGATGAGGAAACTGAGGCAAACCGAGTTAAGCGATGTGCCCGGGTCACACAGCTAGTCATTGTCTGCAGCCGGATTTGAACTTGGGAAGGGCTGGCACCGCATCCGCTGCTCCCCCTTTGTTGTTGGTTCGTTTCACACCCCGCTTGGGTCATCCAGCTGCCCCCCAATAAGGAAGACCCGAGTTTTAAATGTGGCCTCAGCTGTATGACTGGGAAGTAACCGTGTGCCTCAGTTTCCTCATTTGTAAAATGGGGGTAATCAGAGCCCCTTCCCCTTGTCTTGAGGATCCAATAGAATAATAGTTACATAGAGACATTAACTGCTGTTATTGTAATGATGTACGTGTTAATTATTGTTATAAAAGTGGAGTAGACCTGCGTTGGGAGCTGCCCTCAGACCTGAGCCAGTCATTTCTCTCATTCCCTCAAATGTAGAATGAAGCAGAGACTTTCCAGGGTGGTTGTGAGGACCAAATGGAATATTTGTGCCTGGCACGTGGTAAACATTATATAAATGCTTATTATTACTGAATACATTGAAGTAATAGAGAGGAGGTGCTAGAATTACAGGGGATCCAGAAAGTCAGCAAGCATGGTGAAGCATCTGGGATTACCAAGGAAGTGGAAGAGTCCCGCCCTCAAGGAGAGTCTTCAGTTTCTAATGCTAGGACACTTTAGAGATAATCCCAGCCGCAAGGCACTATCATTTAGAGGGATTGGCAAAGGCTTTAAATTACCAGATAACACTGTATCTTTTAGTTCTAGGTAGCTAATTGACTGGGTTGTCTCTTACCCACAGTTTTGTTACAACCTTAACTCTGATCTCCCAAGGCAGATTCATTCTTTGGGTTTTCTTTAACTTCCTGGTTCCCTTAAACTTCCAACTTTTTTCATTATTAATAGCAACTTCAGTGATTTGCCGGAGGAAAAAAGGCAAGAAATACTTTTCATTTTGTAAACCTTGAGTGATGAAGACATTTGAATCCAGTAGTTGAGTCAAGTTTGGATGGTTTGAATTCTGACTCTGCCTCTTAACTAGAAATAGTTGAATTAATTGAATAACCCTTCTAAAGTTTTTTCTACTTGAGAAGTAGACATCAACACTTTATCTTCATGTTGTTATTACCCATCTTGTCCCCCAAATCACTTTAAATAGTAATCAACATCTAGTTGGCTTTATAATTTTTCATTTCATTTTAATGCAGTGAGATGTTACCAAAATGAAGTCTGTTAGCCTTTCTGTGCCAAGTGTATGAAAGAGTGTTTCTTTATATAATAAGTGCCTTTCTGAAAAAGTGTTTAGGTCACATTCTTGTAAGTAGATGATTTTAGGTTGATAGACTTGCTTTTAAAGGATTTCCGTTTTACATTTTTATAAAATATATCAAAAATTGTGGCTTTATCTTTATTTATAAATAGGATTAATTAAACAGTATTGCATAGAGTCATTTGACTTAACAGGGGAAAGGTTGGAATACTTTTGACATAGTATATCTTGATTTCAAAGTATGTTGTAGTACTCCTGTGAATATTAGAGAAATACAGACTAAGTGAGTTCATAAGTGACTCCAAGAATGTTTTGATGGATTGTTGTCAACCTGTAGTAACAAAGTGAAGATTTCTCTAGTGGTATGTCTTGGGAATCTACTCTTGAAACTTAAACAGTTGAACATTTTTATGAGCAAGTTAAGATCTAGGAGATATGCCAGTCTTCAAATGACAAAAACCTCAGAAGGTTATTTCATAATGATAAATAACAATCCATTTTTGAACTTCCTTCAGCCTCCTCACTTTAATCAAAACCTGCTAAATAATAACAACAGAAAGTATTATGTAGCAGATGGAGATTTGCAAAGTGCTTTACATGTGTTGTCCCATTTGATCCTTACAACCCCATGAGGTGAGTGCTATTATCCCAATTTTACAGATGAGGAAATTAAAACTGAGAGAAGGAAGTGGCTTGCCCAAGGTCACACAGGTAGTAAGTTTCTGAAACAAGATCATCTCAGGTCTTCCTGGCTCCAAGTCCAACACCCTGTACCACTTAGCTGCCTACTTTCCACAGCTACTCGTAGCATCATTAAATGCCTTTTGGGTGTCTCAAACTATTCCCCATAGGATCTCAAACTCACTATGTCCAAAAACAGAACCCATTAACTTTCCCCAAAAACCCTTCCCTTTTCCCAATGGCTGTTAAAGACATACCATTCTTCCAGTCACACCATCTGAAATATGGGGTCATCCTCAACTCTGCATTTGAATTCACCCTGCATAACCAATCTAAAGTATAAGTCTGACCATGTCACTCACCCAACCACTTAACAACTTTTGTGGCTCCCTCCAGAATCTCCAGAAACCTCCAGAATCAAGTTTAGCATTTAAAGTTCTGCAGAATCTGGCCCCTTCCTCCTTTTCCGGTCTCCTTATACTTTATTCCCCTCCAAACACTTTATAATGCAGTCACACTGGCCTACTTGCTATTCCTCATACATGATACTTCATCTCCATTCCTGGAATACTCCCCTTCTCACCTCTGCCCCTTAACATTTCTGACTTCCTTCAAGACTGAACTCCAGTATGATGAGAGCAGCTAGATGGCACAGTGATTAGAGTCAACCCTGGAGTCAGGACAACCCAAGTTCAGATCCAGCTTCAGACACTTGGCATGTACTAGCTGTGTGACCCTTGGCAAGTTATCCCACTTGCCTTGCCAAAAACAAAACAAAAAAACATAATTGAGCTCCAATCCTACCTTTACCAGAGGCCTTTCCTAGTCTTACTGACTGCTAGTGCCTTCCCTTTAAGAAGACTATCCATCTGCTCTATTACATCATTGTATTTAGCTAGATATTTACATCCTTTCTTCCCCTTTAGAATGTGAGCTCCTTGTAGGCAGGGAAAGGTGTTTTTGTTTTTATTTTTTGCCATCTCTGTATCCCCAGTGCTTAATAAGGATGCTATATTCATATTAAGCCCTTAATAAATGCTTATTGATTGTAATTTGCCTGAAGATAACACATCCCTGCTAATAACATTTGAAATTACTATAATAATTTTGTTTCTAAAGCATTTTGCATACGTTATCTCATTTTGTCTCCAAACAATCCATGAAGTACTATGGGTGGTATTACCCATATTTTATGAGTGAGGAAACAGACTCTCATTGGTTTTATTGACTTGTTGGTCACACAACTAAGTGTCAGAGGTTTCCCCCGATTCCACATTCAGCATTCTTTCTACTATACAATGCTGTATCTCCAGATCTTGGTCAGCATTGCTAAACTCTGCATTGGTGTCTTTACTTTTCTCCCACAACCTCTGCCTTACCAGACAAGGAGAAATTGGTATAGGCTGGAGGTGTGGCATGTTTTTTTTCTCATTAGATGCCAATGCTCAGAAACTTAACTTTTTGCAGGCTGCTTGCATTTTTTGAGTTACTTAAAGACAAAGGGAAGCCAGAATGCTCCTTAGTCTTGGTTGGGAGAAAATAAGGAAGGCCTCCAGCACTGTAAGTACACTCCCTGTGGTAAACTTTTGGGGATAACATGCACAAGAGTCTCATAGTAAAGATGGGCATGGGTGGGCTTCCAAGTCTGCATCATCATAGGGGACTCTCAGAATGAAGAGATCACTTCCACTGAGTGATGTGTGTAAAATACATGGCAAACCTTAAAGTGTTACACAGATGTCAGCCCTCATTACTGTTGCCTCCGGTGCAACCTTGATGCTTTGCTTTCATTCTTAAGTATTTCTAACATGAGTTAATAACTGATTCAGCAATTACTGTGCTAGGTTTTCTGACTTGCTTGATATTTTCATTAGTCCTGAGGACCTACTAATCCTCAAACTTGGGTAATCCTATTAGCCAGTTTTTTTTGCTCCTGTTCTTGAGAAAAAGGCATGGAGTCAAGTTGATTTCACCCACAATAAATTTATAATGCATGCCTTCAAATGGATCCTCACTGCTGCCCAGCAGCATTTCACTCATAATTCCCAAACCTTGATCCACTTTTCACTTAACAGCATATGACTTAACACAACACCTCACTTAAGTCCCTCACAAATTGGCACTTGACCTAGCTTCTTTTTCTGCTGAGGACATCAGGATAGTGTAGACTTGGGATTATGCTGTATAAAAATTGGTTAAAGGATGTAGGAATATTTAGCCTGGAAGAGATTTAAAAGAGACATGTTAACTATCTTCAAGAATTTCAAAAGCTATCATGTTAAAGAGAGATTATATTTTTTCATAAAAGTAAGAACAAGGAGAGGAAGTTACTGGAAAACAAATTGAGTATTGATGTAAGAAAAAAGTACCTGCTCCAGGAGGTAATGACCTTCCAGGTGTATAAACAACTAACCTTTGGATATGTTATAGAGAATTTTTGTTCTGGTGAATGTTATACAGGATGACCTCTGATTCCTTTTTTATGAGGCTGTGGATTCCAGTCTGTTAACCTTTTATTTTATAAAATAAATAAGTTTTATAAAATAAGTTTCTTATTATAACTTAAAATCACTCTCAATTCTTTTCTTCTCTTCTGTCTCAGAAGAAGGGAGATCCTGATACTAACTAAAGCTAAACTCTCTGTCTGTCCCCTTGATGTCATTCATCTCCTTCCACCTCTTCTAGGACTTTGTAATTTAGCTTTTACATTCCTACCGCCCTATGGAAAATATTTCCAAGATCAATAAAGACCTCCTTATCCTTATCTTTAATTCCAAAGGCCTTTTTTGGTTTTCTTCCATGAGTTCTCTGCAGCATTTGGTAAATCAGGGTAGCAGACTCTTCCTGTGTACTTTCTCCTTCTTTACTTCTAAGGTACCACTCTTCTAGTTCCTTTGTAAACACGTACCTATCTTCTTTGCTAGTCCTTCCCATGACCTTGTAAGGTGAGTGTTCCTCAGATTTTGTCTGACTTTATCTTTTCTCTTAACTTCACTCTTTCTTAGCAGTCTGATATAGGCTTCAGTCTTGATGTGTTACTCCAAAATTCTGGTCCTGGTCTCATTCCCAAGCTCTAGCCCTGTATTTTCACCTTGATGTTTCGCTCAAACATGCCTGAAACCAAGCTTATCTTCCCTCAAAATCTGCATTACCTAATTTTAACTATTTTTGTCAGTGTTTCCACTACTTATTGAATCTCCCCTATTTGATACATTTGTGGGGTTTTTTTAAAACTCTTTCCTCTTCCTCAATTCTCATTCAATCCTTTACCAAATCCTATAGCATTCCTTATATCTGTTACCTCTTCCCCTGCCTACACCTTAATATGGGACTTCTTTGATATCGTTCACACCTTGAACTCTTTCAGTAGTCTATTTGCAGATCTCTCTACCTGTATGCCCTTTCCCCACCCCAGTCTACCCTTACCAATACTATCAATTAATTGATAAACACTTACTAAGTGCTTACTATGCCTCAGGCACTATGCTAACTAAGCTGGGGATACAAAAGAAACAAAAGACCGTTCCTACCCTCTTAGAGTTTATGATCTAATGGGGGAGAACTCAGGCAAACAAATATAAATAATAGGAAATAACAGAGAAATAACAGAGAAAGCACTGGAATTAAGAGAGGTTGGGGAAGACTTCCTATAAAAGGTGGGGTTTTAGTTGGAACTTCAAGGAAGCCAAGGAGATCAGTAGTTTGGAATAGAAGAGGAAGAACATTCCAGGCATGGGTGTGGGGAGTGGCAGGTAGGAAAAATGCCTGGAGCAGAGAGAAGATGATGCATCTTATTCGTGGATATTGAAGAGTATGTGTTGGAAATTAAGATGTAAGATTGGAAATATAAGAGGAAACTAGGTTATAAAGGCTTTGAATGCCAAACGGCATTTTTTTTATTTGTTATTAGAAACAATAGGAAGTCACTAGCGTTTATTGAGTAGGAGGATGCCATGGTCCAACCTGTACATTAGGGAAATCACTTATGGGGCTGAATGGAGGATGGATTGGAATGGGAAGAGATAGGAAACAGGCCGACCCACCAGCAGGCTATTGCAGTAAGTCATGCTTGAGGTAATGAAGGTCTACACCAGGGTGATGGCAATGTAGAAGGGTTTGTATTTGAGCAATGTAACAGAAGTGAAATTGATAAGCCTTGGTAACAGATTGGTTGCAAACCTGAAAGGCCTAGGGAGGATGGTATTGTCCTTTACAGTAATAGTAATAGGGATGGTAGAAGGTGGGGAAGGTTTGGGAGAAAGATAATGAAATTCTGTTTTCAGTATATTGAGTTTGAAGATATCTACTACACTTCCAGGCAAGATTTCCTAAAGGCAGGAGATGGAGCCAAGATGGCAGAGAGAATCCAGGAATTTGTCTGAGCTCTTCCTAGTTGCCTTTGAAAACACTATTTCCCAAGGATTTGGGAGCAACGAAATCCACAGAAAAGATGGAGTGAAACAATTTTCCAGCTTAAGATAACTTAGACGGTCTTCAGGAAAGGTCTGTCTCACTTGGATAAAAGGGGAGTGCAGATGATGCCTGGACAAGCCAATTGGAGGCACTTGGCCACATCACAGATTAGCAACCTAGGCCACACAGTCCTTGCTCAGCAAGCCATATGTGAGGCCTCCAGCCCCAGAACAGAAGGCAGTCTGCCAGCCCTGGAACCCCAGCCTAACAGGCACAGCTAGGCTGGGCCACCCCAGTGTAAAAAGCCACTAACCAGGCCCTGGGCTTTAGTGCTAGAAGCTTGGGACAGTAATCCCTGTGTCTCAGGAGCTCAACTTTAAAAGTCATGAAATAGGCTTTTAAAAATGAGCCAAAAAAGGACCTGATCATAGAAAGCTACTATGGTGACAGAGAAGACCAAAACATAAACTTGGAAGAGGACAACAGTGTCAAAATGAGTACATGGAAAGCCTCAGAGAGCTATACAAATTGGTCTCAAGCCCAAAAAGCCTTCTTGGAAGAGCTCAAAAAGGATTTTAAAAATCAGATGAGAGGTAGAAGAAAAATTGAGAAAAGAAATGGGTTATGCAAAAGAGAACCAGCAACTTGGAAAAGGAAGGCCAAAAATTGAGGAAATCAACTCTTTAAAAACTAGAACTGGCCAAATGAGAAAGGAGGTACAAAAGCTAACTGAAGAAAATAATTCCTTCAAAGTTAGAATCAGGCAAGTGGACGCTAATGACTCTATGAAATATCAAGAATCAGTCAAACAAAATCAAAAGAATGAAAAAGTAGAAGAAAATGAAAAATTTTACATTGGGGGTAAAAACCTGGCTATGAAAATAGATCCAGGAGAGACAATTTAAGAATTATTGAACTACCTGAAAGCCGTGATCGAAAAAAAGAGCCTGGACAGTATCTTTAAAGAAATTATCAAGGAAAACTGCTCTGATATCCTAGAAACAGGAGGTAAAATAGTAATTGACTGAATCCACCAATCACCTTAGGAAAGAGATCCCAAAATGAAAACTCCAAGGAATATTATAGCCAATTATCAAGTCAAGGAGAAAACACTGCAAGCAGCCAGAAAGAAAGAATTCGGATATTAAGGAGTCACAGTCAAGATTACATAGAATTTAGAAGTTTCTTCATTAAAGGATCAGTGGGTTTGGAATATAATATTCCAGAAGTTAAGGGATTTTGGATTACCAGCAATAATCAACTACCTACAAAATTGAGCTTAATCTTTCAGAGGAAAAGATTGATATTCAGTGAAATTGAGGACTTTCAAGCTTTCCTGATGAAAAGACCAGAACTTAACAAAAAATATGATTTTCAAATATAAGACTCAAAAGAAGCATAAAAAGGTAAACAGAAAAGAGAAAAAAAAACTTTACATCCCTACACACAAAGATGATGCATTGTGATGCATTTAGTTCTTGAGAATTGTATCTCTATTAGGGCAATTAGAGCATACATAGACAGAGGTTGTGTGAGTAGACGTTGATTTTTAATGTGATGATATAAAAAAATTAAGGGGTGAAAAAAAAGAAATGTACTGAAAGAAGAAAGGGGGGAGGCAGAATAGGGTAAATTGCATCACATAAATAGGCACAAAAGACCTATTACAGTAGAGGGGGAGAAAGGGAGGAGTGAGCATTGTTTGATCCTTTCATTGGATTTGGCTCCGAGGGAATAAAATACACAGTTGCATATCGAAATTTATCTTATCCTATGGGAAGTAGGAGGGGAAAGAAAGTGGGGGACAGATTGAGGGAGTCAGTGGTCAGAAGGGACAGGGTGAAAAGAGAGAGAAGTATGAACACAAAAATAGGATGGAGGAAAATACACAGTAATCATAACTGTAAATGGAATGAACCCATAAAGTGCAAGCAGGTTGGAAGCAGAAAGATACGCACAGAATAAAGGTAAAAGTCCAGAGCAGAATATATCATTCCCCAGCTGAAGTAAAACAAGTAGGAGCAGCAATCTTGATCTCAGATAAAGCAAAAGCAAAGTAGATCTAATTAAAAGAGATAAAGAAACTACATGTTGCTAGAAGGTTACCATAGACCATGAAGTATAGTACTAAACATATATACACCAAGTGGTATAGCATCCAAATTCTTAGAGGAGAAGTTAAGTAAGTTGCAGGAAGAAATAGAGAGCAAAATTTTACTAGTGGAAGTCCTCAACCTCTCCCCCTCTCAGAACTAGATAAATCTAACCACAAGAAGTTAAAGAAATGAATAGGATTTTAGAAAAGTTAAATATGATAGATCCCTGGAGAATATTGAATGGCAGTAGAAAAGAATATGCCTTTTTCTCAGCAATGTATGGCTGCTATAACAAAATTGACCATATATTGGGGCATAAAAACCTCATAGTCAAATGCAGGAAGGCAGAAATATTAAATGCCTCTTTTTCAGATCATCATGCAATAAATTATGTGTAATAAAGGATCATAGAAAGATAAACTAAAGATTAATTGAAAACTAAATAGTCTTAATTCCAAAGAATGAGTGGATCAAACAACAAATCGTAGAAATAATTGATAATTTTACCAAAGAGAACGACAATTATGAGACAGTATAACAAAACCTAGGATGCAACCAAAGCAGTTCTTAGGGGAAATTTTATATTTCTGAATGCTTTTATGAATAAAATAGAGAAAGGAGATACATTAATTGGGCATACAACTAAAAAAGCTAGAAAAAAAGAACAAATTGAAAATCCCCAACTAAATGCCAAATTAGAAATTCTAAAAATCAAAGGAGAGTAATAAACTTAAAAGTAAGAAAACTATTGAACTAATACAACTAAGAGCTGTTTTTATGAAAAATAAATAAGCTAAACTTTGGATTAGTTTGATTAATAATAAGAAGAAAACCAAATTACCAGTTTCGAAAATAAAAGGAATAAATTCACCAGCAATGAAGAGGAAATTAAAGCAATAATTAGGAGCTATTTTGCCCCACTGTGTGCCAATCTGACAATCTAAGTGAAATGGATGAATATTTACAAAAATATAAATTTCCCAGATTAACAGAAGAGGAGGTAAAATAACCCCATTTTAGAAAAAGAAATTGTATTAGCAGTGAACTCCCTAAAAAAAAATCTCCAGGGTCATATGGATTTATAGGTGAATTTTTACCAAATATTTGAAGAACAGTTAATTCCAGTACTACGTAAACTATTTGGAAAAATAAGCAAAACAAGAGTACTACCAAGTTCCTTTTATGACACAAATATGGTGCTGATATCTAACCCAAGAAAAGCCAAAAGAAAGAAAATTGTAAACCAATTTTCTTAATGAATATTGATGAAAATCTTTTAAATAAAATATTAGCAAAGAGTTTAGAGCAGTTTATCATCAAGATAATATACTATGACCAGATGGGATTTATACCAGGAATGCAGAACTAGTTCAGTGTTAGGAAGACTATCAGCATAATTGACCATATTGATAAAGAAAATCAACAGAAATCATGATTATTTCAGTAAATGTAGAAAAGGCTTTTGACAAAATACAGTACCCATTTCTGTTAAAAAACACTAAAGAGCATAGGAATAAATTGCGTTTCCTTAAAATGATAAGCGGTATCTGTCTAAAACCATCAGTAAGCCTTATCTGTAATAGGATATTCTAGAAGCATTCCCAGTAAGATCAGGCATGAGACAAGAATGCCCCTCATCACCAGTACCATTTGATATTGTACTAGAAATGTTAGCTTTAGCAATAAAAGAAATTGAAGGAATTAAAGTAGGCAGATGATATGATGATATACTTAGAGAATCAACCAAAAAGCTCCTTGAAACAATAAGTTTAGCAAAGTTGTAGGATATAAAATAAACCCACATAAATCATCAGCATTTCTAAATGTTACCAAAAAAAGCCCAGCAGCAAGAGACAGAGAAATTTTATTTAAAATAACTGCAGCTATTATAAAATATATGGGAGTCTACAAACCCAGCAACTATATGAACACAATTACAAAACACTTTTCACACAAATAGTCTGATCTATATGATTGGAGAAATATCAGTTGCTCATAGATTGGCCAAATGAATATAACAAAAATGACAATTTTACCTACATTAGTTTACTCATTTGGTGGTATACCAATTAAAGTACCAAAAAAATTATTTTGAGTTAGAAAAAAATAATAAAATTCATCTGGAATAACAAAAGGTCAAGAATATCAAGGGAGTGAATGGAAAAAAACCTGCAAAGAAAGGTGTCAGCCATATCATATTATAAAGCAGCGGTTATCGAAACTATTTGGTACTGGCTAAAAAATAGAGTGGTAAATCACCTATCGGTTAGGTGCATGAGACACAGTAATAAATGACTATGGAAATCGTTTGATAAGCCCAAAAGACTCCAAATTCAAGGATAAAAACTCTATTTGACAAAAATTGGTGGGAAAACTGGAAAATAGTATGGCAGAAACCAGACAGATCAAGATTTCACACTCTGTACCAAGATACAGTCAAAATGGGTATGTGATTTAAACATGAAGGGTGATATCATAAGCAAATTAGGAGAATAAGGAATGGGTTACCTGTAAAATCTGTGGAAAAGGGAAGAATTTATGATCAGGTAAGAGATAGAGAACATTATGAAATGCAAAATAGATAATTTTGACTACTTTTAAAAGTTTTTGTACAAACAACCAGTGCAACCAAGATTAGGAAGAAAACTGGAAAATAATTTTTACAGCCAGTATTTCTGATAAAGACCTCATTTCTCAAATATGTAGAGAACTAAGTCAAACTTAGAAGAATAAAAGTCATTCCCCAATTGATAAATGGTCAAAGGATATGAACTGGCTGTTTTCTAATGAAGAAATTAAAGCTTCTATAGTCATATGAAAAAAATGCTCTAAATCACTATTGATTAGGGAAATGTAAAACCACTCTAAGGTAGCACTTCATACCTATAAGCTTAGCTAATATGGCAGAAAAGGAAAAGAATAAATGCTGGAGAAGATGTGGAGAAAATTTTATGCATTGTTGGTGGAGTTGTAAACTGATCTAACCATTCTGGAGAACAATTTGAAACTATGCCCAAGGGGCTACAAAACTGCATATATGATCCAGCAATACCACTGTTAGGTCTGTCTCCCAAAAAGATCATTTAAAAAGAGGGGAAAGGATCAACATGTATCAAAATATTTATAGCAGCTCTTTTTGTGATGTCAGATCATTGGAAATTGAGGGATTGCCCATCCGTTGGGCAATGAGTGAACAAACTGTGGAGAATGAATATGATGGAATATTATCATTCTATAAGAGATGATGAGCAGGCTGATTTCAGAAAAACCTGAGAACACTTATATAAACTGATACTGAGTGAAGTGAGCAGAACCAGGAGAACGTTGTACACAGTAACAACAACACTGTGCCATGATCAGCTGGTAACTTAACTCTTCTCAACAATACAATAATCAAAGACAATTCCAGAAGACACATGATGGACAATGCCATCCACTTCCAGAGAAAGAACTGCACAGTCAGAATGCAGGTGGGAGCAGACTGTTTTTACTTTGGTTTTTGTTTTCTCTTTCTTGTGTTTTTTCCCTTTTGTTCTGATTCTTTTGTCACAACATGACTAATATGAAAATATGGTTAACATGATTGCACATGTATAACCTGTATCTGATTGCTATCTTGAGAGAAGAAAGGGAAGAAGAAAATTGAGAACTCAAAATCTTACAAAAATGAATTTTGAAAACTATCTTTACATGTAATTGAAAGAAAAATAAAGGTGCTACTACATTTTTTAAAAAAGGTTTCTGAAGGGCATTTGGTGGAGATGTGACATTGGAGGTCAGCGGAGAGATTAGATTAGCACCAGAAAGGTAGATTTGAAAATCCTCAGCATAAAGATGGTGATTATATCTATGAGTCAATGAGGTCTCCGAATGAAGCAGCATAGACAGATGGAGAAAAGGAGGACAAGGATGCCAAGAGTTAAAGGGCATAATCTGGATGAGGATCCTGCAGAAGAGAAAGAGTTGGAGTGGTCCAGTAAGAAAAAGAGAACCAGGAGAGAATGGTGTCTTGAAAACCTAGAGGAAAAAGAACATCAAGGTAGAGAACGTGATCAACAGTATCAGAGGCTGAAGAGAAGTAGAGGAAAATGAGGATTGAGAACAAGCCAATGGATTTAATAAGTGGGATATCATCAGTAACTTTGGAAGAATGGAAAACAGATTGTAAGGGGTTAAGAAGAGAGTGAGAAGAGAGAAAATGAAGACCCCTATTGTGGATGGTTTTTTCTAGGAAATTAGCTACAGAGGACACAAGAGATAATTGTGAATAATAAGTGAAAAATTGGGGATGACAGGGACAGTCTGCTGAGAGAGATAGGACTGGAATGAGATCTCTTGAACAAACAGAAGGATTAGCCTCAATAAGGAGTGAACCACTTCATCATCTGAGACAGAAGTGAAGGGAGAGTAGCAAAAGACATCTGAATGGTAGAAGAAGAGGACAGAAGGAGTTCTTGGCAAATGGCTTCAGTTCTATATAAAATGTGAGGCATGGTTTTCATCCGGGATGGGGGGGAGAAGGGAACCATGGGAGGTTTAAGAAGGCATGAAAACGTTTGGAAGAGTTGCTATGGAGAGTGGCATCATGAGTTGATTATGGAGGTGTAGAAGGACTGCCTAAGCAGCAGTGAAGGCCCATTTGAGATTGTGTAATGTAAATTTGTAGTGGACCTAGTCTGGATTTTGGAATTTTTCTCTCCCTTCATTTAGCAATACATGTGTAGGATCATAGATGATGAATTGTGGGAGTGATCCAAGGCTCTGCCTTGGCTGAGTATAATCATTGATAGGAGATTAATAATCTTCCATTTCAATAGTGCTAGTCATGTCATTTTTGAGATGAGCATTCTAGTGGCTCTCTATTGCCAGTGAGGTGAATTTTAGACTCCTTTAACTAGTATTCAAGGTCCTCTACAATACGGTGCCATTTTATTGTTGTGGCCTTTTCTCATGTTATTCCTATGCATTTACTCCTTTTAGCTAAAAGTGTAGTCTTCAAGTTATTTGGAAGGTAATATTAGAGGGCATCTGGCCTAGCTCCCACTAGTGCAAGAGTCCCTTTTGTAGCACAAAAAAATCTAGCTTCCTTTTGAATACATCCAGTTGCAGGAAAGTTAGCTCATGAAAGTACCACGTTTGTTATTGGAAAACTACTTGTTCTTTTTTATTTTTGAAACAAAATCTGCTTCTTGGTAAAGGTCCATATATAGAAATATTAGAATATGGTATTGTCTGTCATATTAAATGACATCTGGAACTTTCATTTTAGCATTGTAACAGGAAAATTGGTTAATGTGTTTAATTTTTGTTCTACCCCAAACTTTTCGGTGTTTTTCTTTCTGCAGGTGATTACTGGTGGTCACTATGATGTAGATTGCCGATTGGAAGATCCCGATGGTGTGGTGTTATACAAAGAAATGAAGAAACAGTACGATAGTTTTACCTTCACTGCATCCAGAAATGGAACGTATAAATTTTGTTTCAGCAACGAGTTCTCTACTTTCACACACAAAACTGTGTACTTTGACTTTCAAGTTGGAGAAGACCCACCCTTGTTTCCCAGTGAGAACAGAGTCAGCGCTCTTACGCAGGTAAATCTGCATAATAATAATGGCATGCATAAATGTTTTTGTTTTTAAAAAAAGATATTCAGAAGTAACCGTAGCAGTGCATAATAAAAACCCGCCCCCGCTACCCCAGAATTCTGTGGGGGAGGGAGTTGGTGTTTAGTGAAAAAAAAGGTTGAACCTAACACCTTGGTGGCCTGAGGCAAGGCAGAAATGTATGAGTGTAACCTGTAGAAGACAAAATGTAATCTTTATATTCTACTTAGCATTCATCCGACTACTGCCATAATACTATGCCTTGCAATTTTTGTAGTTAAATTTTTTTGAATTAACAAGCATGTCTTTTCTCTCTCCCATTTCCTCTCCTCCTTAAAAGAAAACTCTTGTAATAAATACACAGGCAAGGAAAAAAAATTCCCATCTTGACCCTGTCCAGGAGTGTATGGTTCTCCTGATTCTCTCACTTCGTAAAAGTCTCCCTGGTGTTTCTGAAACATTCTTTGCTTTCTGTACTCTGCAATGCAGTCATAATATTGAGGAGTTAAAATCATGAAAGGATCTGAAACAACCTCATGAAGAAGGGCTAGAAAGACTAGGAAAGAAAGTACATGATGAAATATTGTAAGGATAGTAGATACGATATTTCCACCCCAGTTTCACTGTTTTCTTTCAGGATAGGAAATAAATATCAGGAAAGAAGCTTAAATTATAGTTGAAGGGTTTTCAATTTCACATCACTTCCTCCTTGTAAATTCCCAGTGAAGAGGGAAGGTATTTGTATGTTTTGTGAGCCAGTCTTTAGAAATACAAAAAAATATATGTTCTTAAGGTCCTTTGATGAAAACTATCCACCTCCAGAGAAAGAACTGATCAAATCTGAATGCAGATCAAAGAATATTTTTTTAACTGAATTTTTCTTGGAGGTTTCTTATTTATGTTATCTTTCACAAAATGACTAACATGGAACTGTGTTTTGCATGATTACACATGTGTAACCTATATCAAATTGCTTGACTTTTCATTGAGAGGGGAAGGAAGGGAAAGAATTTGCAACTCACAGTTTTTAAAAAGAATGTTAAAAATTGTTATTATTGAAAATATATTTGAAATTTTAAAAATATATATAAAATGCCCAGTTATTAATTCATTCTGCCTAATGCAAGGCTTGGCCCATAAGTAGGTGCTTTACCAAATTGCTAAGTACAAAAATTTTATAAAATTAAAAGAACCTACTATTTGTAAAGGTTTATTTTATATAGTATCCAAAACTACTACTTGATTTAGCTTATTCACATTCCATTTCTATTTATATCAGTACATCAGTGCAATCACAAATAAATGATCTGTGATTTCCTCAGCTTCAGGAATTTCGTCTACCAGTACAGATCAAAACCCACATATGACTTAATAGATAGGTTCATAGAGATAAAGGAACTTACCAGGGTCACATAGCTAGTGTCAGAGCTAAGGTTTGAACCCAGATCTTCCTATCTCAAAGCCTAGTTATTCCATTATTTCATGTTGCTTCTGTAATGATGTATCTATAATCAGCAAGCATGAATCCAGTGCCTATTATGTACTAGGTCCTTGGGACACCTTTTAAAAAAAAAAAGGAAACCATCTCAGCCCTCAGGGAACTTGTATTCTATCAGAGGAGATAGCTTGTACATAGATAAGTATATACAGAATAAAAGGTCATTTGAGAGCAATTGTAGATACAGGATCAGGGAAATAGTCATGTAGATTATGGCATTTGATTTGAATTTTGAGGGAAACTAAAGGTGTTTTACACCAGAAGTGAAGAGGGAACACATTCCACACATGAAAATACCAGGTATATATTTAAAGTCTATGGCTTATATAACCTTCTCTAACCTTACACTTTAAAAAACAATTCTTAGTTAATTTCTGTATTTTAGTATTTTTATGTAATTCTCTTGCACTGCTTTGCTGTGTGCTTTTCATACCCAAATTAGTTCTTACCCAGTGTCTATTGATGAAATTAAGAAAAAAAAAGCACAGTTCTCTAATACTTTTCGCACATACACATTTGTTAAAGTTCCTTAATGCAAGGTATATAGTAGAAAAATAGTGTTATAACACAGATTTTTTTTTAAACAACCACTACTGAACTTTTAAACAGTGGGAAATGTTAATCACTGTAATATGCTAAGCATTATAAATTCATATTCCACTCTTCAAAATGTGAAATAATCTAAAACTTAAAAATTCTAATTTCTCTTTAAGTGGAAATACAACAGCTATCTCAAAGTAGGAGTAAATACAGTGAAGTTAGTTACACCTTATCAAGAATAAAGGCATTGGCTTAATCAACAATATGAGAAGAGAAAAAATTAGCAGATTTATTGTGAAATAAAGTCCATTATATCTAGTGATACTTTCAACTTTCAGAGTTAACATGTATCATTTTTATCATGTTTAAATAAACAGCATAGAATTCAATAAGGTGTTAATTTGTACTCTGAGCGTGCTGTGCTGAAGTTGAGCCAGATTATCAGGTTTTCTCCATAAAAGTAGGCTTTGGGGCTTACTTTCTCTCACTTGAAGTTCTCCCGGGCTGATACTCCCATGTTTCCTCTCCCATCTTGAAGCCCCCGTTGCAAGCTGCAACCCTCTACTTCATAAGAGTTGCAGCACTGAAGCCAGTGAGTAGTTAACAGTTTTATACCTTACTGCACAGCGCACGTGGCGTCTGTTGTGGCCAGAGCTCGTTTTCACCCTGGAGTCCGGCAGGAACCTGGAAGGTTCTTGGCTCTGCCTCACTCAGATCCAATTCACATGAAAGTCAAGACGTCACACCCATGATTGTCATTGGTCCTCTTCAAAAATGAAGGGTGCACAGGTGGTGCTGGCTGCAGTAAGAAACTGAGCATCTATAATTTGGGGAAACTTTTGTGTTTAACTTGAAAGTCAAATGTCTCAATAATAACTGGGGGGATTTTATATAGAGCTTTAAACTTTGTGAAGTGATTAGCATTTTGTTTGATCCTCATAAGAGCCACCAGAAGTAGTTAATATGCACCCATTTTACAGATAAAAAAACAAACCTTTTGGTCACATGCTGGTGTCAAAAATTCTATTTAATACTTCCTAACTCCAAACTATACTATAGTGCCTCTCCTAGAATACTATAGATACCCTTTTTTTGGCAAGAAACATGATTCAAAGATTATCATTTTTAGGATAAATGGGGAAAAAATCTTTCCTCCTATAAAGAAATATATTAGAAAGTAATCCTTTAGCAAGGCTAACTCAGAATGTTTCTATCTAGATGGAATCTGCTTGTGTTTCAATTCACGAGGCTTTGAAGTCTGTCATCGACTACCAGACTCACTTCCGACTAAGAGAAGCTCAAGGACGCAGCCGGGCAGAGGATCTAAACACAAGAGTGGCCTATTGGTCGATTGGAGAAGCCATCATTCTTCTTGTGGTTAGCATAGGGCAGGTATTTCTTCTGAAAAGCTTTTTCTCCGATAAAAGAACCACTACAACCCGTGTTGGATCATAACTAGTGTTACACATCTATCATGTTGCTGTTTTCCAATTAATAGTAGGTACCGAAGAACTTAATATTGGCAATATTTTAAAAACCTCTTTACCCCCTTACATTTGTTGTGGGGAAAGTGCAACATATATCCCTAAACCATGGGAAAGGACAACTTTTTATTTGAAAAAGTTGAAAAACTTCAGAACTTGTTTGAAGCTTTTCATGTTAACTATCCAACACAAATGTTCTACCCTTTCCACGGTTGTTTGTAATCACTCTTATCACTCTAAACTTTGTCATGTTGATTCTTTTTAATCAGTAAGACTACTTCTGTCATAGGGAACTGATGTTTTAATTCCTTAGGTTGCTTTAAAGATAAGTTATATTTTGGAGGAAGAAAACAGCCTTTTTAATAGTTTAGGCATGAAATTTTGTTTTTTAACCAGTGTGATGAACTGTAGGCTCAGCCCTGTACTGCACTTTTGATTTGTTATTAAAAAAAAAAAGTCTGCCATAGTTACATAATTTTGATTCAATTTTGGGTTGCTATATCATGGTATCAATTATTATTGAGTAGCAGGTTTTATACTCATTCTGTAGTTTATAAAACTATAAAGACAGTGGATTTTTCAGTAATTGTAGAATTGAAACCTTAGAGATTTTGACTGAAGACACAGAGAAGAGATTAGAGTTACACCTAGAATTTTTGATAACTATGTGAACATCACAACTTCTATATCAGCATTTTATTTTGCCTTTATGACGACTGGCTTTCTCCATTTGTAGCTACCTTGATTCTAGATGTATCAGGTTATTGTACTTCTTTGAGCTATTTAAAATCTAATTTGACATTTTCATGGTTAGCGTTCCACAGTGCTGTACAATGTCAATGCTAAGCAAGGATATTATTTTCCCCTTGAACTTAGAACTGGAACCACAGTTGTTTATATTTGGTTATTGGTCATGAAACAATGACAGAAAAGGTTCAAAGTGTTTTATCTGTTATTTTTTTCATGCCAGTAAGTGGTTTGCATTGCTTTCAACCTTTAGTAAATGTTGTGTTACATACTTTTATTGAACTGCCAGGGGCATTTTTCTTTGAAACAGGAAAATATCCATATCTTGTATGAATCAGAACTCTCCTTTAGAGTAGTTTCCTCTGTCCTAGAATGGGATCATTTTACTGTGTCTGTAATGCTAAGCCAAAAATTCTACAAATAGTTCAAGCATTTCTCCTGTGGCTTTGTATGAGCATGTGTGCTGTACCAAAAACGTGATTGTTGAATCCCTGTGACATCGGACACTAAAGAGGACTAGTTGGGCAGCATTTCTAGTCAGTCATCTTGCCACCGTTGGCCAGAAATGGCCAATTCTTAATTCTGAGAACTTTTTTTAATACAAACACATTTCCAGCAAGTTTTTCTTTTTTCTGAGAGGGAAAGAAGTTGCTGTTGTGGTTAACTTTTAAGTACCATACATAGCAAAAGCATTTGCAAAATGAGTCTTGCGTGATTTAAATCCTTAAGGTTTTTCAGAGCAAAACAATTGTATGTAACAATATTTGGACAAAGATCTCAAGTTGTAGATTTGTTCATGAGAAGTATGGCGCAGACATTTAGACTTGATTTCAGCCTAGTGAATACCCTATGCATGATGTTAATACAGGTAACAAAAGCATAGGTGTACTTTAATAGGTCCTTTGCATATAGCACTCTGCTCTCTTCTGCCCTTCAGATCTTTGATTAGGCAGGAGATATATATATACGTATGGAGCAGTAAGGTACCAGAATATTTCAGGTTTGTCATAAGACCAGAATCATTTAATCTGTGCCCCTAAAAATGTCATTGTTTAAAATTCTGAGGTATACTGAATTTTATGAAACCAGCATTTTTCCTCCTATTATATTTGGAGAGCAACAAAATTTAAAGTACTTATAAACCAAGACTTGGTCCACAAAATATTTAAGCTAATGAGTTAATTTTTGGTGTTTCTTTGCTTTCCTGATTTGTGTGTGTGTGTATGTATATTAGAAAATACACATCTCTCTATATAGAGACACATACTAACTGAATGGTTTTTTTTGTTCCTCCTGTTAAAAATGCTTGGTCTATTGAGTCAGAAAGAAAAATTTGAAGCCAGTTCTTTCATCCTTTCAATAGTTTGAAAATTCTCAGATGTTTGCTTGGACACATGGCACAGGATGCATATTTAAACATTCATAGTTGTATATATTTTTTTAAGTAGTTAATGGAAAGGGGTTTAATATACAAGTTTATATGCTAAAATGTCAACTTGTGAAGTAAACATCTTAAAATATTGTTTTGCTGATAAAATCTAAACATTTTTGTGTTAAAAGAAGTGGTAGTGGTATGTGATTCAAAAAGGTCACCCAAAGCTTGACAATATTGAACTTTGAATACAGTGAACTGAAAAACAATTTTTAAAAACTATTCTTTGAAAGATTTGTTTAAATCCTTGTGTATGGTCAGTTCCTGTTTTAGTTTGTAAATGTTTAACATTTATAGTTTGAATGAAACAAAGCAGATCCTTTGAATATTGTTTTGGAAAAATTAAAACAAATTAATATATGAATATGATTTAAGTGGCTTTTTTTGATTTAGTTTGGGACAGGCAGGAACTTCTTATGAATTAAACAGATATTGTTTCTGAAGAATTGTGTCTGTGTCATGTAAAATAAATGCTTTTTTAAAACTATCTTCACTCATTCCTAACACACAGTTTGAAACTTTAAAAAAAAATCTTAAATATTGAAATCCAATTCATGGAATATAAACTTTAAGAGCAGGATACTCTTTTGTTTGTGCTTTTACTCTTTTTCCTTCATACTACCCCACAGGATAAAATAGAAATATATTATCCTTGCAATCAAAACCCTCTACAAACTGGATCTTACTTGCCTTTTTTAATTTTATTTTCCTCCTGCAAAAGCCTTGATGGAGGAGCCATTGTCTCCAAATCTGCGTTCATTGCCACTGATTGCTGAAACTTCTTTTGCTATTCTGCCATTCCGGTGTCCATTTCTAGTCAAATTGAATCCGTTATTGTCCCCACACAAGCTTTGTATTTTCCCATCTCTCTGCCTTTGCTTAGCATTTTTCCTACCTTCAGTACCCTTCTCTTTTCACCTATTCAAATAAGGATCCAGTTTAAAATCTTATTTCAGTTGAAGCCTTCCTTAGTACAATGATCTTTGTACCACTCATTGGATGATTACTGTTAGTAAACCATGTATTTTTAGGTTTGAGTTGGTTTTGATTGGGGGGGTAGGAGGGGGTATTTGGCACAAGAAGGGCAATGCATATGTAGCTTGAAGTATATTTTATCTGAGTTACTTAGTACCTTATGCCTAGTAGACCCCAACATTTACTCGTTTATTTTAAAAGGGATTTGGATCTCAGATCTTGCCAAATTTAAGCCCAGCTTTGTGATAGGTATCTGTTCATTATAAGGCTAAACTTGTATCTCTTTTCAGTATTTTCCACATCTTACTTAGTGGTTAAATCTATTTTGGAGAAAGAAATGGAACCAAAAACTCATGACCACTTTTAAGCCAAGGACCCTTGCTTTTTTTTATACGTTGTTTATATTGCTGCCTCTATTTTCTGTTGATCACTAAGATTCTTTTTGCATTTCTTCCATAACCAAGATTTTCTAATGTTAAGTGGGAAATAATTTCTCTGAACCACTTGTTCCACAATTCAATTGAAATTCTTATCTGTGTGATTTTTCTTAAGTCAGGCACTCTTAGTAACAGTTGGGAGAAGTACTTCAAGGGATATAACTGATCTTAGATTGTTTAGGTAATCCACCCACACACATGGATCACAACCCCTTTACAGGCTAATAGAAGGTCTATGTGACTTATGATCAATCTGTAGCAGAAAATTCTGCTTTGCATGCAAGTGGACAGGTGACATTATATATGCTACTGGCTCAAAACTGGACCATTGTGACAGTACAATTCTCGAACCTTATCCTCAATTGTTTTTATCCCTGTTCTGTTAGTTGTCTAGAGGACCCCTGGTCAGCTACCTGCTTACCTTCCCCGTTGCCATTGTTACTTCCAAACAGCATTTACTCTTGGGCTCTCATGGAACTGACTTTTTTTAACTTCTTTCCTGTCCTCCTACTTATTACCAGTATATACTTTGGGAGGTTTTTCTGGGGAGTTTATTACTGGTGACAAATGGGAAATGTTAAAAAGGGGTCTCTACTATAGGAATTGCCTTCATTAAGATGTTTTTTATTGCAAATCCAATATTAAGGTGAATAATTTTTATTTAAACTCATAATAAAGGCAGCTACCAATGATGTCTTGGGGATATTAATTTAGAGAGAAAGTGTATTCAAACTATCTGGGCTATTTCATCACATCACCCAAGTGGGCAGGACTTTTGATGAGTCCAAATACAAGAAGAATCCCCATTAAGTGGTATAGTGTTTCAAAGACTCCAGTTTGTGAATGGCATTATTCTGATTTCATCAAGTACTGGAGCTTTGCAATGCCCCTCAAATGAGAGACATCAGGTAGAAAGATAATGAACAGAAAACACTTGAAAAATTTGAAAGCCCAGGGAGGATAGAGTTATATGGCGAAGAAAAAGTGTTCAACATATATAGTGGATCAAAAAGGATGATGAGGAAAGACCCATCAGATTTAGTGTTAAAACATCATTGGACTTGCCCCTGCTCCTTAGCAGAGGTGAGAGGTTCATGGATGTAGAATATTGCATATAATGCCACATTTTTTTTTCTTACATATTCTTAAGATTCATTGAATGGTTTTGCTGTTTTTTTTTTTTTAATTATGAGGGATAATTTCCTGGGAGGAGAGATATGGGGGGAAATGACACTAAAATAAGATAAAATCTTTTTTTTAAAAGAGATCAGTAACTAGAACAGTTTCAGTTGAGTTTCGAGGTAAGTTGGATTATAGTGGGTTGAGTGAGTGACGAAGTGAAGGGATTGAGTCTAGACAGCTTTGTCTAGTTTTTGATGACTATCTGTAGGTGTCTGAAATTCTGTCATGTGGATGAAGGGTTAAAGCTGTGATCTCTGGATAGAAGTTGTAAAGAGGTGAATTGTGGCTTGGTGTGAGGAAAATAGTTCTTGAAAAGGTAGAAGTATATAAATGTAAAACAAAAATATTAATATAGATTTAAATAGAAATATATGTATGAAGAATAATCTTACCAGAGCTATCCAAAAGTGAAAAGGAGTCGTTTGGTAGGTAGGTAGTTTCTCCTCTGTTCAAGCAAAGGTTGGTGTATTGGTTGAGGGAGGTGGAGATTCTTTTTCAGGTAAAGGTTAAATTAGATATTCAATGATAATGTGAAGCATAAACAAGTATAAGAGAGTCACTTAGAACAGAAGTGTCAAACGCTGGCGCACTGGCATCATCCTGTCCAGCAACAGTCCTGAGAATGGCTAAAACCGGATTAAAATGTAATTTAAAATACAATATAATAAAATATATAAATACAATACAATATAGACCATGTTAATATGTGATTTTCTAAGTCAATATACAGCCTGTGGGCATCCTTATATATATTTTAGAGGCCTTTTCTATTTGAGTTTGACACCCCTGTTTTAGGGTACTGAGAAGTTAAACAATTTGCCCAAAGGCACCTATTACAGTGGAGCCTAAGCCCAGTTCTCTGGCTCCAGACTGACTCTGTGTAGCCTGCCACACTGCTTCTCAGACAACTCTCTAACCACTCTCTAACAACTCTCAAGATGACAGCCTGAATTGGTAAAGGACATTTCCTTATTAGAGTTCTCTGGGTCAGTGAAACTAAAACTGCTCACACAGAGCTTCCATATAATCCTTTCAGGAATTGGCATATACATGCCATAATCTAAGAGTTTGCAAGATGAGTCTCTTCTGCTGGGTAGTGAGGATTTCCATGGAACCTACACATGGGGTGGTAAAATATATACATGAAATAATAGTATGAGATTATATAACTATCCGACAGCAAAGTAGTACAGTAGATAGCGAGCCAGGCCTGGAATCAGGAAGACTCATCTTCCCGAGTTCAAATTTGACCTCAGACACATACTAGTTGTGTGATTCTGGGCAAGTCGCTTAACCCCATTTGCTTCAGTTTCCTCATCTGTAAAATGAGCTGGAGAAGGAAATAACAAACCACTCCAGTGTCTTTGTCAACAGAACCCCAAAAGGGGGTCACAAAGGATCTAACAACTAAAAACGACTGAAAGCATAACTCAAAATGAATGGATAGAATGCAAATTGTATAGGACAGAGAAAAGATAAATCACCTGGGGTAGAGTATTTTGGGAATGTTCATGGAACAGCTAATACCTTAGAAGAAGGGTCATATTTGGAGAGAATGGGAGAAGGGTTGTTCCAAAAAGTGGCACCAAAAGTCACTCTGAGAGTAGGACTGTTTTTGTTTGTATTTGTATCGCCAATGATTAGCATAGTGCCTGGCATATTGTAAGGGATTAACAAATGCTTGTTGACTTAAGATAAACGGGTATCTGAGGTCTAAGGGCCTCTAAACTTGGGGGTGGTAGCCCACTCTACTACCTTCCCGCCCTGATCTGTGAAAGCTGAGCCTAGAAGGAGAAAGGAGACTTCAAACAGGCTGTCAGGGATATCGTTGAGGAGATTAATGTTTGAGTATATTCAGAGGCTAGACTGTTTTGGGGTCCCTTCCACCTTTGCAGCTCAGAAGGGCAGGTGTTTATCCACAGGAAAGGATGACCAAGAAAGCAATTGTATCAAGAGGAATAACTGAAAAAAATAAAAACACCTAGGGACCTAAGAGCCTGGGAAAGAAAAGACAAGGGGATGGATCGTGGAGAAGGGAGTGAGAGATAGACAACACAGTGCAACTTATTTTGAAGTATTGAGAGGGCTCGCATAGTAAGGTGATTATACTCATTTTTGTTGTTTTATTAGAAGTGATAAAATTTTTAAAATTCTGATAATTAAGACTATCTGAAAATGGCATGGTCTACCTTACTGAAGTAATGAGTTCCCTGGGAGGGGTGAGGTTTAAAGCAGAGATAGAAAACAACTTGTCATGGGTGTTAAACAGAGGAAAAGTTTGAACTGGATGATCTCTGAGATCCTTTATCATCCAGTACTATGAGTGGATTATAAATATACCTTAATTTCAAAAGGTTGATGATTTAAGGCATCTTTTCCTTTCTTTGTAGTTTCTAAGTAGATGGGGATAGGACACTGGGGACAATTAATTATTGGGTTCCCAACAATGTGCTGAGAAACAATATTATACAGTTCTTTTTATTCATATATATCCCGTGATATGCTTAATGTTCCCACTCTAAAGTACACCTCCTGTTCCAGTGCTCTAGCAAAATATTGTCACCAGATATTTGCAGTCCTGTTCTAGAAATTTATTCTCTCTTTGGAGACTACAGAAATATAGAGCAGTACATTGTAATTAAAAGAACATAGGATATCTATGGGGAAACTGCTGAGGAAGAATCACTGGGACATTAGAGCCCTGAATTTGGAATCAGAAGGCCTAGTTTTGAATCCTAACATTATAGCTACAACCCATGTGATGATCCTAAGCAAGCCACATCCCCTTTTTAATATTCTGTTTCTTTATATGAATGTACCAGGTGTTTCTTCAATGGTATTTTACAACAGGGTACAGAGAGGGCCACAAGAAGTCCTGACAGGAAGAAATAAAAGACATTGACAAAATAGAGGTTCCTGTTTCCTCTTCCTCTGCCCTTGGAAGAAGGATTTCAGGTATGGCATTCTATTTGGGCCTTGGGAGCATCTAGAGATAGTGAAGGGTGGTACTTAGGCATACATGTCCAAAACACAGTCAAGAGGCAGTAGGCTTTTTTTTTTTTTGCCAGATATGTGTATTTCATTTTATTTTTTAAAATGTTCTGATCTCATTAGATATTTCCCAATTATATGAAAACAAAGTTAATAATTTTTTTAGAATTTTGAGTTCCAAATTCCTTCTCTTCTCCCCTTCCCCCACTCCTTAAGTAGGCAAGCAATTTTGTATCAATTATACATGTGAAGTCATGCAAAACATTTCCATATTAGCCATGCTGCAAAAGAAAACACAGACCAAACCAGTAAGAAAGAAAAAAGTTTAAAAGTATACTTCAATCTGCATTAAGAGTTCATCCGTTCTCTCTCTGTAGGGGGATAGCATTTTTCATCACAGGTCCTTTAGAATTCTCTTGGATTATAGTCTTAATCGGAGTAGCTAAGTCTCACAGTTGACAATCCTTACGATATTTCTGTTACCTGCGTACAGTGTTCTCCTGGTTATGCTCACTTGACTTTGCGTGATGAGTCTTCCTGGGTTTTTTGCAGCAGTATTTTGAATTGAACTTCTTGGTTTAGCAGTGGGTCAGCCTGAGCCTCAACTACTGTAATCAGAAAGAGTCCTTGGGAGGGCTGAGAGCTGATATCTTAACAATGTGGAAGAATACTTGACCACAGCAGGGCATCGATTTTTCTTCCTGTATCACTCTGAAATCCATTCACTCAAACAACGAGTATTTATTGAGCATTTACTATGTGCAGAGCACTGTACTAGGTTCTGGGAATACAAGTACCAAGAAGGAGCTTACATTGTAATGGGGGAGGTAAATACATAAAAACATGTACAGGATAAATATATATAGTTGACAAATATAACATATACTAGGAACTATTTAAATACAAAGAGAGGGCGCTAGCAATTGGGAACTCATGGAAGATGCTCTGTGAAGAAGATGGTGTTGAACCATATCTTAAATCAAGAGAGGGCGTCTCTGAGGCAGAGGTGAGGAAGGAGTGCCTTCCAGACATGGAGGATGAGAGAAATCCAGGTTGGCTGACTAAACTACAGAGCTGGGAATGGGGTGGAAGATCCACTGATGCTGGAGAAATAGGTTGGGGTCTGGATCGTGTGCACATGCCGTCACACACACACATACACCCCTCTTTCCTTATCTCCTTCCCATGAATCACATGGGTGTCAAGGAAAAAAAAAATGCCTCCTTTTCAAAGCTCTCATATCAATTCTGCCTGTCACATAGGCATCCAGCATTCTCCCTCCCGTTTAGGAGAGCCCCAGGATTGTCTAGAAACCTGGGTTACACAGAGTCTCTCCTATAACTTTGCAGTAATTTGGAGTAGTATTTCACTTTCATACCATTAGAGAATAACTGAATCTAGAACAACATCCATGTGCCCTAAGGAATAGTATGAAAAGCAGAGTGGTTGAAAGGGAGTCTGCAGGATGAGTATCTTCTGAAGGGCAGCTGTGGGAAGGCTCGTATGTACACCAGAGAGGTCTGCAGTGGCGTACTAAGAGACTGAGGAAGTGATTTGTCCGATAGCTTGAGTCTAGCACCACCTGGTGGACAAATTACACGGCACATTTCCAAAACAGGATATAAGTTGAAATTTGATGTTTATGTTAGGGCAAGGGCCCTAAGTATCACTTTGCACAACCATCGAGCGTACATATAGTCCACAGGCTGATAATGAGAAAGTAGGATCAAATAGCTGTTATATTCTCTTTCACCACTACAGCCTATGATTTTAGGACCTTAGCTAAAGTGGGAGGCAGGTAAAATGGAGACAGCCTTCAAAGCAAGATTATCATATTCCCCAAGGGGAGGGGAAATTTAGGGAAAATCTAGTTCCAACAACAAAAAAGAAATACAAATCTTGATCCAGGCTGACGTAAGGGTAGGAACTGAAAGGGAAGAGGAAATGGGATAGGAAAAGAAGAAGTATTTCTATCATTTCAAAGGCTAAAGCTTCCCACTGCATCCTGGACCATCTCCAGTGCTGGAGGAGAAAGGCTGGTGATGGTGTTTGAGGCCAAGTTGGAAAGTAGAGGTTCTGCCAGGAAATTGGGATGGAAAGCACGAAACTGAGAAGTCCAGTTCTTACTACCTTGGTGTGAAAAAGCAGGGTTAATTAAAAAAACAACTGTAACTTAGTAACTTTATTTAATCCCATTTGCAAAGCACACTTACTTACATTAACTCATCTGAGTCTCACAACAACCCTGGGAGTTAAGTGCTATTTATTATCTCAACTTACAGATAAGGAAACGGAAGCATTTTTAATTTTCCATGATAGAACAGTAGTGTAAACCTTTTTAGAATCTGTCATTTACTCATTATAAAAAGGAGGATAGGAGAAAAATTGGAAACTTGGTGGTTTCTATTCTTGAGTATAACATATATAAACCTGTAGTGTGTAACGTAATCATGTTACATTTCAGGTATGTTGCATTCGGCACATGTTAACATATGGGACAAGGTGTAACATGGCAGAACGGAGTTAGGGAAACCTAGAGTGAAAATGATGACTAAAAGGCCAGTAGAGGGAGCCATGAGCCAAGCTGGAGGATTCATTAGGCGAAGGCTATCAAATGAGATATTTGTAAAGCCCTTAGCATACAAATACTATGTATAAATATAAAGCCTGGCATATAAATATTAGCTTCTACTACCACTACTACTATCATAAAAAAGGGTAAGGGACCATATGCTAAAACATAGAATCCTAGCATTTCATACTGGAAAGAATCTCAAAGTTCACCTGGCCCAAACTTCCCATTTTATATGTAAGAAAACAAGCCCAGAGACTTTGACCTGCACAAAGTCATACAAATTAAAAACCAAACCCAAACTATAGACCAAATATCCTGATTCCTAATTCCATGCTTCTCCCACTGTATGTAAAATTCTCTGTCTTATCAACCATGAAAAAAAATTGAGTTTAGTAAAAACCAAAAAATGAGATGAATTTTTAATTCTTGATGATAACTTAAGGTTTTAGATTCTAAGTCTAGCGTAAAGGAGGCAGTACAGAGTAATGAAAAGACCTAAATAGGAATCTTGGCTCTGCTATTTACCAGATGTGTGATTCTGGACAAGTCATTTTTGCCCTCCCTGACACTCATTTACTTTATCTGTAAAAGAGTGATTGGGCTAGATCAGAGGTGTAAAAACACATTGGCTGCAGGTCTTGTGACCTCACTCCCAGATTAAATGTAATTGGAAAATATGTAATAAAATAAAAATACAACAGAACCTAGATGATATGACATTAATACAAGGTTTTTATGAGGTGCAACCCTTAGGGTTCCTTATGTATGGTTTGGTGGCCCCTTTTTCTGTTTGAGTGTGACACCATTAGGCTAGATCATCTTTAAAGTCCATCTAGCACTGAAATTCCCTGATCTAAAAATGCAAAACATAGATGGTGTTAATTTGTGGTTTTCTAAGTCAATATGCAGCCTGTATATTTACGTATTCACCTAAGAATTCCAAAGTTCAAACATATGTCAGTTATTTTCTACATTTCTCCATATCTTAATGCATAAATTTTAAAATTCATTTACCAACAGTCCAAAAAAGTCAGTGCCCTGTTCAGAAAAAAATCTTTTTTTCTTTTACATGATCAACAGTGGAATATCTCTCTTTGAGCCACAAAAAGGCAATTCCCAACATAAGAGAAAGGGGACAGCTCACTTATTACGACAAAAAGAAAATTCCTCTGTTAATAGAAGATACAAGAGAAAACAAGCTTTTGAGGATCTCTCATCAAAGGCATATATCACTCCCACCTGTTAATTGCAATTTAATCACTGTTGGCCCTAAGGAAAGCTATGAAATATATAAAAGTTCTTCTAAAATCCTTCCACATAGTCTTTGATTTATTTTTAATTTATGGAATTAAACAGGCATTTTCACAACAATCCAATAAAAAAGATGATTGTACATGAAACTGCTAATCTACTATGCACAATTTGCTGTTCCTTTCAGATACACAACAAAATTATCATGTAAATTTTTTCTCCTCCTCCTCCCCCATGGCTGCCACTTAAAATAACTAGACAATATAAAATTCCTGGGAATACAAATGCCAAAAAAACACAGGAGCTGTATAAATAAAATCATTTTTAAAAGTTTTTTTATACAAATAAAATCAGATTTAAATACTGGAAAGATATAAATGGTTCATGGCAGGCAGGGCCAACATAATAAAAATGACAATTTTACCCAATTTAACTTATATATTCAATGCTATCCCAATTAAATTACTAAAAAATTATTTTGTTGAATTAGAAAAATAATAATTCATTTGGAAAAACAATGTCAAGAAGGCAATAATTATCAAAACTATCCAGCCCTGGCTAAGAAGCAGCAAAGTAGGTCAGCGGAATGGAGTAGACATACAATTACAGCAAATATTTAAGACTTGGGAATAAAAATTGGCAGTCGTTTTGAAGAAATTCCTCCCTTTTTTCCTCTTTCCCCCTCCATTGTCGTTGTTTCGGGACCCCATTCAGAATCTTCTTGGCACAGGTACTGGAGGGGTTGGCCATTTCCTTCTCAAGCTCATTTGACAGATGAGGAAACTGAGGCAAACAGGGTTAAATGGTTTGCCAGGGACACACACACATACACACACACACACACACACACACACACACACACACACAACCCATCCCAGGGCAGCCCCCAGCTGCCCTCCCGCTCTGTGCTTGCCCCTACCCCACTGGATGGTCCCCAGTGTCCCCTCCAGGCTCACCCTGTGATGTTGCGGGAGGATCGCGCGGAACGGTTCTGCCCGGGACACCAGTCCCTTAACGGTCCCTGCAGCATGAGCGGATTAGCGAAGGGGGCCAGCCCCTTCCGAGGGTTAAACATCAGTCCCTCTTTCTGGGGTGTGGTTCTGTGTAGCCCCGACTTCCGCAGACGAGGAGCGCTGGCCCGGAGTGCCTGCTTCAGCGGGCTCCGGCGGCCGCTCGCCTTGGACCCGTGCGGGAGGGCAGGGAGGACAGGCAGGCTTGCGACCCCGGGGCCCCCACCTTCCCCCAGCCCACTCACGATCGCTCCCTAAGGAAAGAGGAGAAGGAAGGACGAAGACCCGGGGCTCCTGCCTGACAGGCAAGTTCTCAGTCTGGGATAACGTGGATTTCGGAGAGTTCTTTGGGAGGGGGCTTTGTCTCAGACCTGCCCCGCCCTGGGAGGCAGGTTCGGGGGGCATGGAGGGGCATGGGGGGCATGGAGGGAAAGGAGACTGCCCAGACAAGCTCACTGAGCGTGGGAAGGAGGGAGAAAGTCCAAAGAACTTTCTGGTAACTTTGAAGACCCACAAGTGAAACTGAAATGAAGGCTTTGTGGGTAAAATGAAGGATTGTTCTCCTCTTCCTCTGCTATGGCATGGCAGCAAGTAAAAATAATTGCCATTGTTGTTATAGATCAAAGCTCTGCGATTTGTCCATGTGAAAACATCCACAATTTATAATCTTGAGATTTTCTGATGACTCAAGGTCTATTAAACAACAAAGCTGCCCAGCCCTCCATGTCAAGCCAAACTGACTGATAATAGCTAGTGGTGGGAGGTCCAAAAGAAAATGATCCTTGAAAAAATAAAATGCATATGTTGTATATATACATATGTGTGCACACACATATCTTTCAGTCAGTCATGTCTGAATCTTTGTGACTCCCTTTGGGGTTTTCTTGGCAAAGATACTGGAGTGATTTGCCATTTCCTTCTCAAACCCACTTTACAGATGAGGAAACTGAGACTGACAGAGGTTAGGTAACTTAACCAGTCACACAACTAGTCAGTATGGGAGGCAAGGTTCTAACTCAAGTAATACATGCTCCTTGGTTGATTGATTGGAGGTAATTTAGAGTCTAGAACATCATCCCAGGAAAATGAGATCTCTGACAGGATTTACTAACTCCTACCAGTTTTTTGGTATAGGCTTTGAAGTGGACTTTGTGAATCTTAGTTCAGGACAGTCTAGTTAAGTGCAGAGAGAGTCATGACCAAAATGTTGGCTACAAGATGGGGAACCTTTGAGAACACAGCTGCTCACAAAGACCATCTATTAAGGTTTGGAGGGACTGTTATCTTCATCTGTAGGTGAATAAGTGGAAAGGGTAGCCACCCCAGGGAAATCACTGAGATTTTCCTTATGACAAAATCTTCTTATAGTCTCTTTAGATGAGATCCTTCAGTTTTACTAAATTCCTTTCCTCAACAGATAGATAGATGCCTAGCAAAATTCTATTTTGCCTCTTAAAGCCATATAGTTCCTAGACAGGAGTATTAGTGAAGTCTTGTCATCCCAGCTATTGGAAAACCTATGGGTCTTTTGAGTTTGACATTTCTAAGCTGATGTGTAATAAGCTGATCTTTAATATGGTGAATATTAGACCAGGGGGTGACTAGGTTGCCTAAAGAAGGGCAAACTGGCCCAGGTTCGAAACAAAGCATGTCAAAGATCCCAAGCCAGAGTGGGATAAAACCAAAGAGTAGTTCTTGAATTTCCAGCTTGGGTAAAATAAGGAGACAGTATTTTTTTTAAAAGTCAGATAATCTGCGGGCCTCTTTGATTAATATTTAAGGTGCCAAAGCATCATTCACCTACAAGTTTCTTGTTGCTATACATACTATCAGTCTAGTATTAAACAAAAACCCGCAGAATGCTGTCACTGAACTGTCAATTCCGGTCACAATTATCTGAATGTGGGATCGTATAGTTTGGAACCTATTCCAATTAAGATGAAAGATATTTGAGTTCCATGTTTCTTCCAAATTTGATATAGTGATAAAAACAGAATTTGTTGTTGTCTAGTTGTGTCCAACTCTTCATGACCCCGTTTTGGGTTTTTCAAAGATACTGGAGTGGTTTGCCATTGCCTTCTCCAGCTCATTTTACAGATGAGGGAACTAAGGCAAACAGTGTGAAATAACTTGCCCAGGATCACACAGCTAGTATCTGAAGCTGGATATTAGCCTAGCACTCTAGCCACTGCATCACTTAACTGCTCCAAAATTGAATTTTACTTTTGTAAAAAAAAACAAAAACAAAAAGACGTATCTTATGTCTCAAAAATAAAGGAAAATATCTCATGACTTCGCTAAATAAAACTTTTCACTACCTACTTCACAAGGCCTTTATAAATTGTAAAGTGTTATATAAGTGTAAATAATCATTTAAGTGCAAATATGCAACAGTCAAGATTTCTTGGAGCAGCTAGGTGGAAAAGTAGATAGATCACTCACCCTGAAATTAGGAGGATCTGAGTTCAAATATGGCCTCAGGCACTTACTAGCTGTGTGACCCTGGGCAAGTCACTTAATTCTGTTTGCGTCAGTTTCCTCATCTGTAAAATGAGCTGGAGAAGGAAATGACCAACCACTTCAGCATCTTTGCCAATAAAACTCCAAATGGTGTCACAAAGAATTGGACAGGACTTAAGATGTCTTAGTGAATTAAATTGCTTTTCCTTTTTTGGTGACAAAAGTTTTGCTTTTTTAACAGTAACAACAAAAATAGAAAGTAAAAGTAAAACTAGTTATGAAACTCAAAAATTTTGAAATTTACACATCAGCTTCTTATTATTTGTCCTTCCTCCTCAAAAAGGACTATGACATCATGGAGGTGATGCCATGACATGCAAGTGAGTTGGATTTAAATGAGGGAGGACTGGGCAAAGTCACCAGCTCACTTTATCCTCCAGAGCCCTCTGGATCCAGTGGTAAGATACAGATCAGGAGGATTGGAGATGGCCCTGGATCCAGTGGGAGACTTTAGCCTTTTTAAGGTAAGTTCTTTAATAGGTCTCAGTTTAACTCAGTGATTAAGACTACATAAGAAATGAAGCAAAGAATGACTTCTTTTATCTATTAAATTATCTATTAAAATCTATTAAATCTATTAAAATTATCTATTAAAAAAAAAGTCAATCTGGAAGGGGAAAACTTTCAGGATTTTTGACCAAAACAGAAACAATTGCTATTTACATTCACTCTTGGTTTCAAAACTTCTTGGGACCATAATCTATTTACATGTAAAAAGTAAAATGTAATCAGGTTTCTTTTTCAATTTATTGGAAAAAGTATCACTAAAATTTTATTTGGAATTTGCGTAGGGCAATTGAAAGAATGAAAAGGCTTGGTTTTATTAGAATGCTTAATTGTTTTCCTCACTTTAGACTAAAAGAATGAGTCTAGTGAGATACAGGTATGGGCTATGTTTGTGTCCTACCTAAAAGCAAGTAATTAATCATCATGTTCTATAAATCCAAGCAAGTTTCCCTATAAGACTAAAAAGTGGAAGAATTTGGGAAATATTCCTGTTTTCTGGTTTAGAGATAAAAATGTCATCAGTATAGTGGAAGAAATAATCCCAAAAGACATCTAGGAAGAAAAAGATTCTGAGGACATGGGTGTGGGGGGAGAGGTCAAATCAATATTGAAAAAGTGGCAGGCTAAAAAAAATGACAGGAGGAAGGGAAAGAATTTGTTAACAATGGAACTATATGGCATATATTAGATACTTCCCATAAAAGATAAATAAATGATAGAACATCCTTTGGGCCATTCTGAAGCAAGAATTCACAAACAGTAGCAAATATGTACATACATATACATACACATTTATATTTATATACATATATATAAATCTCTATCTGTATCCTATATCTGTCATCTATAGTTCATATATCTCTGAGATATTTATACATATATATCTCCAATACAAATATATATGACAACTAAAACAGCTCCAGTATTTCTCCGTTATATATCCTATTTATACATATCCATGCATATGTATAACATACATGTATATACACATATATAACACAACTAGGCCACATCACTGAAACATATATTTGAGATATTATGTAGAGCCTGCCAAGATTTATACCCACAGTCCTTTATCCACTTCTCTGGGAAATGATATGATATGTGGGTGTGGGTGTAGGTGTTGAAGTCTTGCATAAGAATAAAAAAAGTTATTGGGCAAAAGTGTGGTTTATAATCCCTTTGTCAAAGAAAAGATCTTGACATGGGAGGAGAAAGGAGGACATGGGAAATGAATAGTTGGCTACACAACCAATATAGAAGAATGGGACTGAACGCATAGATGAATGAAAAGCAATTATTAAGTGCTACTCTGTCTGTGCCTGGGACTCTGCTAATCATTTTGGATACAAATAGAGAAACAAGACAGTTCCTGTTCTTGGGTCCTCATTGGCAGAAATAACATGGAAAGGAAGATTTGGTTGCAAGATAGATAGAAAAACCCCTAAGCGCAGGGTTCTTAGGGCATAGGGGCAGGTCAGATGGCAATATTTAGGAGGATCCTAAGACTTGGTGGTCATTAGGGAACCATGACAGAGCAGGTGGTAAGGCCCAGGGGTACTCCATCTCACTGGAGGAACTACAATGGCAAAGTCCTTGATCATCCATTTGGGATGAATGGCCATGTCTACCTCAGCTCTGGGTGGGGCTGGAGTTGGCTGGACCTGAAGGTTGAAATGAAGGAAGAGCCAGGTTTCCTCCTTCTCTCCTCTAACACTGCTACCTCTCTAGTATCATCACTTCAGGCCTTCATCACTGAAGTAAGCCTGCTGGAGGATCTGTCTGCCTCAAGTCTCTCCTCACTCCAATACATTCAGCATTCTCCATTCTGGACATAATTAACAGAGGGAAGACATTGGAATTAAGAGAGATTGATGAAGCCTTCCCATGGGAGCTGGGATTTTAGTTGGGACTTAAAGGAAACCAGAGAAGCCAGTAGATAGAGATGAGGAGGAAGAGATAGATGCCCAGAGCAAAAGGTGAGGTGTCTTGTTTGTAGAACAGCAGAGAGGCCAGTGTCATTAGATCAAAAAGTACATAGTGAAAAGTAAAGTGTAAGAAGACTGAAAGGTAGGAAGGGACAAGGTTAGGAAGGGATTTGGAAGGTAGAGATTTTATATTTGATCCTGGAAGTGGTAGGGAATCTATTATTGAATAGTAGAGGGTGACATGGTGGGACCTGCACTTTAGGACAATCACTTTGGAAGCTGAATGAAGGATAAATTGGAGTGGGGAGAGATTTGGGGCAGACATATCCACCAGCAGGCTACTGCAGTAATCCAGACATGAGATGATGAGGATCTGTACTGGAGAGGTGGTAGCATCAAAGGAGAGAAGGAGGAAACCCAGCTTCTACTTCACTTCAACCTTCGGATCCAGTCAACTCCAGCCTCCCTGGAACTGAGGTAGACATGGCCACTCATCCCAACTGGATGATCAGGGACTTACCCACTACAATCCTTCCAGCCTTTCAGGCATGGAATTCTTGGCGCATTCCTTAAGGGTAGAAACTGGTTTTTGCCTCTTTGTAATACCAGCTCTTAGCAAAGTCCCTAGCACATAGTAGGAACTTAATTCATACTTATTGACTGACTGACTGTGGGTATAGGAATCAATATCTAACTGGGATGGTAAATGGAAAAGAAGACACTGGCAATTAGGTTTAAGAAGAATTCCCCTTACAATGCCTATTTTGCTGAGTATAGAATTTTAAGAAGACAGAAAAATGTGACTGGAAATTTTATTCAAGAGGGCTTTAAATAGCATTTCCTCTAAAACCACTCCTAACTTCCCTATTTCTGTCAAGGACACTTCTGCTCTGGTCTCCAGGGTTTGAAAACTGGGCATCTCCCACACCACCACACTCTCACTCACCATCCTCCCATATCCATTCAGTTGCAGATCTTACCAATTCCACTTCAACAGTATTCACTTCTATCCCCTCCTTTGAGGAGGGATAGATTGAAAGCACAACCTCATTAATTCCAGCCCCTCTCAGGATTATTGAAATAGTAACTGAAGTGATTTCTCTATATCTAGCCTCTTCTTTCCTCAAATCATTTTCCACACAGCTGAAATGTTCATATTCCTGAAACACATATTCAAATATGGCATTCCCTCCCTCAAGAAGTTTCAGTGGCTTCCTGTTGCCCTCTTGTTAAAATCATACTCCTCTGATTTATCATTTAAAACCCTTCACCATCTAGCTCTAGCCTAACTTTCCATGATGATTATATATTATTCACTCTTCCCCACCACCCTCCTCCTCTTATGGTCCTGCCAAATTAGCCTACCTGTTCTTTCTCATTAAAGGTGCTTTTCTATATAGATATATATAGATAAATATAGATATATATGTCTCTCTATGCATACATAAAACATATATTATGTGTATATATTTCCAGCTATATATTTATATGTTTATAACTTGCAGTTGACTTTGATTTGAGGAAGGGAGGGCTGTGCAAGGTCACCAACCTCACTTTCTTCTCCTGAGCCATCTGGGTCCAATGACCTGATACTCATCAGGATGACTGGAGATGCAATGGGAGACCCTGGTCATTTAGGCTAAGGTCTTACCAGATTCTCACTTTGAATGAGATACACCCATTCAATATAGTTACTCAAGGGATGACCCCTTTAATTAAAAAAAAAATCAAACTTGGAGAAGACCCTCAGGGTTCCTAGGTAAAAGAGAAACAGTTACTATTTAATATTTACATTTATTCTGTGTTAGGAGGGCAGGGACCTGTTGTCCAATCTATGAGCTCCAGAGTGGATCTTTGAGCAAGAAATGTAGCCAGTAAACCCAAGGAGAAACAGGCAGCTTTTGGTCATGGAAGTATACCTTCCTCTGGGTAGAGCACCCTAGGCAAAGCGGGAAGGGAGGGGAGGGGAGAGGAGGGGAGGTCATGGTCCTCTCCGAGAACAAAGGGCAAACACAAGCTTGTGTGAGTGAGGAGCATCTCCTCTCCTCTCATCTCCACTCCTGTCCTCTTCTCTCCTTCATTACTATTTTTTTCTAGCTCCTGAGCTATGGTTCTGAGTGAATGTTGCCTCACAGAATATGATGAACCTGGGAAGATTTTTACTGGAGGAAACCTTGGGTAGTTACTATGTGCAGGTGTTATATACAAGAGATGCAAACAAGGGTATACAACCAAAGACAAATACGAGTTGAAAAAAGCTACAAGGATAATGTTGTCAGGAAAGCTAAACTTCACACATGAAAAAAATGTATAAGACAAGAAAATGGTCATTTAAAGCTGTGTTCAGCCCAGTGAAATGGGGGAAAGTATATCATTTGGGGCAAGTGACAGAAAAGGCTATTCATCTGCTATTTCATCTACTGTCATTTCTATCAGAAATTATCTTCAAAAAATTTTAAACAAAAACTAAAAAACATCTTAAGATTGGAAAAGTAGGACTAACTATGGATTAAGATAGGATTGAAACCCAAGAGAGATGAGGAGATAGTAAAGAAGTACCAACCTTAAAAAAGTTCAGACATCCAGTTGTGGATAAATTACATCCCACATTTAAGAAATCATGGCAAATAGGAACGAAAGACAAGAGATAAATAACATCCCCATTTTCAGAATGAGGGGGAAAAAAAAGTACATTCCTCAAACACTAGACTCGAGAGTATGATGCAATCCCTGGCAAAATTTTAGAGTGGATTATTAAATAAGTGGTTTTTGAGTACTTAGCAGTGACTGAAAAATCCACGTGTAATGGGCCAAAAGGAACAAGATGACATTTATTTAGGATAAATATAAAGGCATGTGCTTAATTTTTTTTAAATAAAATATTTTACAAATTTAGTGGCAGGGAGCCCTGCCTTATGAGCAATTCATATGAAAAGACATCAGAGAGTCAAATTGCATATCTTTTGCATTTATGGCGATAGGAAGAAATCTTTTAAAAACAATTTGATATATTTTAGAAGCAGCTAGAATGTTTATTTTAAAATGGAAAAGAAAAAATCAGCAAAATCAGTCATGTATCAAAAAAAAAATCTATTTGTGATATTCCATACCTATAGACCTCCCCCTTCTAGAAAGGAGTAGGGTAAGGTATCTTCTCATATCACTTCTTTGGAACCATACTTGTTCTTTATAATTAATTTTAGATTATTTTATGGTTATTCTTTCCTTTTACATTGTTGTAGGCATTGTATTTATTGTTTTCTTGACTGTCTATTTCATTCTGCATTAATTCATGTAAGTGTCCCCATTCTTCTCTGTATTCATCGTATTTATAAGTTTCTTACAGCAAGCTACATTCCATTACATTCATGTACCACAATCTATTTAACCATTAATCCAATTAGTAGGCATCTACTTTATTTTCAATTCTTTACTACCACAGCAAATGCTACTTTAATGAATATAGAGACTGTCTTCTTATCAAAGACCTCTTTGCCCAGTGGTGGAATCTCTGTGTAAAAGGGTTTGGGTTTTTTAGTCATTTTATTTGCATAATTCCAAATTATGGGGGAAAAGAGGGAAAGAAACCAATCTGATTAACATTAGTCTGTACAGCTGAAGTCATTGTTCCTCTTCCTTGGTCCACAAAACCCACACTTTAATCTCTTGCACTATTTCTCTTCTGTTTTGCTGTTTTGAAAGTTGACTTTGATTTTGTCTGTGATAATCCCCTCCCCATCTCTCCTCCCTCAAAAACCTTTGTCTTGCCTTTCCTTGTCCAAACCCACTTGTTTTCTCTTTGAGTTCCATGAATGTGTGTGCGTGTGCAGTTCTCCTCTGTGTTTTTCCGAGAAGCTGCTTCTTCATGTCATTCCTTCTTCCTTGTCTGGATAGTCTTCCTCATGTTGCATCCTGGGCCATCTCCAGCAGTCCTGATGAATACCAGGTCACTGGAGCCAGATGGCTCAGGAGGAGAAAGTGAGGCTGGTGACCTTGCACAGCTCTCCCTCCCACAAATCAAAGTCAACTGCAAGTTACATCATCATCTTGATGTCATGAGACCAAAGGCCAAACACAACAATGTTCTTCTCATTGAATCCCAATTATGTGAACTACAAAGTTCCTCCCCAACTTCTTGCCTGGTGTATTCCTTTCTTTCTCTTTTCTTTCTTCTCTTAAAACTATTGAAAAGAAACAAAACTATACCCAGTCCCAGGAAATTATGTTTCTTGATTCTCTCTTTTACCCCTGAAGACAGCAAGGATTTTGAAGAGACAATCACTTCTGCTCCCTTTGAATATAAACCTTTCTTCATTGTTTAGTCCCTTCCATTTACTCAAATGTGAGCCATCTTTTCTAGTTTTCCTATTGATTTCTGTGTTTGCAGTTCAGAGTTTGTACACAAGCTTAATTATTGCTCTGCAGCTAGATGGTCCATGTAGACTTAGACACTTAACTAGCTATGTGACCTTGGGCAAGTCACTTAACCTCTGTTTGCCTCATCTCCTTCAGAAGGAAATGGCAAACCACTCCAATATGTTTACCATGGACAGTATGATCCATGAGGCCACAAAGAGTCGGCCATGAACAACTAACAAGTTAAAAAGTTTTAAATCACCACTGTCAGCCAGACAAAGGAGCATATGCTCCTCCATCAGTCGTTTCTAGAAGTAGGCTCACCAAGGCTGCACATGGATATGGTACCTCCTCTACACCCTGGGCCAGTCCCTCCATTACTACATCATCACCATCATCATCATCATCCTCATCAAACTGATACTTTTAGAGAGTTGCCTTGGGATATTCAGAGGACAAGTGACCTGTCCACTGACACCCAGCCAGTATGGAAGCAGAATCCTGACTCCTAGGATAGCCCTGACTATCCACAAAGCCCCTCACAGGTCCAGACCAATGAGGAAAAGTACGTTTTGTTTAAGTATTTAAGAGTAGCTGGAAAAGACACACCATATTCTTCTCTTGTGCCTAATTAAAAACTCATTTAATATATCACAATAAAACATATAAAGTGCTTTTCTTACAATAACCTCATGAGATTGGTAATATAATTATTCCCATGTATTAATATTTTCATTATATTTTCTCACTTTAAATAGGTTTGGAGTTCATGATGCCACCCTCCAATTGGAGAGGCAGAGGAGTGATGAGGTGTTGTACAAGGCTGTTGGGGGCAGCTAGGTGGCACAGTGGATAGAGAACCTGACATAAAGTCAGGAGGACCTGAGTTTAAATCTAGCCTCAGCCACTTACTAGCTGTGTGATACTTGGTAAGTCACTTAATTCTGTTTGCTTCAGTTACTTTCTCTCTAAAATATTTGGAAAGGAAATGGCAAACCACTCCAGTATATTTGCCAAGGAAACCCCAAATGGGTTCATGAAGAGTTGAATATGACTGAAAAGACTGACCAAAAGAAATCAAGGCTGGTGGAGTCTTGCAGGATGATAAAGTTATTTCAAGAGTGAGCTTCCTGGGGCATGGTGGAGAAGTCCCAAAATAGAACACTTATATCATATCCTATAAAGCAGTTCACCCACAATTACTGCAGAGGTACTATTTTCCTTACATACAGCTAAAATGGAGTGAAGGGCACTTTTTGGCAAAACTAACTACAAAATCCATTTGGTTCCTTTTAGTAATGGTCATTTTGTTATATCGGTATCCTATTTGAAAATTCCAGATGTAAAACAGGTCTTCTATCTACTTTTTACTATGCTAGACCTTACGAAATTCTCAAATAAAAAAAAATCATTAGCTTCCTGAGTTACTCATTTGACATTTTTTTCTTGAATCATAATTATCTCCAGTGTCTCGCATTTGTCAAGTTAAAGAGAGGTTTCAGTCTTTTTTTCTGTCTTGAAAACTTTTAACACATTTACCAATTCTGTTTTTTATTCTTATTTTAGATCAGAAGAAATGCTGAAATTAAGCAAAGTTCTCTTTTGATTGGATATTTATCATGGGCATCCAAAATTCTAAAATAGATTCCTGCTCTCTTTCCACTTTTCCAAGGAAAAAGAGCATGGATTTTAAACAAGAGTTCAGACTCTCTGAAGAGTGCAGTGGTGACAAGGACCTGAAAAAACTGGAGGAAGAGGAAAAGAAGGAGGAGGAGGGGACAGAAGAGCTATCTAAAGAAGACTTGGAAGAAGAGGTATTCTTTAAGTTTGTGATTCTGCATGCTGAGGATGACACCGATGAAGCCCTCCGGGTCCAAGGGATTCTACAAAATCAATTTGGCATTAAACCCGGAATAATCTATGCTGAAATGCCATGTGGCAAACAACATTTACAGAATTTAGATGATGCCGTAAATGGGTCTGCATGGACCATTTTTTTATTGACTGAAAACTTTTTAAGGGATACTTGGTGCAATTTCCAGTTCTATACATCCCTAATGAACTCCATTAATAGACAGCATAAATATAACTCTGTCATACCAATGAGGCCACTGAATAATCCTCTCCCCAGGGATAGGACTCCATGTGCCTTACAGACTATCAATGCTCTGGAAGAAAAAAGTTGGGGCTTTCATAAACAAGTAGAAAAAATTTTCCAGGATTCTGTGTATGAGAAACAAAAAGCCATATGGAAAGATTCAAAAAATATGGTGGATTCTTAGAAAAAGTAAGAAGAGTAGTACATTTTAGCCAATGATACAAAACAAAATTATATAATTGGGGGTGGGGAGGGTAAAATGATGTTGTCGTTTTCTAACATTTTCCAGGAAAGTTAAAATAAAATTTCTAAGAAAGTAGAAATAAGTATGATACTTTTTCTGGGAAAAATCATTGGCACTGAAAACCTACGGAATTAGCATGCTTCTCTAGACAAAGACTAACCATTTTGATTGTTCTTTTCTCAGGAACATTTGTCTGGTGTTTTTCCTCTTGATTTGAGAATATGACAAAAGAACTTTTGGCATTCCTTGATTTATCCTCTTCTTTGAAGGGCGTTCTCTTTTGAGTCAATGTAGTGTAGTAGAAAGTATACCAGCTTTGGAGTCAGAAGACCGTAGTTCAAATCCCAGTCCTGGCATTTAATATGTGTGGGATAACCACTCTGCCTTAATTTCCCCATCTGTAAAATGAGGGAATTGAACTAATTGACTTCTAACGTCCCTTCTAACTCTTTATTTCTGAACCTGTAACTATGGATATTATATAATTTGTTAAAATTGTGTTCCTTTTTTTAATTAAAATTATCTTTGACATATATGTGCTCTTTCTTTTCAAAGGGATTAATACTTGACCTCTCTACTTTCATAATCTCTTAAAAGTCTAAAGGCTTGGTTTCTTTTGTGTATCTCTAGCTCTTCCTAGTGAGGAAACTTTTGCTGAAAATTGAAATTTAGTTTATTCAGTAAATATTTTCTGGGAGACCAAATCCATCTGCCTACCATTCTAAAATGTAAAAATACATATCTGTGTGCATACACGCATTAATGAGGGAAATAGAGATTTAAGTGATTTGCCCAGGATCACATGGCTAATAAGTATGATTTGTTTATTTATTTAGAAGAATAGTCAGATTTGAACACAGGAAGATGAATCTTCCTGACTCCAGGCTCAACTCTCTATCCATTGCACAACCTATCTGCCCCAGATATAAATATAGATAAATCTATACATGTATTTATGTGTGTATATGTATGCATGTTTATTGTGTACATGTGTATTGTGTCTGTGTGTGCACATGTATATGTGTGTATAAATGTATATTATACTTTGTGTATATACATACATAACTATGTATAAATATATATATATATATATATATAAATCTGTATATGTCACATATCTATCACCTACTGATGGGATATGTCTCACTCTTTTGTGAATAAATAAGCTGCAATATGACTGTCTGTAACCTATGCTGATTTATTTGGTAGGAATGTGTGTGTGTTTTCAATTTTTTAACATTCTTATTTAAAGTTTTGAGTTTCAAATTCTATCCCTCCTTGAGACAGTAAGCAATCAGATATAGGTTATATATGTGCAATTATGTAAAACATTTCCATATTAGTCATTTTGTACAAGAAGACTCAAATAAGAGAAAAAAATGAAAGAAAGCAAAAAATAGTATGCTTCAGTCTGCATTCAGTCAATATCATTTCTTTCTCTAGAGGCAGATAATAGACTTTATCAGTAGTCCTTTGGGATTGTCTTGGATCATTGTAGTGCTGAGAATAGGTGTTACTCACCATGCATCATCAAACAAAATTGCTGTTACTATGTAAAACACTTTCCTGGTTCTGTTCACTTCACTTTGCGTCCGTTCATGTGAGTCTTTCCAGGTTTTTCTGAAATCATCCTGCTTGTCATTTCTTACAGCATGATAATATTCCATTACAATCCTATACCACAGCTTGTTTAGCCATTCCACAATTGATGGGCATACCTTTGATTTCTAATTCTTAGCCAACACAAAAGAAGCTGCTATAAATATTTTAATAAACAAATAGTAGGTTTTATTTAATAACAAATAATACTACACAATATTATTATAATAAAATAATATAATAAATAAATAAATTCTTTCCTCTTTTTAAAAAATATCTTTGGGATATAGACCTGTGCTGGCTTATTTGTGCAACAGTTAGCAAGGATCTGAAAATTTTTCCAAAGCATTCCCCATACCTCTTGTTTGCACTTCATAAAAATCTTCTGATGTAGGTTAGTAGAGACATTTTATCCCCATTTTACAGATGAGGAAGACAGAGTCAGAGAGGTCATAAGTTAGTAAATGTCCAAACAAGGATTAGGGTCCAAAGTTCTGTCCAGGTAAAGGGTTCTGTTTTCTATTCCATACCCTTACCACAGTGTGTTACCACTCAGCTCATTAAGAAAAAGAGCATGGTTGAAGGCAATTGTAGCACTAACTTTCTTTAATACACTTGTTAATGCTTCTGAGAAATAAAGTGACCTTTTTTTCTGATTAGAAATATGAAATTTTAAGTGGACATTATCACATAGACAGAAATCTGTACTCTGATAGTCACCTGGGTGGGAGTAGCCTCCTTTGATGGATCATGTATCTGGAATGTTGAGGTTCAGTCCCGTCTGATTCTTCATGAGAAGGTGGACAGTACCGTCTAGGGGGTTTTCTTGTCAAAGATACCAGAGTGGTTGGCCATTTCCTTCTCCAGAGGATTAAGGCAACCAGAAGTCGAGTGACTTAGCTAGGGTCATATAACTAGTGAGTGTCTGAGGCTGGATTTGAACTCAGGTCTTCCTGACCCCAGCCCCAGCACTCTATCCACTGTCATCTGACTGCCTGTAACTGGAATAGGCTGGTCTATAAAACTGGTCAGACTAAGACAGCCTCTCTCCTGCTATCAGAACCATGAACTGAACTGGAAGGGGGCATAAATTCCACCATCACTACCCCCCACTCCAACCACCCAACTCCACACCAATGTGGTGTCGCTGGAATATTTGTCTTGTTTTGTTTGACTTCTTCTTAGTTTCAGATGCCAGATACAAACTGCACTGGACCCAGAGTTTGAGCCAAGGAGATCTTGAAGCCAAGATTCCAGGCAGAATGTGAGTCTGCCTGGCAGGAGAGTCAGGGTACCTGGGACTTGTGTTCAAAAAGATATTTGGATTTGAAACTGAGATTGTGCAATATAGAAACAGAGCTAAAATGTAGAATTAATCCCCTTCTTCCCGCAAGAGACTGAGGTGGTAAAAAGTGGGTAGGATTAAGTCTCCCACATTTTAAGAATAAACTGCTTTTCTTCTCAGTCGTTTTTCAGTCATGTCTGACTTTTCCTGACTCCATTTGGGATTTTCTTAGCAAAGATAATGGAATGGTTTGCCATTTCTTTCTCCAAATCATTTTGCAGTGGAGGAAACTGAGGCAAACAGAATCATTTAGCTAATAAATGTCTGAGGCCAGATTTGAACTCACAAAGATGAATTCAGGACTATGAATTCTATCTACCGTACCACCTCACTGCCCATATTTGTTTTATATCTTTGAAATATATTCCTTTGTAAAAGCTAATCCTATTTTTAGTGGTTATGGAATACATAGGAACCCCCTCTTAGAATACCCTAAATGCCTTTCCAGACCCAATTATGTGACCTTCTAAAATTGGTTGAGGTTTTTGTTTTTTCTCTCCTAATGAAATTTCTTGTTTCTTTAATCCTGGAATTTTATATTTCTCATGATTGAATGTGAGAAGAAAATACAAAAATGGGGGTAAGGGATGGAAAATAGTGGCCATCAAATGAACTTCCCTCTTATCTCAAGTATCAAAGAAAGGTGTGCCCAGGACACAGTCTACAAGGAAACAAGCAGGGATAAAGAGAGTTGAGACAAAGGATAATACCAGGGAAGGGACAGCCCCAAGCAAACCAAATTTCCTGATTCTTTACATCTCAACTAAATGTTATTATTCATAACTTTGTGGAAGGCTAAGGAGTATTCTGAAACAAATTATACATAGTTAGCACTGAAAAAGTGGTTAATATTCTTAGTTGTTCCTTAGACCTCCTGGCAAAGTGCCACACACATGAAGCAGATTATTTTTGTCTAAATTTTTAAAAAAAGTTATTTTTCCCCAATTACATATAAAAACAATTTTAACATTTGCTTTTTTTAAAAAAAAGTTTGAGTTCCAAGTTCTCTCCCTCCCTTCCTCCTTCCTAGATGGTAAGCAATCTGATATAGGTTATACATGTGCAACTACATAAACATATTTCCATATTAGTCATTTTGTGGACCACATGAAAGATGGAAAGGAGGAAGAAAGGAAGAGAGAGACAGAGACAGAGAGGGGGAGAGAGGGAGAAAGGGAAAAATAGTATGCTTTAGTCGGTGTTCAAATTCTATCAGTTCTTTTGCTGGAGGAGGGTAGCATTTTTTCATCATGAATCCTTTCGAGTCTTGGATCATTGTATTGCTAAAAGTAACTGAGTTCTTCTTCATACAATATTGCTGTTATGATACACATTGTTCTGGTTAAGCTCACTTCACTTTGCATCAGTTCTTGTAAGTCTTTTCAGGTTTTCCAAGAGTATTCTGCTTGTCATTTCTTATAGTACAATAGTATATAACATTACATTCATATACTACAACTTGGTCAGCCATTCCACAATTGATGGGCATCCCCTCAGTTTCTAATTCTTTGCCACCACAAAAAGAACTACTGTAAATATTTTGTATATGTGGGCCCTTTTCCCATTTTTATAATCTGTTTGGGATATAAACCTAGTAGTGGTATTGCTAGATCAAAGGATATATAGATTTTGGTCACCCTTTGGACATAGTTCCAAAATTAGACCTGATACAGCGAGAGCACCTTCCTTTGCATTTTTTCATTGATTCCCTATATTCCCTATATTCTTTTATTCTTCTAGATAAATTTGGTTAATATTTTTTCTAGCTCTACAAAATAATTTTGGGGTAGTTTGATTGGTATGGCACTGAATAAGTAGATTAATTTAGGTAGATTTGTAATTTTTATTCTATTGACTCAGCCTACCCATGAGCAATTAACATTTTTCCAGTTGTTTAGATCTAACTTTATTTGTGTGAACAGAAAAAGCAATTTAACAAATTTATTGTATGCTTGGTGCCTAGAGCTGTGCCAGGTCAATAATAGATACTCAATAAATATTTGTTAATTGAACTCTTCACCAATTCTGCTGCCACTGAAGCTTTTGTTAATTCCATAGGTAAAATTCCTTGTGTTTCCTAGCAACTTAAAAAAATTTTCTGGGGGCGGAGCCAAGATGGCAGAGTAGAAAGACTCATATATGCTAGCTCCGAACCCACAGCCCATGAATCTCCTGTAAAAAGAATTCCCAATAAATTCTGGAACAGTGGGGCACAACAATGGGGTGAAGGAGATTTCTGTTCCAGAGAGCCCTGAAAAACCGATTCCAAAGGTCCATCGCGCACCAGACAGGAGCAGAGCCCAGCCCTGCCCTGGCCGCGTGGCACTGAGAGGAGCGAGCAGATCTGAGCAGGCTTCAGGGATGGAATCTCCAGCGGCCCCAAAGGTCCCTCCACCCACAGACGCACAGGTCAGTGAGAGAGATGTCTGGATGGGCTGAGAGGGGAGCGGGGTGTCTCCATGACTTGGGCCCCCTCAGGAGGCAGCGGCAGAGGCAGTGGGCAGCCAGAGGCTCCCAGAGCAGGCAGGAGCTCCATTACAGAAGTTCTCTGCATAAACCCCCTGAGGGAACTGAGCCTGGGAGGTGGCCCTGCCCCCACCTGAGCACCAGAACTTAAGCTCCATTGAATAGAAGCCAGACCTGCCGCCAAAAGCCCTGAGGCTGGGGAGCAGCATTTGAATCTCAGACCCCAAGTACTAACTGGGAGGATCTAGGCTGGGGTTGGAGAGGAATCTCAGAAGTCAAGTAACTGGCTAGGAAAATGTCCAGAAAAGGGGAAAAAAATAAGACCATAGAAGGTTACTTTCTTGGGGAATAGATGATTCTGCCCTTTCTTTCTGATGAGGAAGAACAATGCTTACCATCAGGTAAAGACATAGGAGTCAAGGCTTCTGTATCCCAAACATCTGAAATAGATATCCAGTGGGCTCAGGCCATGGAAGAGCTCAAAAAGGATTTTGAAAATCAAGTTAGACAGGTGGAGGAAAAACTGGGAAGAGAAATGAGAGAGATGCAAGAAAAGCATGAAAAATGGGTCAATACCTTGATAAAGGAGACCC
>CM053772.1:125006793-125025022 GCA_028658325.1 Potorous gilbertii | reverse complement strand
ATTAATTAATCAATTCCCTATTAAAGATAACAGTAACATAATGCATTATGGAGCCAGATATATTCTGACTGGCTAGTACAGAAATCTTCTGGCTTATATACATTTTGCCATGAGAAAGGAACTCTCTCATTTGAACAAATCATAAATTCAGTAAGACAAGACAATAGAGCAATGTCAGTTGGACCTTGAGATACCGGGCTGGGTAAACACATGTCTCCGTGAGATACGACAAGAAAGGAAATCCCACCACTAATGAGTGGCAGGCTTCCTGCCCTAAACAGATAACTGACATAGAAATTACAACCTAAGATGTCTATATTTTCTTTACCATCAAAATAACATAGTATGTGTCCATAGATAACAAGATATAGAAAAGGTCCCGTTATTCAAGGTAGTGTCTTAGGTTACAGGTCTCCCAAGGAATGTTAAGTCATCCCTGGCTGGCTTTTGTTGACATAGGAAGAGGCATTCTCTGAGTTTGCTTCAGAGAGAACAAAGAGATTATTCCAAAATTTTATATTAAACATTATCAAACCCAAGGTATCTGTGTTTTTCTCTTATCACTAAGATGCTAGAAGGGTCTGAAGTCCCATTTGCTTGACAAAAGGCATCCTCTAAACAATGAAGACTATTAGGTCCAGGCTCTTCTTAATTCAAACTCTGGCTCTTATTAAAGTCTAAAAGTTATATTAAATATTATCAGTATATACATATACACACATCTACACACACATCTATCTCTATCTATATATACAAACATACACATGCTTAATAACTGCTTGCAGCCGCTCTGCCCAAATCCAGATAAGAAATGAAGACTTGGATTCGGGTGGTAGTCGTGAGAACTGAGAGTGCTCAGTTGAGAAATAATAGGTTATTTCAGTTTCAGAGCCGGCAAGTTGGTTAACTTGGCCCACCGGGGCATGAAAAGCCATGAGAACTAATTGTTTAAAAATCTTGCTTGAAATGGGGAGGGCTCCGGTCTAGGAACATCTGACAGCAGCATCTGTTTCTCCCCTGTTAGCGCGGCCAGACGGAGAGGCGCCAGATTAGGGCCCCGTCACCTCCCTTCCTCTGCAAACGTGCCCCCCAGCACCCTCTCTTAGGACCCTGCCATTCCAGCCCCCAGCGTCTAACGGAGCCGAGAAGAGGCGGGGCTGGGGCGGGAGCAGAGCGGCGGCGCTCGTACTCTCTCCCGGGCCGAGTGGCTCCGCCCACCACCGCCATTCCCGCCTATAGCGTCGGGCGGAGCGGGAAGGGGGCGGAGCAAAGCTTGCTTCCTCGTGCCCACTCTCGGACCGAGTAGGCTCCGCCCCGCTCCTCCCCTCTCCCGCAGCCATTCCCGCTTACAGTATCTGGCGGGGCTGGAAAGGGGGCGGGGCCCAGCGGAGAGACCCCTCTAGCCGCGGGCTGAAGGAGGTCGCGCTCGGGGCTTCTGCTGCTGCTCACCGGTGAGTGCCCGCCCAGGTAAGGGGACTGGGGCCGGCGTCGGGGCTCTCCGGGCTGTGCGCGCCGCGGCTTCCTCGCCCCGCTCCGGGCTGCGCTGGGGAGCTGCGTCACGTGGCTTACGCGCCCTCTTGTCTCTGGGGGGGTCTCCGGGGGTCCCGGGGTCCTAAGTGGGGGGGATGTTGCCTAGGAGACTTAGCAACTAACGGGCCGCCCGTGGGAGAGGGTCTCCGACACCCCCCACACCGAGATTTCCCGCCCTCTCTGTGTCCTGCAAAGCGGAAGGGTCCCCCCTCCCCCAGATCCGCGTGGCCGGACCCGCTGCGCCCGCGCCCCCCCAGCTTGGGCAAGTTCAAAACCCCGGACCCCAGCCTCCCCTGGATTCTGGGAGCTCCCCTTGCAGTCCGGGTGTGACTCCGGGGCTGCGGTTCCTCACGTGGCGGCTGAACTTGGTGGATTTATTGTTTTCCTATTTGGATACTGTATCTCACCAGAGCTGGTTTCCGTAGTAATCTTGTGTATTTCATTTCGTGCGTGTGTTCACCAAAGATAGACAGATGTGGATATATAGATACAAAAAATCTTCCCCCCGCAATTAAAAAAAGTGACCCTCTAGGGGACCTTCGATGATTTAGAAGCTATGGAGAGGTGAGGAAAGAAAGGACCTGGGGCTTCTTTGCACATCTGGCACCAGGTGGGACTGGAAACACAAGTTCGGGCGCCCGGCTGCACGTCTTACTAGCCGAGAACCAGATTGGTTTTTGGTGAAGGAGCCGATTTCCGCTCTTTCCCCCAAAGCCGAGGTCAAGTACATTAGGCCAAAGATTACACGTGCCCAGGAAGATCACCTTAAAAGGGTGGTGATGAATTGGGGTCTTTCACCTGACCTGGTTTCCTGTCTATCGGAAAGTAGATGGAAGTTTTTTGAGGGATGGATTTTGTACTTTTTCTTTTCAAGCTGAGGGGAAGTGTGTGCATGTGTCTTCTGGAGTTCTGATCTTTTGTCCTCCGGGGACAGGCTGCTTGTCTGAATGTGGAGAATAGTGGACTGGATTGAAAGAAAGCTTTTCAAATCTTGTCTTTGGCGCTTAGTAGTGGTGTACCTTACCTGAGCCTCACTACTTAGACCTAAGATTTCTCTCGCTAAAGATTCGTTGCAGTCTGGATTGGGGGGAGGGTTGTGTGTGGAGAATTTTCCTACCGGGAAGAAATTCCAGTTGCTTGCTATCTATCCCCAGAGCCTGGTTGTGTTCGTGTAGTAGATTACTAGAGAAGCGCAGCATTTAGAGCTGGAAGGAATCTCAGATCATTTAAATCAATCCATTCATTTTATAGATAAGGAAACTAAGGTTACACAGAAAGTGACTTCTCGGACTCCAAATCTCTGTGCTTTTCTCGAATGAATGAATTATACCTTTCCCTAAACTTATGCTGTCTTCTTCCACCTGGTTTTGATTCCCCTCTGTTCTATACAAATTGAGTTTAACGCTGCTGACCCTTGGGTTTTAACGTTTCTGCGGTAACTTTACCCCCAGGGAACTCAACAGAAGTAACTCAAGGCAAAGTATTTCACTGAATACTTGTAAAAATGACAAAATATTCACCATCAAGGTGCAACTCTGTCTTGAGGCTTAGACTTTTATTTTAGGGGAAGAAGCTTAGTCTGGTGTTTCAAAAAAGGAAGCTGATAGGAAAGTTCCAAAGAGTCCAGCTTATAAATCTTGTGTCTTGTGCTAGTAGATAAGCCTAGCCCTTGTGTTTTCCTTGAATGAGGAGAGTATGAATGAATTATTCAGCAGTTACAGGGATTGGGGCTGTAACTCCCTTACCTTTGTGTGCTCTGCCCAGAGAAATGTAAATTTGGTCACTGAAACACAAAAGATATCTTGGGGTTTTTACAGGCTATGCTTCTTTCTTTTTTCTTTTTATTTATTTTTATTTTTAAAATTTATTTATTTAACTTTTTACATTCATTTTCACAAAATTTTGGGTTCCAAATTTTCTGCCCATTTGTCCCCTCCCCCCACCCCAATACACCGAGCATTCTAATTGCCCCTATCACCCATCTGCCCTCTCTTCCATCATCCCTCCCTTCCCTTGTCCCCATCTTCTCTTTTGTCCTGTAGCGTCAGATAACTTTCTATTCCCCATTACCTGTATTTCTTTCCTCGTAGCAAGAATAATACTCGACAGTTGTTCCTAAAACTTTGAGTTCCCACTTCTCTCCATCCCTCCCTCCCCACCCGTTCCCTTTGGGAAGCCAGGCAATTCAATATAGGCCATATCTGTGTAGTTTTGCAAATGACTTCCATAATAGTCATGTTGTGTAAGACTAACTATATTTCCCTCCATCCTATCCTGCCCTCCATTGCTTCTATTCTCTCTTTTGAACCTGTCCTATGTTTCTTTCTTAAAGACCATGATTTAAACCTACATTACTCTGACTTTCTTTGCTTGAGCAACAATAGGTCCCAACCCAAGCCTCACTTGGTCATTGTTTGGGTCCTGATGGCTTAGAGCTAGGGTAAATAGCATTGTTTCTGTTTTGGCCAGAAACCCAGACTTGGCACTGTCCTCCCTCACTTAAATCCAATTCACTTGCAAGTCATAACATCACCCTTCTGATGTCTTGGTCTTTTCTGAGAAGAAGGACAAAAACAAGTCCTGGTATCAACTTGAAAGTTACTAGGTTTGATTAGATTTGGTGCAACAAAGGTTGATATTGCTAAATTAGGTTGATGGCACTTCCTCCATCCTTACACATTGACAACTGCTTCAAAGTTTTGAGTCTTAAAAGAGTTTGCCTAGGATAAATGACTTGGCCAGTATGTATCAGTCAGGACTTGAACTCAGGTTTTCCTGAGTCAAAAAAATAGCCTCTTTTGTATTCTCCATACCCATTCAGTGCTCTCGGTACCCACTCTTGCCTCTCTTAGATTTCAATTCTCTCTTAGATCCTTCTTAATTTTTCTTTGAATATATTCTCATCCAGTGACAGTGATGAAATATTTTTTGTCGTGAATCAAAGGACGTATTGTCCAAGAGAGAAATAAGTAGCTTTGTGAAAGGGAGTTAGGAAATAGCCTGTTGGAACACAAGCCCTTTAAAGACAGGTCTGCCACTTAGCAGAGGGCATTTCTCATTGAACTTTTATTATTTGGTGACTGGGAAATGCTGCTTTTGTACTTTTTATGCTTTTGACCTTGAGTAGTTAATGTTCAAATGTAAGTTTTTATGTTCTAAGATTGGAGTGTTTTCAGCCACTATAAGAGACAAGCTTCAACGAATCTGTGATTTTCACATGAATTTGAGTTGCGGAATGTATGTGTGTTAGCAGATATGAAGCTTCTTGGGCTGCATCGCCTATACTTGAGAGCCGAGCTCAGTTGTTGCAGATAAGTTAGGCATAGGACCAACCAGGATATAATTTCAAGTCCTGCCTTCTCTTTCTGGAACATGGACTATATTTAACTCTTTATACTCATATGAAATACTTTTATCAATGGGGCGTAATGCCTCTCTGTTACTGAAGTGTTGTTAGACTTTATTTAAATTGACAATTCCCGAAGATTTGTATTTTTCAGGGGTGTTTGGGTTTATAAAAATACTAACAAGAAAGCAGGCCCAAGGTCAGACTTGGTTAGGGGTTGCTCTGTTTGGTTTTTCGTTACTGTCAGAAAATAAGTGGAGTTAAATAATAACCTTGATATTTATTATTTCTAACTTCGTGTTTGCCTAGCAGATAGTTACAGGATCAGAGATTTGGAATGAGTTAGCCCTAGGAAGTACATAGTCTAACCTCTTTGTTTTACAGATGAGGAAAAGTGAGATCCAGATTTGGGTGGTTAGGTGATAGAAGGAGATAGAAGGCTCAGCAGAGATAGTTCAAATCCTGCTTCAGAAACTTACTAGCAGGGTTACGTGGTGAGCTGCCTAACTTGCATTTACCTTAGTTTCCTCATCAGTAAAATGTTGATAATAGTAACACTTACCTCCAACAGGGCTGGTGCAAGGATCAACTGAGATAATACGGAATTGTGAAGCACATGGTACAGGGGCCTGATAAGTGTTAGCTGTTATGATTTGAAGTTACCCAACCCAGAAATGGTGAGTTTGGAAGGCAGGAAGGTGCACTTAACACTTCTTACATAACTTTAGCAAATAAGCTGTCCTTTGAGTATTTACATAAAACTTCTGTCTTAGGTGAAAGTTATTCAAAGCTCATTACAAAAAATAATTGCTGGAAAAAGTAACTGCCAAAGGCAGTTTTTAAAAACAACCCAGCAAACTTATAGTGTATTAGAAGACATGTTAATTCCTAGAATTTTTATACCTGCAGGGAAAATATTCATGCTAGTAAATCCCATGTAAAAATGGACTGAAGATTTCCAGGTCAAAGGTTGATCAGATATCTCCTTAAAGATTATTCTGACAAAGGCTGAGAAAGCCTGCTCCATTGGAACAAGCCTTGATTTAAGGATAGGAGGACCTTCATTCGAACTGTGCCTCTACCACTTATTTAACATGTATGACTTTGGACAACTTATTTTACCTTTCTGGGCCTCAGTTTTGTCATCTGTAACATGAAGGTTTCACACTAAATTACCTCCAAGTCCCTTCTAAATGTTTAAGTCTATGATACTGTGACATGAAGAATGGATTGGAGGGGGGAAGGGAATGGCCCCATGAATAACTTTTAGGATGATGGTGTAATATAGTCATTTTCAGTCCTGTTTGACTCTTCCTGGCCCCATTTGGGGTTTTCTTGGCAGAAATACTGGAATGGTTTGCCATTTTCCTTTCCAGATCATTTTACAGATAAGGAAACTGAGGCAAACAGGATTCAGTAACTTGCTTAAGGTCACACAGCTAATGTCTGATGCTGGATTTGAACTCAGCTTAGGCCTGATACAGCACCAGATACTGCACATCTGCCTTCCCAGCCCTGCCCCCCAATAGTCTAGACAGGTGATAATAGAAACAGAAAAGTAGAAACAAATCCCAGAAATATTGTAGATAACTTTTTTAAAAAAATTATTTGGCGGGGGGGGGGGGTTCCTGTTGGTCATTGATTACTGTTTTCATCCACCATTTTCCTCACCCTTCACACACAGTGGAAACTAGGACTCTTAGGGACCTTATGTGATGGCTTTTTCTCCCTTTCTTGGAAGGGTAGAGTAAGTGTGTAGAAACCATCAATATAATGTCATCATTCGTAGAATGATTTTGTAAGTTCTTACTTCTAATTCTTTGACTGGAGGTCCTAGACCTTGCCCTGGTCCCTCTTCACTCTCTGGGCCTTACCCATCATCAGTAAAAAAGAAGAAGGGAGATGAGTCCCTGGGATTGCACACACTTGAGAAGGCTTTAATAGAAATTTCAGTAGGGCTGGACTCATGAGCAGAGAGCCAAAAACCAAGATGGTCAGCCGGAGAAACTTGGCATTTATTATGCACAGAGGCCAGGTAGGAACCAAGTGAGAACATAGAGCAGTCCAGTTTTTTCTGGATTTTAGAAGGCTGGAGAGGTCAATGGGAGCCATATTTTAACTTGGAGGCTCTGAAACCAACAAGAAAACTCACCAGCACAGTGTCTGGGGATGAAGGAGCCCATCTGCCAGTTCTCTATTATGAGTGTTTTAGCCATTTTTCTCTTCCCTGGTGTTTTTGTTTGTTGTTTTGAAGGCTATCTGGGGATCCTGACTGCCTTCTAAATCTCTTATTACTATCTATCTTTACTGGAAATCCCCATTTAAGAGTTTATTATATTTTTTAGCAGTATACTTTCTAGTAGCAATAAAATTTATTGTATTATTTATAGAGATGTAATATTTACCTGTTCTGTGATTTAAAAACCTTGTTTTTCTTTTATATAATTTAAATTTTTTTTTGTAATGGAAGTTAATGAACAGTGAAATTATGAATCTCATTTATGTGTAGCTTGTTTTTTCTTTACCAAGTGTATATTAAATTTAACACAGTCATACCAACACTCCCCTTCTTGTCTCTATTTCCTTGTGAAATTCCTCCTATTCCTTGTGTTTTTAATGTTTCACTGATACTCTTATGTAAGTCTCCCTTTGTACCAGTTTGTACAAATCTTCCCAGGCTTCTTGGAATATATTCCTTTTGTCATTTCCTATGGCCCAGTGATATTTAATAACAGTCATGCTTAATTTATTCAGTCATTCCCTCCTATATTTGTTGTTGTTGAGTTGTTTCAGTTGTGTCCAACTCTTCTTGGCCCCATTTTGAGGTTTTCTTGGCAAAGATACTGGAGTGGTTTGCCATTTCCTCCTCCAGTTCATTTGACAGATAGGGAAACTGAGGCAAACAGGGTTAAGTGACTTGCCCAGGGTCACACAGTTAGTAAGTATCTGGGGCCAGATTTGAACTCAGGAAGATGAATCTTCCTGACTTTAGACCTGATACTCTATCCATTGTACCCTCTAGCCGCTTATATGTGTCTGCTATACCCCTTACCTGAGTCTGGAGGCAACCTATTTCTTTTCACGAAATTTCGAACTTGGAGGGTATCTCCTTTCTACAACTTAACAGGAAGCAGTCACCTGGCCCTTCCTTGAAGAATTTTAATGAAGGAGGGCAAGAGGATCTCACTGTCTTCCAAGACAACCCATTCCCCTTTGGGATAACTGTAATTGATATTGATATCAAGTTTTCCTTCACATCAAGCCTAAACCTGCCTCTTTTCAACTTCCACCCATTTCTACTAGTTCTACCCTCTGGGGTCAAATAGAACAAGTTTGACTTCTATATGTTGTTGGTGTCTGTCCTTTCTTGTTGAAGAAGACCATGACATCTGGAAGGTGACTGAGAGGAAGGGCTGTGCCCTCACCAGCCTCACTTTCTCCTAGGGAGCTATCTGGGTCCAATGGAAAAGATACAGATCAGAATGACTGGAGATGGCCCTGGAAGCTGTGGGAGACTTTGACCTTTTTAAGCTAAGACCTTTTTGAGGTCTCAGTTTGATTAAAGGTCTTCCACTCCCAGATTTATTTATTTATTTGACTAGGGCCATCTCTAGTTATCCTGATCTGTATCTTACTACTGGACCTAGATTGCTCTGAAGGACACACAAGCCTTCCTTCACTTAATCCCAATTCACTTGCATGTCACCTTCCTGATATCATGGTCTTTTACCAGAGCAAAGGACAAATAACAACTGTGAGTAGTAGGAGCTGCCCACTGGGGACTCAACTGGCCAGTTCCAGTTGGGCAGTGCAGCTCCCTCCTTCCTTCCTTCCATCCTTCCTTCTTTCGCTTCCTCCCTCTTTCCTTTTCTCCTTCCCCCCCTCTTCCTCTTGCTGTATAGGGTATCATACCCTTACCTGCAGGTTCTCTGCCCAAAGGAATATAACCTCAAAAAATATCTTGGGGTTTACAGGCTAGATTTGTTTCTTAAGGAACATACTTTAAACCCAAATCACGCTGACTCTCATTGATTAGCCAACGATGGCTCCCAACCTAAGCCCTTTCTTGGCGGTGGTTTGGACCCATATGGCTCCAGACTCAGTGTAAATAGCAGTTTGTTTCTGCTAGGGGTTTGGCCAGGGTCTTACTCTCCCTTTTTTTTTTTTTAAACTATGTAAAAGAGACCATTCTTTGCCTCCTATCTTGCCTAGTCTTCATCACTTGAAGGCAGCTATCTTGGACTCCCAAATCTTCTTTTCTGTAGGGTAAACATCCCCATTCTTTTAGTGGATGCTTATCTAACTTGTTGATATTAATCAATACACAGTCATAGCTCTCCGGGAGCCTATACTGTAGTTTAATTAGGGAAAGGAAAAGTTAATTACCATTACAAGTAACCACAATAGTACTATTCTGTATAGGAATTTAGAGAAGGGAATTTATGATCCTCTCTTTGGCTTGGTGGGGTGAGGAAATTTCTTGAGGGAGGTGGAATTTAAATAATGTGCAGAAAGTATGGGTTAGCTCTATCTTTTTAAGAAAATAACATTGTGTATTAGAAAGAGCCCTAGCCTTGGGGTTCAAATCCCAGTTTATTAGCTATGTAACTGTGATACTGTCTTTCAGAGCCTGAGTTTTCTAGAACGGTTAATCTCATAGGGTTATTGTAAAGAAAGAGCTCTTCTTTTATAAGTGAGAACTATTTTTATTATTAACCTGTAGCTTGTTTAATAACTTCCATTTTTATTTCAAGTTGATTATAGGGAGAGAATAGGCAAGGATTTTTGAAATGAGTACAAGTTTTCATTCAGCATGTTTGTAATAATGGAAATATTACGGGCTAGGGAGAGTTTTCACTGTCTTTTCATTTTGAAGATTTGCAGTTTCTTTTTTTTTTCTTTTTACCCGCTTCTTTCAGTTTTAGGAATCTTTAGACCAAAAGTATGGCATCAGCAGTCAATGGAGAGAACTATAATGGTAACCTCTGGGAGGCCCACAGAAACATGCTGATACAGCCCCTGAAAGACAATGATGTAGAGGTAAGAGACCACTTGGTAAGAATGAATTCTTATGCTGGAGAGCACCTATACGTAGGAATGTGCTTGTCCTCATCATTGTCCACTCAAAAGGATTTTTCCCTTGGAGAACAATTTATAATACTTACTCTTTGTGAAATTTTTTATTTTGGATGAAAATTCAAATGAAATAATTTATGTAAAACGCTTGCAAATCACAAAGTACTACATAAATGCTAGCTGTTATTGCTGACACTATTGCTTTCACTATTATTACTTTGGGACTTTGGCTTAAAGACAGATTTATGTTGAATTTATTGAATTAATTTTATAAAAGTCAGCCTTATAAATGTGAACGCAGAGGTTGTTGAAAAAATATATTAATACTAAAACTGTACTTTGAGATTTGGGCTCAAGTCATGTAAATCTATATCTAAAATATCTAGAAAGTTGAGCAACACCAGGAAAAATGCCTACATAATAATAGCCAACAAGTATATGGTGATTTACATATCTTACTTGGTTCTCACAACAATTTTGTGAGACTAGGTGCTATTATACCTATTTTACAAATAAGGAAACTGAGGCTGATAAAAAAAAAAGATAACTTGCCTGAAAAGATGACTTACCCAAAGTGCCCCAGATAGAAATTGTCTGAGGTGGAATTTGAACTGAGGTCTTGCCAATTTCCAAGTCCAACACTTTATATATTGGGCTGCCTCTGTAGATTACAGAATCATAAAATGTTTGGGTTTAGAATGAACCTTAGAGCTTATCTTTAAGATTAGAGATTATCTCATCGAAGCTCATTTACAGATGAGGAAATAGACCCAGAGAAGTTAAAGGACTTGCCAGATGTTACCTAAGTAACAGCAGCCCTGAGATTAGAATTCAGGTCTCCTGTTTCCCATTGTGTTTGTTTTTCCCTTTATAATCAAAGGATTCTTCTCATAACAAATGCTTATATAAGTCCTTTAAAGGTTAAGATCCTGAAGGGCTGTAATTTAGAATTAGTTTCATCATAATGACAGAAGTATAAATATATCATATTTATATATAATATATACATTGTATAGTTAGAACAGATCAAATGATACCTATAAAATAGAAATAAATTCCACCATCATGACAACCATCATAATCTTATTTTATTTTTTTCCCTCAGCTCCTTTTCTAAACTATTGGTTCTTTCTTAGTTAACAGCAAGTGAAATTCACACCTTCCTCCGTAGGATTGTATTGGGCTTCTAGCCACCAGAGCCCCAAAATGGGACCTACCCAAAAATAGGATCTACTTTCTTAACTCTTATTTTTAAGATGCTGTTGCTTTGGTGGAAGCAGACTTGTGGTTTGGAAAATTTGACTTTTTTAATGCTATATTTTACTCTCATTAGGTATATACAATCATTAAGAAGGAAAATCATCGCCAGCAGACCGGGTTGGAACTGATTGCTTCAGAGAACTTTGCAAGCCGAGCAGTTCTGGAAGCTTTGGGTTCTTGCTTGAATAATAAGTATTCAGAAGGATTCCCAGGCCAGAGGTATGTGAACAGAGCTGGTTATTGAAGAAAAAAAATTAATAGTAAAACTATACTTTGAGATTTAGGCTTAATTTGACATTAATCTACATCCAAACTCCTTTTTGCTTAAAGAAAGAGATGTCCAACCTGGCAGTCTCCTGTGCCCTTTGACATAACTTCACTCCAAGATTTGAGATAACATTTATAGGAATCTTGAACAGGGAAAAGATATCTTAAAATATAGTTTGGGTTAACATACCAGAAAGTTGAGCAACCTAGACACTCTCTCATTCCTATGAAGGAAGTTAAATACACCTCCTCCTTCCATTGATATCTTAATCTTTTCTTAGTGGAAAAAAGATAGCGGCAATGATGTGTGAACCAGATCAGAGTTAATGTCTTATGGTACCACATCTACTACCCTAAGAAAAACTTGTTTGTCCCAAGGGACTATTCCAAGGATTTTAGAAAGGACTTTAGAGGGACATGTGATTTCTTCATTCTTCTAAAAAAAACTCAAAAGATTTTTCATAATTTTCCCCAATGCTTGAGGTTTACTCCTTAGAAAGTAAGGGAATCTGAAAGTGTGAATTCCTGTAGAGTCAATACAACTGAAATTTTCAGAGTAAGACCAAGCTTTGACTAAGCAATGACTCATCCCACTCCTGCTATACTACCTTTCCTAGCCTTTACTGCCCCTCTATAGTGTGGTCAGCCTGCTTAGAGCAGATTTTTAGATCTCAGTTCCTTCTTACCCTAGTTTTCCTGTCCTCCAGAATAATGGAAGCCAATTAGGAGGATGAGGGTGTTAAGGCATAACTCCTAGGAAAGTTACTGGTCAGTTGACTTGATGAAGACTAGCCTCTAGTGGGAGGGGCTGCCTACCAGCTCTTAACCTTGAGTGGTTTCCTTGTCCCTCTCCAGTTTAGCTTGGTTCTCCAGAGATTACTGCCCAACAGGAAGCAGGTTCCAGTTATTGATAAAACATTAGCATCACAGGGATAATCCTCTCATTTTACAGATGAGAAAACTGAAGTCCAGTCATTTCAGATTTAACCTAGGTGACACAGCTAGTGAGTAACCATCCATATCTTCTAACTCCCAAGTCCCCCCTTTATTCCATTACCACAATTCTGCTTCAAATGGACATAGAATTAGAAAATGTCCCCTTGAGAGAGTTTTCATTCCTTCCTTCTCAGGTGCCTAATTGCTTGAATTACCTAAAAATCTGTGCTTTCTGTATTCCGTTTAGACATTTTACCAAGTCCTGGAATGTTTGTAAGACTCTCTTCCTAATTACTCTTTAGGTATTATGGGGGCACCCAGTTTGTGGATGAGTTGGAGATTCTGTGTCAGAAGAGGGCCCTGCAGGTCTATGGCCTGGATCCACAAAGCTGGGGTGTCAATGTTCAGCCATACTCAGGTAACGACCATGTCTGCGTAGTTCTATCCAGCTTAGAACTATATGGATTTATATCTTCTGTGCTCTAGGAAAGAAGTTTGAAATGCCAACCTGAAACTGACTCTGGATGCAGTATTGAAATAAGCACAGCCATTTTCCCGCTATGTTCAGCACATTCCCCCATATCTGACTCATTTACTCATGCCCCTTGGTGACCAAAGGCTTTCTAAGCTTGTCCTCCTACAGCACTGCCTTGACTCTACTTTATCTCTCAAAACCTTCCTTATTTATCTCTCCATGGGCACTACTACTTTGCCCCAGAGGGATCTGATTACTAATTCAAACTCAGGTGTGAAAAATGTGCAGGTCCTTGTGGGAGTATTTGCATTTTAACAGTGAACAAAGTGAATGGTTTCTCCGGTGTTGGAATTTCAGACTTCAGTGATGCACTTGCTTCTAAGGAAGATATTTTGGGATGGGGTGGGGGTAAGGATGGTTTCCTGGACTTCCTAAAGTGATACTATAGAAACAGCATAGATAAATAAGGCCATCCTTGCCCACAGACACCCTGGGGTAAGAAAATTGGTACCCAGTCTTTGAGAGGATGCTGCCAGGGTTGAAGGCTTAATTTCCATTTGGTGGCATTGAACCTGGGCACTATGACAGTAAAGGTCATCTGCTCTCTGTTCTAGGTTCTCCTGCAAATTTTGCTGTGTATACAGCCCTGGTGGAACCACATGGGAGGATTATGGGTCTAGATCTGCCTGATGGGGGTCACCTCACCCACGGGTTCATGACAGATAAGAAGAAAGTCTCTGCCACTTCCATCTTTTTTGAGTCTATGCCATATAAGGTAAGGGAGGGAGACTTTGTTTCCTAGTAAGAGTTTTTTCTGAAACCTGTAGTATTGCCTAATGGAAGATAGTGGGTCCATACATCAGTCACTGAACAGGTCTTGCTTTTCAGCTGCTTCTCATTCTGCTTCACCTATCAGTAGATGAGATGTAACAAAGACCTACATGCTGCATCCTCATTCACCAGTTGACAACAGCATTTAGAGACAAATGATGCCATTGTACCTGTAGTCGAGATTTCCGAATGAAGTAAATTTCTTAAGACCGCTTCTGATCTAGTGATTTTGTGACTTTACATATCTTTGTTGGTCCTGAAGAAGTCAACTCAAGATGAGAACTTCTGACTGTAGCTCAAGCTTCTGTTGAACAATATTCTCTTTATGACTTAGTGAATTCCTTGTTGACACTACTGAAGGGTCATGTTATGATCTGAATTTGATCTGATGTGACACTTTTGGTTAATTTGTAGCCAGACATGCAGACCTAGAGACAAAGTATTGCCTTTTTTGTGGCTGGAACTTTTTTTGTGATGTTAAGAAGCAAGAAGTGTTCTCTTGCTGGCTAATCCACTATGTAGGAAGTAACTTTTTATACCTCCGATTTGCCTGGTTATTTCTTTCCCATGCCCTAAATGTCTCAGTATTACTCACCTTAATTTGCCTTTTGGGACAAAAGAAAACATGATTATATTTGCACATGTTTGATTCCCTTGATTTGTCTAGAGCAGGTGTGCACAACCTGCAGCCCACTCAAGGATTTCCTCTACATTTTTTCATGGGCCACCTGACATCCTTTGGTGTGCCTGTGGGCCAAAGGTTGTGCAGGCCTGGTGCACTAACAACAAAAACCACAAAGTTGTTTCCTTTCCTGCTGCAATAATTTTGAACTTCCTTGACGGCTACCATGGTGCCACCCTGTTACCTTCTGCCCTTCTTTCTTTGGTGTGTTATCTTCCCCTATTAAATTGTAAACTCCCAGAGGACTGGGACCAGCTTTTTGCTATTTGTATCCTCAGCACTTAGCACAGTGCCCCATAGTAGGCACTGAATAAATGTTTATTGACTGTCTACTATTGTGGGATGAGTCTAAGGGGAGAGAGGAACTTTTTGTTTAACTTGACTAATTTTATCTTCTTACTCTCCTTTCACAGGTAAACCCAGATACTGGCTATATTGACTATGACAAACTAGAAGAAAATGCCCGCCTCTTCCACCCAAAGCTGATCATTGCAGGTAATTAGCTAGGAAGAAAGCCATCTCACCTTTTGATAGATCCATGTGACATGACCTTCTGTCAGATTAAGCCCTCTCTAGTCCCATTTAACTGCTGAGGCTCTTGCTTGATTTCACTGAGTTCCTTGAATCTGGTCTTCATTCTAGAACAGAGCTATTAGTTTTCCTGCAAATTCCTTAGAAATCTAGAAGAATTTGGAGCCTGGAGAGGCCCGATAGGTTAACTCCTGGAGAGATTTTCATGACTGAGATGAAACATGTCATTGCTTTCCATCAGGAGCTTTGTGGATGAAGGAGCTATGTTTTAAAGGAATCCAGTGATTCTGAGGGACAAACATATATATGTATGTATGTATTACAGACATGAGGGGCAGCCTCCACAAAAGCACATGGCTCAGAGGTAGAATGTTATAGATTATGTAAAAGGTAATCATATGGAATAAGATTGGAATAGGTAAAAGCCAAATTGTGGAAAACTTAAGTTACAGGCTGAGGATTTAATATTTTATTCAAGAATCAATAGGGAGCCACTGAAGATTTTTGAGTGACCTGGTTAGATTTGTGGTATAGGAATATCAGTTTAGAGAAGAAAGATGCTGTAAGCAGGGAGACTTATTCATTGCACTGGCTTGGTTGAGAGGAGATGAGAATCAGAACTAGTGTGGAGGCTGTGTGGGAAGTGGTAAGATTTGGCAATTTAGAGGTAACAGAAAAGGATGAGACAAGGGTAAGGAACTCTGAGAGGTTGCCATCCTTGGTGACTGGAAATATGGTGGTACCTTGAGCAGAAAAAGGGAAATTTAGAAGAGGGATAGGTTTACAAGAAAACATGACTTGAGTCCAAAATGTCTATAAGATATCCAGCAGACTTATGAGCCTAGAAGTTGAGAGAGAAATTAGACTTGATATATTGATTTCAGAGATGTCTGTATATCATTGTAATTGAACTCCTGGGAATTGATGAGATAGCCAAGGGAATATAAAGAGAGAGGAAGAGAGGGCGTAGAATAGAGTCTTGAGGAATTCCCAAACTTATAAACCAGAAAAGTATGAAAATCTACCAAAGGATACTCAGAGGGAAAGGGTAGAAAGCCAACCAAAGGGTCAGGAGCCAAGTAAACAGAGAGTATCAAGGAGGAAAAAACTTGGCTGACAGTATCCAAAGTTGTTGAGAGGTCAAGTAAGACCTTTGGGTCTTCAATGAAGAGATTTTTGGTCACCTTAGGGTCAGAAGTCAGATTGTAAGTGGTCGGAAGTGAATTGAAGGGGAGTAAATGGCATATGCATGTTGACAAACTCTTTTTGGAAATTTGACTATGAAAGGGAGAAAAGTGAGAGGCCAGCAGCCAAGAAAGATCAAGAGGGTGAGGGGAAAAGGGAGCATGTCTTTAGATGGTCTGGAAGGATCCAGTGCATAAGGAAAGAGTGAAGGTGAGAGAGAGGAATCAAGGGGGCAGATGACTGGAGGAGATGGGATTAAGATGGGGGGTAGAGCAGATGGTCTTAAGCAAGAAGGAACCCTTCCTTATTAGATACTGAAGTAGAGGAGAAACAAGAGGGTGATGGTGTTGAGTTTGAGATATGGAATGGGGGTGAAGTCAAAGTTTGTGATGGCCTTGATTTTCTAGTAGAGAAGGGGGCTGGGGAAGAGAAGAGGTTTGGAACCATTGCTGTTTGGAGAACAGTAGAACCAACCATGAAAGGATATTTGTGCCGCAGTGGGATTAGATCGTTAAGATAAGATAGCACAAGTTTGTAATGAACCCAGGTAGTTCCATGGTGTCTGCAGTCTTCCGGACAATGTGAGTAGGACTGTAAAAGTTGGGTGATGGGCATGTGGTTTGGCAAGGCATGAGTGGTCATTGGATAAGGCAACCAAGGGTAAAGGCTCTTGTAGAGTTTAACTAGTGAATGGTGGGGAAAGAAAAGTGAGAAGGATAGTGGACTGGGGATAGAGGGAGATGTGGAAGTCCTGGTGAGCTAAGTGAGATGAAGAGTGGGTGTAAGGAGGGTGGGTGAGGGAGAAGTGAAAGGGTTAGAGGTTGTGATCTAAGGAAAGAATTTTCTGGGTGGAGGTTCAAACAGGTCATCAGTGAGATCAAAGGTGGCTGAGGTGGAGCAAAGTGCAGATTGGGGTGTTTTTGGTTGTTGGACTAGGAAGCCACAGTACTTGAGGTGATATAAAAGTATACATTGAAGTCCCCAAACATTTAGGTAAGGGTTAAGGGAATTCTATGGGCCAGTTATTGAACTCCTTTGGGAAGGGGAGAAGTGCTTTGGGGGCTGATAGTTTTCTTCAGCCAACATCTGGACAGTGATAGAGGTGGATGGTGTGAACGTCAGAGAAAGAGAAGTGGCTCAGGAGTTTTGGCAGAGAGAGCATGCCCACTCTACCATGCTCTGGTTGGGCATATCAGAAGAAGCACTCAACCCACCTCATTAACCTTGGGCTCAGTCTCATCCTCTTTAAAATTAGTGCATTGGACTAGATGACTTCTGACTTAACTTCCAGTTAGCCTCCTTTTCTAGTTGTGTGATTCTGGGACATGGTATGATATGGATGAACTGTATTTTGGAGGGAACCAGCTCTGCCTGAGTGAAAGAAGATGGAAGGAATGTGAGGGAGACAGATGTAGAAGAGGGAAGCTGGTTTAATAAAAGAATGGGGGTTCCAGAGGGTATGATGCAAGACAAAATGGGATAAGGAGTTGAGAAAGGTAGGGCTTACCTGGATGGGGATTAAAGAACAGGGGTGGCTAGGTGGTACAGTGGATAGAGCACCAAGCCTGAGGTCATAAAGACCGATCTTCCTGAGTTCAAGTCTGGCCTCAGACACTCACTAGCGCTATGACCTTGGACAAATCGCTTAACCCAGTTTGCCTCAGTTTCCTCATCTGTCAAATGAGTTGCAGAAGGAAATGGCAAAACACTTCAGTGTCTCTTCCAAGAAAAGAATTGAACATGATTGAAATAAATGAACAAGAGAGGTTGCTTGAGTGTTAGAATGGGTAACATATCTGGTGGGCAGCTGTCCAGGGGTCTGACCAAAGCTGCCCCATACATGGAGCATTTGGCTTCTGCTTTCTGGTCGTTCTGAATTCCCAGTGGCACAATTTGGGGGACACTTGGATACTGACAAGTGGGTAGATCTTTTGTACTTGGTAAAATAATGTTCTCTAGATGCATATCTCATCTCTGTTTCCAGTGACTTGGGTGTGGGTAGCAGTAAAGGGAGGGCTTTCAGAAATATGTATTTTTACACATGACACCATAGTCAAGCATTCAGACTGGGTCTCAGCCTGCCAGTGCTTTCTGAAACCTAACATTTCCT
>CM053772.1:124889738-125006293 GCA_028658325.1 Potorous gilbertii | reverse complement strand
ACACACAAAACCCTTCGAGGTTGCCGGGCCGGCATGATCTTCTACAGGAAAGGTGGGCCTCCATAGAATTTAAACAGAAACACACTGGCATTTCTGCCCAGCTTGTTCAGACCCAGCCCTCTTGTGAAGGACCAGTGATCCTGTTACCTTGGCAGGAATAGAAGTTCAGGAGGGTGTGGTCACTTTGGTTCAAGCCATAGTGACTTTATTGGTAGGCCTATAACTCCTTAAGTCTGGTTTTTATTTCCCTCTATGATTTGGTTTCAGTGGATCTTTGGCCTTATCTCCAGCTACTTTCATCCACCCTGTAGTCCAGCCATGAGGGACCACTCCTTGTTCCCTGAATTGACCTTGTACATTCATACCATCCATACCTTTGCCTGTACTATTCTCCCTTTCACCTTTTAAACTCTTGTTTTTAAAGGCCCAGCCTAACCTTTTGCCTCAAGTCTTTCCAAACCCTCAAGCTGCAAGTGATCTCTGGACACATTGTTTTTCATCTCTTCTGTTCACGCTAATCACATTCTGCCTTTTACTGTGGTACTTATCAATATCCTTTGTATCCTTTGTAGGATCCTATAGATTCTAGGAGATTAATAAATTCTTTTAAAATGTATTGTAATGGCTAATACTTCAGGTGCAATGACTGTCTGGAGAGTAGCCAGTCAGTGCCAAAGAGAAGGTCAAGAGTTCTCTCTCCTAGATCAGATTTCCCAGCTACATGAGTGCGATCATTCCTCTAACATTACATGTCACTGCCTGGTCCTCTCTAAGCCATTAGAGAAAGCTTCAGCGTGGTTTGGCGTTTTCTAATCCATCTGAACTCAGGGAGAAAAGAATCGGGGGATGGCAGAATGATTTTCATTCTCATTTTTTCCTTCTCTAGGAGTGCGCAGTGTGGACTCTAAAACAGGCAAAGAGACCATGTACAATCTGGAGTCACTCATTAATTCAGCTGTTTTCCCAGGACTTCAGGGAGGGCCTCACAACCATGCCATTGCAGGTAAAACTTAGAGATTCGCGCCCTCTTGTGGCCTTGTGTGAGGCATTCCACAGTCAGGAGCACGTGTGTACAACACCGTGGTTCTCAGAACTTTTCAGTTTTCTTCATCTCCTCCAATTTACTTCTTTACCGAATAACAGGGTCAGGATTTGTAGGCTGTCGACATGGAGGGCAGCCTATTGGACAAACCTCTTAGATTCACTTCTGTCTTTTTCGTAGGTACCTGTGTTGAATTTTGAGGGCTGTGAATGAAACTTAGAAGTTTTGGGTTTTTTCCCCTATTTGTTTTGCCTAGGTAGGGCTTATAGGGAAGGATATAGTCAGTATTGATAAAAGGACCCAAAGCATTGTGGGAGCAGGGAGCTTGCAATATGATTAGGAAGGAATGGACGGTGCTATGTATCATTAGGTGGACTTTAGCCTGATTGTTTTCAGGGAATATATATTTTGGGGGGATACAGGGAGATTGTTTGGGAAGTATCTTTTATAAACAAATGACAAAAGAAAGAAGGGATTAGACATGACTAGTGTGAAAATGTTTAATGTATACGTAGAGCCAATATCAGATTATATGCTCTCTTGGAGAGTGGGGAGAGGAGTGGAACTCAAAAGCTTGTGGAACTGAATGTTGTAAACTAAAAATAAATAAATATATTTATTTTTTAAAGAGGGGACTAGTAGTGATGGTTTGGGGCAGGAATCCAGAAAAAAAGTGGGGTAAATACTGCAGAAAAACTTTTCAGACTCCTTAACTCTGCTAAGAACTTGTCCCACATATGGCTCTCATGACGTTTTCCTGTCCAAAAATGACTCTGTAGCCTCGGTTCCTGCCCCAAACCATCACTACTAATCTTGTCTTTTAAAAAAAGAATTATTTATTTTTAATTTATACCTTCCAGGTACCTATGTATCTTTGTTAGAGAATTTGATATAATTAATTCCTGCTAAGATGCTAAAAACCATTTTTGGAAATTGTAGCTAAGTTGTGAAGTTTTAGGCAGCAGCAGTAAGTGAATTGGGCAGCTAGACGGCATGGTGGATTGAGTGCTGAGCCTGGGGTTTGGAAGCCTCCTCTTCCTGACTTCAAATCTGTCCTCAGACATTTACTGTCTGTGTGACCCTGGCCAAGTTACTTGACCCTGTTTGCCTCTGATTTCTCATCTATAAGATGAGCTGGAGAAGTAAATGGCAAACCACTCCAGTATCTTTGTCAAGAAAACTCTAAATGGGGACATGAAAATTCAGCTACAACTGAAATAGCTGAACACCAATAATAATAGATGAGGTGGCAGGGGGTCATTTACTGAGTGACAAAAATCAATTAGGTTGTTTTCTGGTGTCTCATTGAATCAGCCTGCCTTTATTAAGGCTGATAATGTGCTAGGGATACAAATGCAAAGAACTCAACAATCCCTACTCTTAAGGAGCTTATGTTGCAAGAAGACAACAAGTACATATTCAAGTATATACGGAATAAACATGAGAAGAAATACAAAGTAGATAAGTACCGAGCCTTTAGGAGGATCAGGAAACCTTCCAAGTAAAAGGTGGTACTTGAAGGAAAGGGAAAGATTCCTTCTGTGAGGAGGGAGTGAATTCCAGGTTCAAGGCATATCCTCTGCAAAAACAGGCAAATGAAAAATGGAAGAGGAGAGTGCACAAGGAATTAAGAGAATAGTTTAGATCATATACAAGAAAAGGATTAATGTACAATAAAACTAGAAAACTATGTTGGGGGTTAGATTGTGACAGGCTTTAAAAGCTAACTAGAGGAGTTGATAGTTGATCCTAAAGTAGTCGGGAGCCCCTGAAGTTTATAGAGTAGAGAAGTGACATGGTCAAATTTGTGCTTAAGGAAAATCCACTTGGCAGCTCTGAATAAGATGGAATGGAGAGAGCCTTGAGGCAGGGATACCATGTAGCAGGCTATTGCAATAATCTGGGCAAGAGGTGATGAGGCCTGAACTGAGATAGTGACTGTGAGTAAAGAGAAGAGGTCAGATGGAGATGTCAATAAAGAAACAGCAAGATTGGGTGTGTGGTATGAAGGAGAGGGTGGACTCAAAGAACATGAGCCTGGAGGATTAGAAGGAAGGTAGAACAGGAAAATTTGGAAGAGGAATAGGTTTGGGGAAAAAGTTTTGTTTTGGATATGTTTGAAATTAAGATATCTCTTGGCCTTGAAATGAAGAATGTCCAGTAAGCAACTTATAATGTGGAATAGGAGCATGGAGGAGAGACTGGTGCTAGATATATAGATCAATTAAACTCTTGGAGACTGATGGGATCACTCAGAAAGACAACTGAGGGAAGAGGGCCTAAGACAGAACTGTGGGAGATATGAGGAAGATGATGTAATGAAAGGGTGAGGAAGAAAACCAGGAGATAGCAGCGTTAAGAAAAACCAGAGGAAAAGATGATCAGCAGGGTAGCCACGTATTCTGTCAGTAAGTTTCAGTTCTTCTTCTAACTAGACAGTTTTCAAACCTTGACAAGAACTACATTGTATAAAAGAGAACATTAACCTCGGAGCCAGGGAGACCTGGACTTTAATCTAAAATTGTATGGGAGAATTCAATCCAGGAGGAATGGGAATATCTGAGGAATGAAATGCTGAGAACATGGAACACAAATTTTAAAAACAGAGTGTTTTAGAGATCTCAGGGGTTCTTAGCGGCCCGGGGTTCCTGTACTTGTTTGGTAACTGTTTCAGTATAATTGATTTCTATTTATCATGGTGTATTTAAAAACATTATTCTGAGAAAAGGATCCATAGATTTTTCCAGATTGCCAGAGGTATCCATGACCCTAACAAGAACCCTTGGTCTAAAGAGACTGGAATGGATGTATCCCTAGGGCACTCTTTATCCATCTTAGATCTTTAAAAGGCATGTCTGGAAAGATGCTAGATACTAAGGCTGGCAAATGAGTTTAAACACAAAGGATAACGTCAGGAGCTCGGAATGTGCGTAAGCTAGTGATGAATGTTGTCGTGTTTGTCCCTTCTCAAAGAATACCATGACATCAAGATGATGACATGACTTGCAGTTGACTTTGATTTGAGCAAGAGAGGGCTGTGGAAGGTCACCAGCCTCACTTTCTCTGCCAGAGCCATCTGGATCCAGTGACCAGATGTTCATTGGGATGACTGGAGATGGCCCAGGATACAATGAGAGACCCTGGCCCTTTTAGGCTAAAGCCTTTTCAAGTACTCACATGCAGTGAAGAGGCCTCTTTAAGAAGTAGTCAAGGGATGGCCCCTTTAATTAGAAAAAGAAAAAAAAAATCAAGGTGGGAGGACAAGACCCCCAGGGTGGCTATTTCAAAGAGAAACAATTACCATTGACGTTCACTCTAAGCTGGGGGGGGGGTGGTCCAAAAAAAAACCAGCCATTAAGTGGAACTTGGGCAGGGACTTGTCTAATCTATGGGCTTCAGAGTGAAATGGATTTAAGGTAGAAAGAAAGAAATGTAGAGAGAAAGAAATCAAGAAAGAAAGAAGTCTAGAAAGAAAGAAATCTAGAAAGAAACCTAGAAAGAGATCTAGAAAGTTAGAAAGAGATCTAGGAAGAGGTTTAGAAATCTAAAAAGAGATCCAGAAAGAGTGTGAAGGATAACCAAGAAGGCTTTTTTTTTTTAAACCATGTTAGGAGTAAAAGGAAGATCAAGGAGGGGATGGCACTATTTAGAGTAGTTGGGATGCTAACAAATACTGAACAGAAGGTGGAACTACTCAACCATTAATGTTTCTATTTTCCTTACCAAGGAGAAGCTGACTCTAAATCAACGAACGAGCGATTATTACATGCCAGACCCTGTGCCAAGTGCTTGAGATAAAAAGGGCATTCTTTGCCCTCAAGGAGCTTATGTTCTAATGGGAGAAACAACATACAAATCAGAACAGAGATGAGAGGTTTTTGTTGTTTGTCATTTGCTCTCAAAGAGGAGCATGAAGTTAGGGAAGTGAAGGCATGATATGCAAATGACTTGGATTTAAATGAGGGAGGACTGCAGAAAGTCACCGACCTCCCTTTCTTCTCTAGAGCCATCTGGGTTCATGGGTGAGATATAGATCAGGAAAACTGGAGATGGCATTGGATACAGTGGGAGGCCTTGACTAATTCAGTCATTAAGGCGAGGTAAGAAATGAGGCAGAGAGTGGTTTCTTTACCTAATTAAAAAAAAATCAGTCTGGGAGTGGAAGACTCTCAGGGTTTCTGGCCAAAACAGAAATAATTGCTATTTACATTCACTCACCCAAATAGGGCCTAAACAATGACCAGTAGGGTTCGGCCTGGGACCTATTGTTGGCCAGAGTGATCTTAGAGGAGATAGTAGTACCTGCTGGAGATGAAAATAATACCATAGGAAAATTGATGGAAGGAACTCCCTCAGGATGCTTAGCCTGAAGGAGAGAGTACTTAGAGGGGACCAGATAACTATTGTGAAGGACAAACTATTGTGATGGTTGAAGGACCACCATGAAGGATTATTCTTGGTCTTGAGGGACAAGACTAAGAGAGTTGCAAAGGGGCAGAGTCTGGCTGGTTACAAAGAAAACATTTAGTATTTGAGCTGTCCCAAAGTGGTTCCTTCTGCGTCAGGTCAAAGTAGATTTCCCTTCACCATACGTCTTCTAACCGAGGTTGATTGGCTCTGTGTTGGGTAACAGCTTCCTGTTCAGGTACTAGTTGGCAGAGGGAGATGGAAAAGGAAGAGAAAGAACAAATATTAAGTGCCTACTGTATGTCAGGCACTTTTCTAAATGAATATTGTCTTATTGAATCTTCACAGTAACCTTGGGGGGTAGGGGCTATTATAATATCACCCACATTTTACAGATGAAGAATAACAAGGCAAAAAAGGTGAAGTGACTTGCCCAGTAAGTGCCTGAGGGTGAATTTAAACTCAGGATTTCCTGACCCCGTGCCCAACAGCTCTATCCATTGTGCCACTGAGCCGCTTGGTTGGACTTGCTGACCTCTTAGGGGCTAAGATTCCATCTGGATAAGATGGTCCTGAAACCTCCCCCGTGTTCTGTGACCCAGCTTCAGGACCCTCCAGGGCAGAGATGGCCTGTGCTGGACGGACTAAGAGCTTTGCTTAGGAATTGTGCATTTATAAATATGAAATTGAGGAAAATCTTCAGATACTAAATGGAAGGTGTAGTAGCTCATTCTTGCTGGTTTGACTTTGTGGGGGTGGGACATGAGGGGAAGCTATAGATAAAAACCTTTTTGCCCAATTGTTGACATAGAATCTCTTCCTGACTAGGAGTTGCCGTAGCTCTGAAGCAAGCCTTGACACCAGAATTTAAGGCTTATCAGCAACAGGTGGTTGCCAACTGCAAGGCCCTGTCAGCAGCCATGATAGAGCTGGGCTACCACATAGTCACAGGTAAGTAAGTACTTGCACTGGGTCTGTTGGAGATCTTGTCTGTCATTCAAAACGGGACAGTCAGGTGGTCCTGGAGTTAGGAAGACCTGAGTTCATGTAAAAGTCTCAGGCTGTGTGACCCTGTTGGCCTCAATTTCCTCATGTGTAAAATGGGTATAATTAACAGCGTCTGCATCCCAGGGCTGTAAGGATCTAATGAGATGAAAAATGTAAAGGGCTTAGCATAGTCTCCGACCCATAATCAATGCCATACAAAGGTCAGCTATTTTTATTGTTAGGGGTAGGTAGGTGGTGAAGTGGATAGAGTGTGGGATCTGGAGTCAGACACTTCCTAGCTGTTCGACCCTGGGCAAATCACTTAACCCTGTTTGCAGTTTCCTCACCTGTCAAATGAGCTGGAAAAGGAAATGGCAAACCATTCCAGTATCTCTGCCAAGAAAATCCCAAATGGGGTCACAAAGGTTCAGACACAACGGAAAACAACTTAACAACAAAACTCTTATTGTTATTATTTATTAACAGTTCTGGATGGAAGAATCAGAGCTGTTCTAGGGCAGTGGTTCCCAAATTTTATGTCGCAATGCTCCATTCTTTTTATAAAACAACACTTAACTCTCAAAACATCTAATGAAAACAATGAATAAATAACCTAAATAACGACTGAACCGTCCTCATGTCATAGGAGCACAGATTTAGAGATGGAAGGGGACTTTGAGGATATCTAGTCCAACCCTGTTGTTTTACAGTTTAGGAAACTGAGGCTTCTCAGAAAAGTTCATTGACTTTCCCAAGGTCACACAGTGAGGGGCAGAGTTAGCATTTGAACCAAGATCCTCTGATGACAAATTGAGCACTTTCCCCACTATTCTGCCTTGCTTCCCCAAAGATAAAGGAGAAACATGGTGGCTACGGATTATTAAAGGTAGTGTTAAAGCTGCCTTAGGAAGTACCCCTCAGGAGAGCATTGCTATAGTGCCTGTCCATTGGGGAGCCCCCCAGACCTCCTCACTATCAACAAAGGGTGGGATTTGTGGGGAACATCCCATGGGAACTAGGAGTGCTGTAAGAACTTCTACCTGCTTGCCAGTGGATGGTTCTAGTCATTGTCTCATCCAGGGTTTTCCCCAGGGAGGAGGCCTGGAGCTATGCATGGAGCCCCCAGGGGTGTGAGGAGGCTGCCTACCCCTTACAGGCAAGTCCTACTAAGGGAAGCAGATTTACTGTGTTAGTTTCACTTTGGTTTACTTTTATTTGTAAACTTGTGTCTTCACTGAAAAAAAGTAATAGTAGTTATACTGTACTCAAATCTAGTCTCTCTCTCTCTCTATATATATATATATATATTTTTTTTTTTTGGCAGGGGGTAGAGAGGGTTGTCTACTGGGGTCAAGAGATTCACCCAGGGTCACCTAACTAGTAACTGAGGCCATATTTGAACTCAGGCCCTCCTGACTCCAAGGTGGGTGCCCTATCTACTTCATCACCCAGTTACCCATACTATAATCGGTCATTTTGACTAGTACTTCAGATCCTTCCAGAGGGTCTTGTGTCCCTCCTTTACCCTCCACTCATGTTTGAAAGATGGTGGTTTACAAGGACCAAGTAGACACTATACAAAGATAAAAAACAGTTTATCTTCAAAGAGCTGACCTTCCATTTGAGATAGACAGCATGTAAACAAATAATTGGGCAATTAGGTCGAGTGTGTGCTGTGTCTGGAGTCAGGAAGATTCATCTTCCTGAGTTCAAATCTGGTCTCAGACTCTTATTAGCAGTGTGACCCCGGGCAAGTCACTTAACACTGTTTGCTCCATCTTCTTTATCTGTAAAATGAGCTGGAGAAGTAAATGTCAACCACTCCAATGTCTTTCCCAATAAAATGCCAAATGGGTTTTTTTTAAAATGAAACATCTGTATGTTTTATTTATAATTTACAGTATTATAATTTACTGTATTACTACAGAGCAGTCCTATTACTATGTTCCTAATTCTTAGCAATTAATTCATACAAAAATAAACCCAGGTTTTTTTCAGTAACTTCATCAATGCGTAACAAAAACCTCTGTAGTTATTTTAAGGGAGTTTCTACTTACCAAGGTGCTTTTTTCAACAAAATGCCCCATCAGGTAGAGAGGGGCACAAGCCTCAAATAAAGATGCAATCCACTTACTCATGCAACAAGTTGATGCTCCCAGCCCTCCTTCCATGACCACGTTAAAACTAACAACAATAAACCAGTGTAACCATTTATAATTTAAAGGCAATGTGCCCTTTGACACCTCCATTCCCACTGAAGAGCTGGTTGTTCAGCCCTTGTCTCCCACCCACGTCCCCTTCCTAAACAGATGAGATCAGCATTTAAGAGTATTATACTAGAGTCCAACACATAAGTGATAAGCAGCATGGACCACAGACAGGCTGGCAGCAACAAGGAGGCCTGGTGAAGAGGTTTTCTAGGGAAACTGGCCCTGAGTTTTCTATCCACCATCAGTTCCCATTGGGATGACCTTCTACCCAGGCCTTTTTACTTTGAATATTCACAGGGCCTCTTGGACGCACCTTTAACTCTTCCTCTTCTGACAACTCATCTCTGGGTTCTAGCTGACACCTACCCTTCCTCTGTGGCTTGTTTATACATGATCCACATGATAACCCTCTGTCAGGACTCAAACAAACATAATGCAGAGTGGGAAGTGAAGGAGGCAAGGGAGAGATCAAAGTGCTCTGGAATATTTGAGAAGGCAGAGAACACTTAACAATGTGGGTGGTGCTGTTGGGGAAGACAGTGGAAGAGAGGACCATGGAATTGATACTTGAAGTCAGATAAGGATTTTGAAAGGTGGAGAATGAGAGTATTCTTTCCAGGCATGGGAATAGTACATGTGACTATATGGAGACTGGCAATGGAACGTTGAGTTTGGGGAACAATTTTTCTGTAGTTTGTTTTAGTCTGTGTGACAGATGGATTGGAGAGGAGAGAAATGGGAGACACAAAAATTTATAATAGACAAAAGTCTATTGTAAATGGTCCATGTGAGTAGTGGTGATGAAATCCTAAACTACTAGGTAATGTGGTATTAGTGAAGAGAAGGGACGGAATGTGGAATCTCCCGTGGAAGCAGAATCAAACAGAAATTGGTGCTATGAATTAGGCTGAGTAGGTCAAAGTAGTGAGATTTGCAGAAAGGGTCCACTTTTGGGAGGCAAGATTGCTGAGTCCAGTTTTAGATGTGTTTGGTTTCTTTTTTCTGGAAGTGTGTTTGGTGATAAAAAGCAAATTTGTCAGTCAGCATTTATTAAATGCCTGCTGTGTAGCAGGTACTGTACTAAGCACTGGGAATACAAGGAAGATAGTCTCTGCCCTCAAGGAGTTCATTCTAATGGAGCAGACAGGATGGGGGAAATACTGTCTTTATGTACAAACAAGATAATAACAGGCTTCTCATAGATGAAATTTTAGCTAGAACTTGAAAGAAGCCAGAAGGCAGAGATGCAGGAGAGTAGTCTAGGTATAAGGAACAGGCAAGTAAAAATGCCCAGAGTCTGGAGATGGAGTGTCTTGTGTGAACTACCACAAAGAAGCCGAAGTTGGGTAGCCAAGTACATGGAGGAAAGTAAGGTAGGAATGCGACAGGTTGTGAAGGGTTTTGAATGTCCAACAGGATTTTATATTTGATCCCAGAACTTATTAACTGGGGGGTTGTGGGGATTGGTGAATGTCAAATCTGCCTTTTAGGAAGATGAGTCTGATAGCTCAGTGGAGGCTGGACTGTGGTGGAGAGGGAGTCCGGGTGTGAGGTGATGAGGGCATGTACAAGGGTAGTGGCAGCATCAGTCGATAAGCGAGCATATACAGGAGTTATCACTAAAGGTAGAATTGTTACAGAAATGGCAGTAAGGCTTCTTTCTGCCATTGGGTTAGACATCAATTTCTCAAAGAGTAAGCCAGCATGGAAAGAACCCTAACTTTGGGGTCAGGGGCTCAGATCTTGTCTGTCACTGTCTGTGTGGCCTTGGACAATTGAGCCTCTATGGTCTCCAATTTCCTTATTTATAAAATTAAAGTCTTGGACTAGATAACCTCTAAAGGTCCCTCTAGCTTTAAATCTGTGGTTCTTACTGATTTCCTTTACAGAGGGAGGGACCCAGTTCTATGAATTTTTATATATCAAAATTGTTTCCCCAGGCGGTTCTGACAACCACTTGATCCTCGTGGACCTACGAAACAAAGGGACAGATGGAGGAAGAGCTGAGAAGGTGCTTGAAGCTTGTTCTATTGCTTGTAACAAGAACACCTGCCCAGGTAAGAGTCCCCTATAACCTAAGTGGAAAAAAAAAAACAACCACATCCTTTTCCTCCTTCCACCTAGGTACTTTGTTCAAAGAACTTGTTAGAATTGGATAGGACCTTAGAGATCATCTAGCCTTCCTTTTACAAATGAGGGAAGGGACCCAGAGAGACAAAAGGTGTCTTGGCAAATTACTAAGTAGCAGAATAAGGTTTGAATCCATATTTGAACCCAGTGATACCAAATTCATTTTACTGTCATATCTTATAAGCTAACATATAGAAGGAATTAGGAACACTTCTTAAAATAGTGTTCTATCACTAGGTATAATGAGTGCGACTTTTAGTTCTATGTAGGGAAGAACTTTCTTTAAATAATCAGTTTTATAAACCTGTCTGAGGAATGAGATTCAAGAAATCACAAACTTAATCAACTGGTTGTTTTTCAGGGGATAGGATTCTGTGATGTGTTTCTACGCTACAATGAGGATGTTCAGATACTTTCCAGAATGAGACATAATGCGCAGTGTCTCTCTATATCCATTTACTTCAGAATGAACTCTTAACTAAACCAGGGAAATTTTCAAAAGTTAAGCTATAAGACCAAATTATTCTAAGAACTAACTTGGAATATTGAGTTTTCTTCTGCTTAGAAAGTTTTTGTAACCACTTGGGAAAAGGTAAATAGAGAATTCTTGACGAGAAGGATCAATTTTTCCAGATTTGTGGGCTGTGATCTAAGAATTACCTTAAACAAAGTAATGGCTTGCCCTCTGTAAGTCCAGCATATCCGGGGAAATAACCTTTGGTGTCTCTAGCCCTAGGGCAACTTTTAAACCAAAGTTAATTTCATTGTAATATTCATTTTTCTAGCTCTTCTCCATCACTATACATATCCCTGATTTCAGGAGCTCTGAGAAGGCTGGTTGTTTCAAAACCATATACACAGTTGTATTAGAACATAGATGGGCTGGGCCAGAATCCTTACTGCAAGTCATCACCCTCAAGTGAGGCTTTTAAGTACTTGTTAGTAGTTTGGCAAGTGAAGAATGCATTGTTCTCTTGTTACTTCACAGGAGACAAAAGTGCATTAAGACCTAGTGGACTGAGACTAGGAACCCCAGCTCTGACCTCCCGAGGACTGCTAGAAAAAGATTTCCACAAAGTAGCCCATTTTATTCACGAAGGTAAGAATGCGGTATTATGAAGGACGTTACTAGGTGTGTAGATTGTTCTCGCTTGGGCTCAACAGATCCCTGGCAACACAACCTTGGTTTCCACTGACTTCTGTGGTGGTTCAAACACTGGATGATACTGTTCACTGAGGATTGACTTCAAGGTTCCTCAGGCATCTTACTTCATGTACCTGCTCAAAGTGTAGGTGAAGGGCTGGTTTGAAGACCACTCATGTGGCATAACTCAGCAACAGTGGTTGACTCCAAGGGTGTGGCCTCAAGACCCTTTCGGGGGAATCTGTGATGTCAAAACTATTTTTATAACAAAAACATTTTAATTTCCAGTATGGTAAATATTGATAGATATCCACATTAAAAAAAGCTCTTTGGGGAGTCCTCACACTTTCAAAGTATGAAAAGTCTTGAGACCAAACAATTTGAGAACCACTGCTCTAGAAGTAACACTCTCCTGGCAAAATCAAATTTTCCACAGGATTCTTCAAGACCCTTATTGTTCAGTTTTGTCTCTTTGTGACCCTGTGGACCATAGCACACCTGTGGGATTTCCTTAGCAAAGAAACTGGAATGGTTTGCCTTTTCCTTGTTCAGTGGATTAAGATCAAGAGATTAAATGACTTGCCCAGAGAGGTCACATTTGAACTCAGGTTTTCCTGTCTCCAGGCCCAGTGCTCTATCCAGTGCCTTAAGACCCTTAAAGATTCTAATGTGGGTCTAGATTGAAGATACCTGAATACACTGCCTTTTTCTTTTCCTTAAAAGTCAGAAACCAGGCTGGAACCTAGATTTAAATGACATTTGTTAATTCCTGCTATAAACTGAAGTTTCAGAAAAAACTGATCTGATTGATTTATCTGGGGTGTCCCTCTTTTGACCCAGCAGTTGAGACTGAGCTATTGAATTGTTGCCAAGGTAGAAGTGGTAAAAGTCACTTATTTTTCTCTTTTCCATTAGGTATATTTTATAAACCTCAGCCAGCCTGCTTTGAGGTCATAAAATTGTAGACCTAGAACTGGTGAGACCTTAGCAATCTAGTCTAGCCCCCTCTTCTCTTCACTTTACAGATGAGGGGAACTGAGATCCAGAAGGTTAAATGACTTGCGCATGGATAGTCAATGGCAAAGGTGGAACCTAAGTCTTTTAATTCCAAATTGGGCTCTTTCCAAGGGATCATACTGCCCTTCCGCTTCCTTTTGGTGTGTAGGTTCATAAGGTTCAAGTCATCAGAGACTACTAGAAACCTAATTTTGATATGCAAAACTCTTCACTGATGACGCAGTTGAGGGTGAAATCAGCAGTTCTCTCCGTTAAATGCTTTTTAATTAAGTAGGATGATTCTTATTGAGAGGAGCACTGGATTTGGCATCAAGACTTTGGTTCCAACATTGTGTGTGGCCTCAGGCATCTTTCCTGTTTCTTCACCCACAGCGTGAGGATGTACTAAATGATCTCTAAGGTTGCTTCTATCTTTAAATTCTGTGACTTGCAAGACTTTCATGGTTGTAACAGTCATTCTCTGAACCTCTGGTCACATAGTGGAGTTGTTAGCTGAGCCTGCACCAGTATTTACACCACTTGGTTTATGGACATCAAGGATCTTCTTGTCCCATTTCCTGAATCCGTATCTTTGGTATGGAGAGTTCATTACTGGGATCTGGATTTGTGTATTTTGATGCGTAACTTCATTGTAGCACATGCCTTATAAAAATGTCGTCAGCTTCTTGGTAAGCAGAGTAGTTTCCTTACTGCAATGTTGTTTCTGCAGGAATAGAGCTGACTCTGCAGATTCAGAAAGACCTTGGTCCCCAAGCCACCATGAAAGAATTCAAGGAGAAACTTTTGGGGGATGCGAATTATCAGGATATTATCAAGACCATCAGAGAAAAAGTAGAGAGCTTTGCAGCTGTTTTTCCCCTGCCTGGAATCCCTGATTTTTAAAATGACACTGAACACTGCCAACAGTCTGAGTTTCAGAGCCAGATTGGAAATATTAAGCCTGAAAGCTCCTCAAGTGCCAAAAGCCCCTTTTTAAAAAAAGGAAAGGAGAATGTATAAGTGGGAGGGTGGCTAAGGGGAGTAGAAGGTTCGACTTTTTTTTGTGGGGGGCGGGGCTTTTTAGTGAGTATTTCTAACATCCCTACATTGAAAAAATTACCATTTGGCAGTCACTGAGGACTTGGTCATGTACCCTACCACACCACAGTTCTCAGTTTTAAAACCTCATTATGAGTCATTTAGGGGTATACTTTATGAATTAGTGAATTTATTTTGAATCTTAATTACCTAATTTTGTATAAGATCGAATAGCCTTTTGGCCTTTATTCAAATGAACAGTGACATAATTTAAAAGTATTACTTAAATAATTTTACTTAACCTTCTCTGCAGTGGTCAGATGGCTGGCTCGTGACTTATTGCGGCAGCTCAGAAAACACCCACATTAATAGCTTGTAAAAGTTATTCAGTCTCAGTATCATGTTGTTCAGGAGAATGCCAGGAGAGCTGAATCATGTCCATTTTAGTTGAAGAGAAAATTATTATGAAGCTTCAGCTGAATATAAAATTACAAGCCTAACAAGTTTTGTGTCTGTTACAATATTATGTAGGCGCTCAAAGCACCTTATAAATGCCGTCTTTAATCCTTGGTGCTTTGGAGGGGGGGGTGCAAGCGTGACCCTTGTTTCCACAGGGACAGATCGTGGTACTTGGCAATGACACCTTTCTATTGCAGTGCCAGACATTGGTCTAATCTCCACTCTCAGGGTACTTGAAGCTGGTGCCTTTCCAAAGAAACTAATCTTTCAAACAGCTGAGTGCAAAACAATAATGACCATTTTTAATAAGCACAATAAAATTAACCACAGAATGTGACAAGAATTATAGCTTTAAAAATACAACCAAATTTGTATTTCAAAAATATCTGAACTCAAATAAATTAATTTTGTACAGTACATTTCCCATACTATTTGTTTGGCATTAACTCATACTTGTGCAGCAACACCTCTAAAATGATATTACAGACATGCCAAGTATACGACTTCCATTGGGCACTTGTTTAAAACTACTGCTTACACAATGCGTACACGTACTTACAGATACAAACAAATGAACATGCAATAATAAAATAGTTTTTCTTTAAAGTAAGTGAGAATTCATCACAGCCCATGTTCCTCACTGCAACCTGAAAGGCAGTACTTATCTCGACCCAATCGATATTCCGAACTCCTCAGTGTTGGAATTGTCAGGGAGTGAGCCTGTACCCTGTACCTTTGCCTTCTCACATCAATCAGCCCATCCCCCTGTGGATGACTTGATTCATCAGTTTTCCCATCTTTGTTTCCATCTGGGATCTGGCATCAGTAGTGACTTTTGTACAGTGGTCTAAAGTGCATGCACACGTACAACGCCAGTGAACTGCTCCCTCTCCCTAAAGTGATGAACATATTCTTTACAGGACTGAGGTTGACAGCACTACTTCTTTGGAAGAGTTCATTTCTTTCACTTGAGTAAGGGCACAAGCCCAACAAGACTAGTTACTTGGTCTTGAGGTACTCATGAACGTTTAGCTTCCTTTAACTAGCCTGCCTTCCCTTACCAGAATCCTAACAGACTCACTGAGTCAAGACCACAAGCTTCTCAAAGCAGAGACAGAGACAGTTTAAGGTGCTGGAAATTTCAATTGTATTATGTCCCACTCCCCCTTTTTGCCTGTGTAACGAGTTCTCTTATTTCCTAATACAAAGTACAATTTGGAGGGAAAGCCAGAAAAGTTTGATTTAAAGCACAAGTCAAGACATCCTTTCTGAAGGGAGGCAAACTTGAGGAAAACGACTTGACCTCAACCCTTGACTCTTCCAAAGGCTGCTCTGATGAATTCAATTAGTCTGAGAAGGTGTGCCCAGTTGTTGCACTGACAGACACCACAAAGGTAACACTAGGGATTATGACCTGACATGCAACACTGAGGGTTTGCTGGGAGGATACATGCTCTTGGTATTGACAGAAAACCAGACTGTTCAAAAGCAAGCAATCATTCTTCCTTAGAGGACACTTCAGAGAATCTTAGCAGCCCGGGCAAGCATATTAAAAACCACTGACGCCCTCTAGGGTCTTCAAATGGGGTCAGGTTATTCATTTAGGTTTGAATTACACTCCAAATAAAGAGTTGTCCATATGCATAAATAGAAATAAAAAGTATGCTTGGAAAATTACATGTTCCAACTGGGTTGACTGGAGACTCATTTTTAAAATTGAGAAATATGTGAAACCACCCAATTTTTCCTGGTAACATTTATGTAAAAATGAAACCTCCAACTCCAGGAGGGGAACACTTGGCTTGGGGAAGTGATGAAGCAGGAGATAAGAGATTAATATGGCTTTATACATGCCTTTTAATTTTCTAAAGAGGGATTTTAAAACACGTACCTGTAAATCCTTAACAAGTCTGATAATCAGGTTTACATCACGTAATTCTTGCCTTAGTTGATTTCCTCCCAAAAGGTGGTAGAAAACAGAAAATACTGAAGATTTAAACCTCAAACTTAGAAACAAAAGCTGTCTGTTACCTGAAAACAAATCATGGTGGCAACAACAACAAAGATTAAAAGGTGGGGCTAACGTGACCAATTACCCAAGTTTGAGTTTTGTTTTTCAATGTTTTCTATGATATTTATTGTGGTGATTACAAGGGGGAAAAAAACCTTGTGAAGAAAAATGTGAAACATTTTATCTGCGTATCCGACTCTTCCATCCTTGCCCTTCCCCAATTAAAAAAGAAGCAAGGTGTCTAATAATTAGATTCAACTTTGTGGGAAAAAAAAAAAGTCTTCCCGTAGGTCTTACCATAGAGTGCATTTAAGGTAATTCCATTTTGTGGGGATTTTTAAAGACCTAAAACCAAAGTTGTAAACAACCCCTAGTAATTTTTTCAAAATCTGCTGAAAATGAAATTCTTTTACTGAATAATATTTTTGGAATTCATACTTCCCCAAATTATTTTCCATTTGAAATACAGCTCAAAAACTTTTCAGTCCACCTTTCTTAACGATGACTTTTGTCAAGTTTTTTTCTGAGAGGCTTTCAGAGTCATGAGCTGCACTCAAATTCATACTGGAAGAAGGCTGTCCTATTCATTGTCATGGGTTTTCCTACCTTACTGTCCACAATTTTCGTAACACCGTCCAAAATGCCATTGGGGTCAAGATTGGGAAAGAGTTCCTTTCTCCACTCCTACTCCCCAACCTAATCTATTCAAAAACCACCACAGTAAAGGATTTAAGCCAGATGCATCATACACGAGAAATGGATCTGCTGGCTTTACCTATTTTCTAGCTAAAGCAATTATTTATCACTATTACCTTTCGCATTGAGGGACTCCTGAAGTAGAAAGCTTAAAATTGAAATAGCAGCGGCAGCTCTGATGGTACTTTTCAGGTCTTTCACCGATCTTTTCCTTTAAAGAGAAACTGCAGCTGCCTCCTTACTGAATGCAAAAACACTGTTTGACCATCCAGCTAAGATACACAAGTGTTTGACAGATTTGAGAGGCAAGACTTTCCAAGTAAGTCTGTTATGAATAAGATTTATGCTTGACATTTCAAAGGCACCAGGAAACTTTTTCCCTATGCTTTGTGCTATGGAAATGTGTGAAAGAAAGAAAAAACCCAAAGAAATCCAAGCTGCTCCATCGTGGAAAAAGTCCCCAGGTTCACCATTTTGACAAGCAACATTAATTACATGGGAGAATGGGAAGGGAGAGGGCATGGTTGTACTTTCCTTCTCTTAAGCTGAACAGCTAGTGGAGGAGAGGAAAAAAACAGTACAAAAATAAATTCCTTCTCCACATTCCCTTTGGGAGTTGCAGAGCATACGGGACATGGTACCATACCCTACTTCATGGAGAGGGGCAGTAGTAGAATGAGGTCTGGCTTCAAAGAAACACTTTAGGTTTAGGACACTAGGAACCGTACATCAAACTTGAAAAGTCTGCAAACACAACAGGAAAACACAAATATACTACCTTAGAGTCTTCCACTGACATTGGCTCAATGGCAACACCACATTCAAGTGAAGAATTCAGGGTTGCTTCATATCTATAATTACATTTTTTGTGGAATAAATTAAAAACAGTAAAACCTCATGGCTCGAAATAAAAACAGCATTCTTTGAAAATATTTAAAATTTAAAAGTTGCAAGAAAACACCAGTCTCCATATTCTGGTGGCAGATGTGAACGACTGAAGATGAAAGCCAAGAGTGATATCTAGTCTTGAGAGTAAATGCAATCTTCCCCATCACCTATTAAAAAATTACCTATAAATCCCTTGTGGAGATGGAAGATACACTATGAGAAGAGAAAAAGGTCAAGAGGTAGGCACTATCCTCTCCAACCTATCACCATCAGCAAAGGATGGGCTAGTCTAAGTCCATTTTCCAAATGTTTCCTCAATCTGGCCAAAATTAATTTAGAGAATTTTAGAACACAAGAAAACTGCTAGTCACAAATTAGTGAAATGAACCCTTAGTTCAGCTAGTAAATTCCACCCTCTGAGAGGCAGTAAAGAAGTTGTGAAGGCTTGATGGATAAAAGGATTCAGAGTTGAAAGTGGTGATCCATGGTTTTAACACTTCCCCAGAGCTTTGCCATGACAGCCAAATAGGCCATGATCAGAGAGAAGCCAGTAGAACAAACCCATTAATTGCCAATCACTGGCTTGATGATACTGGTCAAACTGGTAACTTTGGCCCCACCCTTTCCATGCCCTCTGACTTACTCTTGGTTGTCCTAGAACTAGATCATTGTCTTCCAATCACTTCTGCTGACACACTGCAGACGGAAGCTCAAAAAGTCTGGGAATATCTCCCCTACTCTCTCCCCCCAGCCTCCATTAAAATTTAATAATGAAACAGGCAGACAAGGCACAGATTAATTTCTCTGTGGGCATGACAAACAACTGAAGGTTCTAACACACATTCATCATCACTCAGCGAAGATTGCTTGAGACATTTCCTCAAACTACCCTGTCTGTAGGTGCTTTCAAAATGGCAGCTGCTGTGCTTTCACTCTTTCCACGTCAGTGGTCAAGGACCAATCAGTTCTGGGGACTACAGAAATTAAACACCTCCTTTAAATACAACAGGCTCCAGTGATGTCAGATAATTACAGGGCCATTGCCAATTACCTAGGCTTTTAATGAGAAATCACTAATGTGCAAATTAATACATTAAGCTTCTATTTGCCATAGTTAGGTTGATTTCCCTGCTCATTTTGCCCCTCAGTGTGATGATGGTTTGATGGGGGTCCTTTTGGGTTTTCTATGATGCCTAGAGCTATGTTTTAGCTGATGTAGCTTACAGTGAGTTTTTGCAATATCAAGGGGCATTTTGACTTTAAAGGACTCTTGCCCCCATTGCTGTAAAATGAAGCTACTTGGAATCTAGGAGCCTGACCGTAACAAACAACTAACACAACAAAGAACCTAATGGTACCTGACTGCCCTCTTAAAACATCTTCAAGGAAAGCTCGGCTGTGAAAAATATCCCATACTTCATTCCTGAGTGTCAGGAACCTCCCAGACACCTGCATTTCCCCAGCTGGAGAAGCCCTGATGCTAAGAACATTTTTCACCATCTAATTTTCTTTTCCAATGAATAGCAGAAATACAGAGTCCAACTCAGGCAAATGTTTGGTCATCCCCATTGCACCCTCGGAGCCTAAGTGATGTATGTTTCTGGGAAACATACGGGGAAAACAGCTGGGAACAGGCCTAGATTTTGTACAGAAAGCTGGGAACATAGTCAAACCTGAGCATTGAGTGATTGGGCCTGACAGGCTCTTGGATGTATTGCAGCTTGAGCAGCTCGGCCAAATATTGCACCACTTTGACATCCTCATTCACCAGGCCCAGATGTAGCTTCAAGAAGTTCACCTGTCGGCCTACCACAGACTGCTCTGTCTCCTTCTCATTGATGGGCAAGTGTAGGTGATGACAGAAAGCATAGAGAAAGGCCTTAGAGCATAGCTGGGTTAGGACGCTCTGCACATGCATATAGTAGGTGCTCCCCCGTTTGATCTGGGTTCGGTGATCTGCCAGGCGGGGCACCAAAGTGCCTCGGTAGAGTGGGCACCGCAATGTTTTGTTGTCCAGATCTAGGATGCTAGTGTAACGGCTGTATCGGTTCAGGGAATGGAGGGTGTTGACACCAGCTGGAGAAACCACTCTGAAATAGATGGGCAAAGGTTAGTAATGACAGTGAGACTCAGGAATATAAGACAAGTCAGGAAAATTAGGTGATTTGGGCATCTTCAATGACCTCTTTCCTCTAAACTGTTTTCCAGATTTAAAAGTTTCTCCGGAAACTAGAATTTACTTTTGCAGAGAGCTTCTGTAAATTATTGTTTTATAGAGCAGAGAAACAGGAGCTGTTTACATAAGAAATGTAAATAGTGCTGTTGTTTTTTTTGAAGTTTTTACTGACATCCTATTAAATACTTTAGATTACTCAATCTAAGGGAGCAAGTACTATCTAATGTGACCTCTCACAATGTTTTCCTCCTTTGAGATTCTGTATTTCTTTATGCTACTGATCACCTGAGTACATCCAATTTCCTCAGTCACTTACCCAAAGAAATCTTCAATACTTCAGTGATCGCAAAGGCAGAATTAAAATCATGGCATTCAAGGATTAAAATATTTTATTAAATTCAATGAACACTTAGCATGTGTCAACCATATGCCAGGCACTGGACAATGTACCAGGATCATCCCTCTCATTCTACATTTTACTCTGCCCCTAGTCGTGTGTCTCTTCCCTGCCTCCACAATTCTAAGTCTTCTCCATGAGTCATCTTCCATGATAAAACAACCTCTTGCCCTTAAAATATCACTGTGAAGTAAAAAGGAAGGTACAAATACCTTTTTGTAGATGAGTGAACTGAACCTCTGATTTGGAATAAACGTTTCCAAAGACCCACAGTTATTTGGGAGAAAAGTTAGGACTAAAAGCTAGGTCTTAACTCCCACAAGACAGCTGGTTTATTTCCAGATTAAGCATTTCTTATTCTTATCCTATAAACATCTTGTCCCATTGATAATGAGCCTGTACCTTTCTTCCCTAGGAGTCCTGGGAATTCTTCAAGTTGCCTTTCTTTGACAATTTCCCTCCCTTATGATGAGCTCTTATTAGCAAATTCTTTCAAACCCGTCTTCAAGTTGTTTTTCCTAAAAAGTCTTTTTAATAGTTAAGACAGAAAAAAATCAGAGAAAACCTAAACACTATCACTCGGGTACTTCTACATTTGATTTTTGTACTTTATATTCCATCTCTGTCTTATATCATGATCCTGATATTAAAGCTTGTTATACATGCCAATAAAGCTGTCAAACTTCACTAATTTGGGGGGAGGGGAGAAAGAGGCAGAAGAAAGATGCTACAGTGAAAAGTCCGAATCAAATTTGTTCTGTAAACTGCTGACAAAGTATTCCCAAATAGAAGTTCTACTGCAATGAACACATAAGAAATATTTATAACTGGCAGTATTGTTGGCATGTAATCAGTGAGCTAAAGTACTTTTAAGTAATTATTTCAACTAGGTTAAACATGTTCTCTGCATTAGTTATGGAATGAGAGGCTAGGCCACCTGATAAAAGGAATTTTCGGTAACAGCCAAGCAGGTGAGAAAGGTATGGGTGAGATTCAGGGAAGGGACCTTGCCAAGGCCCTTAAAATTATACTCAGCTGGCAGCTATCTGTCTACTGTCTTGAGACCTGGTTAGGAGACTATAAGAATATATGCCCATTATCTACCTTATGAAGAAGTTCTCTCTCTAATCATTTACCTTTGCAAGCCAATAAGTTTCCACTTCTGAAAATCCATTATGTGCAAAGGGGAAGAGACCCAGTGTTTCACAGGCTTGGTATATTTGCCATAGTTGGGAACAAAGATGGACAGAGCTGTTACAAGCTTCTTCACTATTGCTTCATCTTCCCCTAGCACAATGAGAGTCCTCCCACTAAGTAGAGAATAAATTGCAGGGTGTGCAAAGGGGTACTGCCTAATGAATTTTAAGGCATTCTGCCCAGCCTTTTTTTTATGCCTCTCTGAAAAGAGGCCAATGTGATGGGCAGGAGACGGAGTTCTATCGGAACTGGTGGATGCTGCACTGCTCATGTAGCTGGTGGAATCTCCATACTCATTAAGGCTGATCTTACTGACATCCCTGCTGCTTCTCAGGCAGCTTGGGTCCAGGTCATAAGGAGAAAGGCCTTCTATTGTATTCTCCTGGGAAGAAGAGTTGATATTGTCCACTGAAAAGTCCACATGAAATCCCTGCTGCCTCTCCTTGTAACGCTGTGGAGGAATACTGACCACTCCATCTTCATCGAACTGTTTTTGTGTTTGGTCAGAATTTGGTATGAGGAGACTTGAACTCTCTTTTCCAATACAACAAGCGGAATCTGTTTGTGCCAACATGTTTTCTGAACTGCCCTCTGTCTCACCAAGATCCTGTTGGCTGACACTTGCACTAAAGTGAATAGCTCCTTCATCGTCCTCTGCATAAGGCTCTTCCACATAAGGTTCTTCATTAATGGCACTTGGGTAACTTGCCTTAAATTCATCAGGGATCAAGGCCTCTGAGGGACAAGTGCTAAGAACCTCAATGCTGTCCTCACTGATAGTCCTCCGGCTGACTGCTTTGCTCCGGACCACCTGAGGGCTCAATGGGACAGTCAAGCTTGCCTGACTCTCTGACTTAGATAGAACAGAAGTAGACTTTTCAGTGCCCAAAACCTCAATGCTTTCACCACTACTGATGCTTCCTTTCATATCCATGTCAAGGTAATCCAAGTTCTCCTGATGATCATAAATGCCAGATTCTGGCACCTCAGACTCTTTGAATTCATCTCCAACTTCCTGCTCCATTTTGATAAGTACAGACTCCACACTGGACTTAAAAGATCCTACATTAATTAACACTTTAGGAATTGGACAGTCTTCCAAAGATCTGGAGTGCAGCTTGTCCTGACTGTACTCCATGGGTGTATTATCCTGTTTCTCTACTACTTTATCATCTAAAATTACCAAATCTTCAAAGAGGAAGTTAGTTATACATTGCTGTTTCAAAAGAGCTCTGTCAATCTGGCTGGTCAAAAGGTAGCACAAATCTCCTCTAAACATACGTTCAATGTGATTCAACTGAGCCAGGGTCTGAGTGAAAAACTCAGTGTCACAAAGTTCTTCCAAGGTCTTCAGCTTCTTGTCAAAACATTTAGCAGATTTTGCCTTGATGAGCTTGGGGGTATATGAGGTTCTTCGCCTATAAAGATTTCTTTCAGCAGACTCATCAGGGTTAGAGGTAGTGGATACCTGGTCAGCTGATTGATCCTGGACACGCTCTGGCTCACACGGATAGCAATCAGATGCCTTCAGTTTTCGGTGAGGATAAGATCTGATTTGCTTTAACAGGTCCTGGTGTTCGATAATGGATTTCTCCACGCTGGCCAATTCATTAGCTTTCTCAATGGCCTGAGAGGAATAAAACCATTTGTCGCTGGCCTTTTTCTGGATCTCTGTTTCCGTGTGCAGCACAGTCCTAGTGTAATCCAGATCTTTCAGTTTCTTTTCAAGTTCATTGGCAAAAGCTTTTCTATTGCCTTTCTTCAAGCACTCTGAAGCCTTAGAGAATTCAGCAGAGAGCTCTTGGAATTGCTGCATAATTTTAAGTTCATCGGTGGAAATATAGGCCATGCAAAAGGGCCTGACGAAACCCCTGGCCTCCAGGTCGTAGAGGGTGAGATGGTGCACATAAGCAAAGGCTCCTTCCTTGGAATCCCCCAGGACAACCTTGGAGTCCTCCACAAAGTTCAGCTTGGGGTAGGCACAGCCGGACGGATGCCCCACGAAGGAGGCCTGGTAATCCACAGACATGATCCGGAGGGAGAAGTAATTGAGATCGAAGGTGCCAAAGACTCTGGTATCGTCGGGGATGGTCAGCAAGGGCTGGGGTCCCACCTGCTCGGAGAACTCCGAGATGAGGATGAAATCCCGGGAGAACTTGGCCCCCGACAGCTTAGACCAGGGGTTGGCGCCCTGGCTGGCAAAGGGGAACAGGGGCACGGAGTACTCCTCGGGCAGCGCCGGCTCATGGTAGGGCTCGTCCTCGTACTCTTCCTCTTTGGTGAAGGCCACCACGTCAGGGGCGCTGATCATATTTCCAGCTGTGGCGCAAGGGCATGAGGGAGCGGAAGCGAAAGCGGGAAGTCAGCCCAGAACGCCGGGGGAAGCCCGGAGCGGCGGCGGCCCCGGGGTTCGGGCCCCCCGCTCCTCACAACATCCGCTTCCTCCGGGGGCTCCGGTGTCCTCATCCAATCGGGTCCCTCGCGCCCCGGGCGCCCCCGGGGCCGGGTTCGGGTCGGGCGGCCGGCTGCGGCCCCTGGAGGGGCCAGAACCGGGAAGGGGCAGCCTGGTCCGCCCCTCCTCACCCCCGCGGCTAACTCACCCTAGCCGGGCAAAGCGGGTCCAGCTACGCCGCCGCGGCCGCAGCGGGCTCTCCCGGCCCGAGGCTGCGGGCGGCCGCGGTGTCCGCTCAAGCGTCGCCGCCGTCCCCGCGACCGCAGCTCGCAGGAATGAAACCGTCCCGGATTCTCGGACGCCACAGCCAGCGGTAAGCTACTGCGGGGCCGCCATCTTGGGATCACATGACTCGCAGACCGGCCCCTTCGTCAACCGGAAGCACCTACGTAGAGCGCCTCACGGAAGAGCATTATGGAAGGAGGAAAGAAAACGAAAGCGATAAAGTGTTGGGTGGACCGGGCGGGAAAAGGACTGGGAACCAATTGGGAAATGTTCCTAGGGGCGGGAATTCCTAAGGAAGAGAAAAAAGGCCTATCCGTGGAAAGCGATGACGCCCCTGCGCCTGGGCTTTCTGGGAGTTGTAGTCCCCGGCCCATCACGAACGACAGGAAGCTGAATGGCTGGGGGAAAGCAACCTCGCTAGACGCCAACACATCCCGGGAGTGGGTGGTGCCGGATACGGGGGCTAGAAGCTGAATGGGCGGCGGGCATCCCGCAAATTGCAATCCTGATCCTGGGGGTGACAGGAGGTTGGGAGGCCGGTGGACGTGGAAGACGACGATGCCGTACCCAAAGCATCCTGGGAGTTGTAGTTCGCGATACTGAGCGCGGCCGGTGGAGGAGGAGTGGCAAAGCATCCTGGGAGTTGTAGTTCCAAATATAAAGCCCGACGGGAAGGCGTGGACTGGAATTCTGCCGGGCGGGAAAAGCTCCGGGGCAGCCGGCTGAGATTTCTGGGGGCTGCAGACGCTCCTGGGAGGGTCCGCCCTCCTCGCTGTCAGGATGAGCTGCGGGGGCTCGTCCCGGCGGGTCTAGTTGGGCCCCCTCGGAGCGCTGGCCTGGGCTTGAGCCTCGAGGGGCCCGGGCAGGGACGATGGGCCGGGGCCGGGGTCGCGGGCCCGCCGCCTCGGCATGATCTTCCCGGCCGTCCGCTGGGGCCTCCGCGCCGCGCGGGGCCTGCGCCGCCTGTCCCGGGACGCCATGGAGGGGGCCTTCCGAGGCAGCCGCCGGGTGCTGTGTGTGGCGGAGAAGAACGACGCGGCCAAAGGCATCGCGGACCTGCTGTCCGGCAGCAGGATGCGGAGGGTGAGTGGCGGCCGCCGGGGAAGCCGAGGCAGGCAGGTCAAGTCCGGCCGCCAGCCGCCGGGAAGGGGGGCGTTTCCTGGGGAACCCCGCTTTGGGCCCGGCGGAGCCCTCCCAACACCTGCAGCCGAGGCGGGCCGGGCCGAGCCCGAGGCCCGAGGTCCGGAGCAGTTCGGAGCTGTGTGCCCCGGGGCACGCCGCCTCCCCCTGCTTGCCTCAGTTTCCCCCTCTGTCAGATGAGCTGGAGAAGGAAGTGGCAAAATACTCGGGTGTCTTGGCCGAGAAAACCCAGGAAGAGTGTGACGTGACGGAAACTTAACCGCGGGATCTGAATTCAGGTCTCTCCGACTCTAAGGACGCTCGGCTCGGGTCCGGCCAGCGCAGGGTGGACTTGGGCTTTCTGACAAGTCACTTAGGGCCCCAAGCCGGTTTTCTCCAGACCGTGTGACTGCTTCCCTCGTCAGTAACTTGTTATCTTTCCCTCTGGGCAAGTCTCCCTGGTGGAGGGAATTTCCTCCCTTTGGTGTTCCCTATAAATTGGATATTGGGGGAGAGAAGGAGTGACTGTCCAGGCTGTGAACCTGGAAGAATGGGGGTGGTCTCCGCAGAAAGAGGGAGGTTGGGAGGAGGGGTGGGTTTGAGGAAACGATAAGCAAGTTCTGTTTGGAACTTGTTGGTCTGAGCTAGACCTGTGCGTGCAGCAGGCAGGCGGAGAGGTGGGAGTGGAGCTCGGGAGAGAGCCGTTGGACTGGGGAGTTACCTGCATGGAGACGGTAGCTGACTCTGAGAGTGTAGAGATAGAGGAGAAAGGGACCAGGATAAAGGGCTCGGTACACTGGGGGATAGATGCTGATCCTGTAAGAGAGACTTGGAGAAGGTTTGGTTGGACGGGAGAAAGAATTGTAGAGAGCAGTGTTGTGGATACCCAGGGAAGAGAAAGCCGAAGCGGTCAGTGATGTCAGACGACAGAGAAGTCAAGAGTGACAGCTGAGAAGAAACCATTGCCTTTAGCAATGAAGAGATCATTGGTGACCTTGAAGGGCAGTGGGGATCAGGCTAAAACAGATCCCTGCAGGCTACACATTGATGAAGAAAACCACAGGTTAATGTTACCTATATCGGATTGTGTGACAGCTATGTGGCTCATTGGATAGAGCTCTGGAGTCAGGAAGACCTGCTTCAGACACTAGCCTGGGCTTGTGATCTTGGGCAAGTCATTTAACTTCAGTTTGCCTTTCAGTTTCCCACTGGAGGAGAAAATGGCAAACCATTCTAGTCTCTGCCAAGAAAACCCCATGGACAATATTGGTGTGCGATGTTCCATGGGGTGACAAAGAGCCGGACACAACTGAATGACTGAACAACAACGAATATTGTATTGTATTTTTATTTATTTTATTAAATATTTCTTAATTACATTTTAATCTGGTTCAGGCCTCGGGCTTGCAGCCTCAGAGTTTGATAATTCTGAAGTTTTTGTTGAGTTGAAATTTAGATTGTAAGGATTTGTGAGGTGCTGAGTGGTGAGAAAGTCAATATTGGTCTAGACATCTTTCAGAATAGAGGTTCTTTACTCTTTTGATATCATGGACCCCTTTGGCAGTGTACTAGAGTCTAAGAATTCCTTCTAAAAACATGTTTAAGTGCATAAAATAAGTTTTATAAAGGAAATAAATTATATTGAAATACAATTATCAAAATATATATTTTTTAAAATTCACAGACAGTACCCCCTTCCCCAATGAGAATTTGACTATGTAAAGAGAACTATAGAATTGTAATTCTGAGAGGATGACAGTCAAATGGAACTTTTTAGGGATATCAGATGTTTAAAGATATCAGAGAAAGAACTAGTGGATAAAGAGAAAATGAAAATCAAGGAGAGAAGGAAGGCATAATAAAATGACCAGTTTCCTGGGGAAGAGAAGAGTGGGGATGGGATCTGTGGTATAAACAGAGTTTGTGGTTGACAGCAGGAGGGGTCATCTTTTTTCTCCAAACTAAAGCAAAGGAGGAGATCTCAGGAGATCATGCTGAGGTGACTTGAAAGGTGGCCTTGATAGAATCAGCAGCTCACAATGGATAGCCTCAGTTTTTTCTGTGAAATGCCATGCAGGGTCCTCTGCTCAGAAGGAGGTCCCGAGAAGGACTGGTGGTTAGAGAAGAGAAGGTTTGCAATAGTGGTTGGGGATATTTTGTATAGAGATTAAAAAGGATTGGATTTGTAGTGGTTGTGTGACTTCACCTAGCAGTCTTGATAATCCAGCAAGCAAAAGCAGAGAAAGTGGGAATAATTCAGGTTTGGGATTTAAAGAAGAATGAGCGGCTATTGGACAAGGGATTCAGGGGGTCAGGGACAGTGAAGACTAAAAGGTCTGAAATGAGGAAAGTGAAGCCAGAGTAGGAGTGATGGCCTGAGGAATCATGGTGCGGAGAGGGGCTGGGTTATAGGGAGACTGACTTTGGGGGCTGGAAGATTGGTAACTTCCAGAAGATGAGTAGGGTGATATGTCTGGATGGAGTCAACCTTAAAGGAGAGGTCACTGAGTGACACATGGGTTGTTGTGTTTGTCCTTGGTTGCCAAAGACCATGCCATCAGAGGAATGATGACATGACTTGCACTTGACTTTGTTTTGAGAGGGAGGACTGTGCACGTCACCTCACTTCTCCTCCAGAGTCATCTGGATCCAGTGATTAGGTATTCATCAGGATGACTGGAGATGACCCAGCATGTACCGGGAGACCTAGGCCAAGGTCTATACAGGAACTCACTTAGGGTGAGGTAACACCCATTTTTTGAATAGACCTATTTAAGAAGTAGCCAGGGCACAGCCCTTTTAATGAGGCAAAGAAAACTAAAGACACTGGGCTGGGAGGGAAACAGCCACAGTTATTGTTGATAATCTCTGTGAAGCCAGGAGGGTTCAGAAGAGAGCCTTTAGGCAGGGGGCAGGAGCCCCATGGTATCTGAGCTTCACAGTGCACTAGGTTTAAGTGGAAGGGAAGGGAAGGAAAAGGAAAGGAAACAGAAACTAGCCAGGAAAACCCAAGTCAACTGGGCATCTTTTGGCCATCCAAATTTACCTTCCTTTGGACTTGCGGGAGAGGAACCTGGGAGTGGCAGGGAGGTGCAAGCAGAGGAACTACTTGAGCCCATCAGCTAATGTCAGGGGATGGGAGAGAAGGTGCATTCATTAATCCAAGAGAAAATCACCTGGGATCAAGTATCTTGGGGAGAACCAGGTTTCTGTGACTAATAATGCATTATGCCTTGCACATAATAGACTTTTAATAAATGTCTTTTTAATTGAACTGAAGGATGACTTCAGTACGTTTTTGCTGTAATGAAACTTGTTCTTGCATCCACAGAACCTAATTAATATGTATTTTTGTAACAGATTCCACAGTTACATTTTTTTTTTAATCAATTAATTAACTGACTGATGTACCCAGCCTGGAAACTTCCCTGAATGTCTACAAATTTATGGCATTTTTCTATTAGCTTTTTTTTTTGGCCCCTCCCAACAAAAATTCACCATGTTGTACCAGTTTCATCGGTTTGCATATAATTGTTTTATCTCTGGTTCATTTTCTATTTTTTATCCAGAGTTAAGACAGAAACATAGGACCTACATCCATATCCTGACTCTTCTACTTTCTACATTTATGAATATCAGCAAGTCATTTCCCTTCTCTAGACCTTATTTTCTTCACCTGTAAAATGAAGAGTTTAGATTATCCAGCCTCTAACATCTCTTCCACTTCTGTAGTCTGTGATGCTCTGATCCCACTGACCTCCATTTATAGAATCCTACGATGCTAGAGTTGGAAGGAGTGTTAGATACCATCTATTCCAGCTTCAGAATTTTATTAATGAAGAAATGGAGGTGCAGAGGGGTGATATCACTTGTCAGTTTCCAGAGTAAATTATTGGCAGAGCTGTATTTGAGCCCATTTCCCTAGTCCCTGTTATACTTTGAAACCTCTCAGCACGTTGGGGAGGAGCTGAGGGATATAATGCCTCTTTAATTTATAGTCGAGGAGAGTAGGGAAAGGGAGGGAAGGAAAGAAAGCAGTGAAGTGCCTAATTTGGGAAGTCTTTTAGAACCAACAGTTAAATTTTGGTGACTTTTCATTTGCCAATGGTTTACATTTATGTTGAAAAGCTTGAGGTTTTGCTTTGTTTTGTTTTTCATTTTTATTTCTTTCTAAATAGAGAGAAGGACTGTCCAAATTCAATAAGATCTATGAGTTTGACTATCAGCTGTATGGCCAGGTAGGTACCCAAGTACTTTATCACAAACAGAAATTTTACATAATCACAAATTTCTTCTTTTCACAGTTTGTTTTAAGAAACATTTCCGTATCATTTCTGTGCATCTTTTCAGATTTTGTTAGTTACATATTTGTAGTTGATATATTCACGTCCAGTTTTCTTAACTCTGCATCACTTTATATCTCTTCCCATATTTCTTTGTAGTCTTCATATGTCATTTCTAGTAATGCAATCATATAACACCATTTGTTCATCTTCTGGTCATTTCAACCATATTAATAACAAAGCTGCTATGAACATTTTCGTACCAATAGGTAAAAATCTTTATGTAGCACTCACTACGTGCCAGGCACTGCGCTAAGCACTTTACACTTATTATTTCATTTGATTGTCACAGTGACTCTGCATATTAGGTGCTGTTACTATCCCCATTTCACAGATGAGGAATGGAAGCAAACAGAGGCTCACACAAGTGTCTTGAGACCAGAGGTGAACTCAGGTCTTCCTGATTCCAGGTCCAGCACTAACTCTTCACAGTAGTACCTAGCTGTCTAAGAGGTCATTTTTTTCCTGTCAGTAGTTACTTTGCCTTCTATGTTTGAATATACTAGTGTCTATATAGCATAAATATAAAGTTAGTAAATCAGTCTATGCAAAGTAATTAACACAGGGTAGTATGGGAAGGTGCACACTAGCAGTTGTAGGGATCAGGAAAGGCTCACGTAGAAGACGCTTGATGCTTCTGACCATTTTCATTACTTGGAAGAATACTTAAGTGATGGGAAAGGTTAGTTTGCATGTAATGACTAGTGTGGTAATTTTATTAGTATTCATCCATCCATAAGTGTCCAGAGAAAGATTTGTTCTAATAGATCATTTAACTCAGTCGTGCACTTCATCTGTAATTTCAAAATGTAGTAGAGAGAACCAAGAGAACAATTCATACAGGAACAACAGGGTGTAAAAGCAAACAGCTTTGAAAGACTTAGGACCTCTGATCAACACGGTGACCCCCCACACAGCCACAGGCCTCATGCTGAAAACATGCTGCCCACCTCCTGATAAAGAATCGAAGGCCTCACAGTGCACAATCAGGCACATAGTTTTCAGTTTGAGGTGGGTTTTTTTGGACATGACCAATGTGGAAATTTATTTTCCTTGATTATAACTTATTTTTCTTGCTTTCTTAGTGAGGAGTGGAAAGAAAGAATTTGAACATAAAAATAAAATAAAATTGAATTTACAATTTTTTTAAATTAAAAAAAAGATATACCATAATCATTTTTCCCTTTACTCCCCCTCTCCCCCACAGAATGTAACCATGGTAATGACGTCTGTTTCTGGACATTTGCTCGCTCATGATTTCCAGATGCCGTTTAGAAAATGGTCAGTACTTACCCTGGTGGAAAGAGGGAGGTGGGTGTTTTCACTTTACGGAGAGCTGTGAAATACCACAAAAATTCCAGGCGACCAAGTGGGTGTAAACCTTTATCAGATACTTAGGGTTAACTTTATTGTTTTGAGTTTGGAATACTCAGTAAGTTCTAGAGGCTGCCCATAACTACAAGGGATATTACATTTGTGGTATATATTAATAGAGGAGTTCAAGAATTTTGTTTCTGTATTTACTTTACTTCCTTAAAAATTACGTTCCAGAAAGGCTTTTGATGCTTGTCTCATATGATAGTCTGGTTACATAGGATTTGTTCATTCTAAGCCAAGAGAAAGATGAAAATGCCTTATCTGCTGTTTTAGTCTAAAGTCATTTGGAATGGTAATTATTGTAGTGTGTAATCAACAATTCATTTCATTCTAAGTTTCCTGGTTTTTGCAGAACTTATGGTTTCTGTTTGGGGGTTAAAGAATTTTTAAAGAGAGTAGAAAATTCCAGTCTTTTGGATTTTTTTTTTTAATCCAGAGATCTTGTTTATTGAACTGAAGCAATTTTTAAGTTAATGGACTTAAAATGAAAATTGATTATTATAAAGGGGAGTCCTTGGCATGCATTCTGAAATTGAGCGGGGTTCTGTCCTGCTTCTGGCTTCTCTGTCACTGTGCCTTTTAGATCACTTACAGCATCCCTAGCTCTGGACTTTTTTCTACCACCTTTCTGTCTTAGTAATCTTAGGCCTTCCACATGGCTGAATATTAATGAATTAATCAATTCATCTTCACTGTAGTGTTAACTAGCTAATGTTGCTATTTCCATGAGACAGAATTAGTTAAGGATCTAATAAAGATTTTATCTTCAGAAGGTCCCTAAGGAAATCTATGATGGTGTTGTGGTAAAAAAAAAAAAATCCTTACTTTATTACAGTTTAGAACATGTTTATTCCATTCATTAAAGGAAAAAGCCTAGTCTGGAGAAAAAAATGTCAGTTGGCACACAGAAGAGTATGTTTATGGAGCAGATGGGCTCCACAGGTACTTATAGAATGAGCTTTGAAGCCAGGAACACCTGGGTTCAAGTCTTGCCTCTGACACATAACTGGTTTTGTGACTGTTGAAAAGTCACTTAACTTCTTAGTGCTTTTAGATTAGGAAGTTCTCTCAACTCGTGTAGGTTGGCACCTTTTCTGCAACTTAGAGTCTTAGAGAATTGCCTGGAGAACTGAAAAGTCAAGTGACTTGCCCATATTTACACAGTCATTGTGTGTCAGAGGTGGCACTTAGACTTAGGTCTTCCTGGTTCCAAGGCCAACTTTCTTCACCTTGCTGCCTGGCATTTAGTCAATACTTAATAAATGTTTATTGATTGATTACAAATAATTCTCTGAATATATTTTTACAGCTAGATACTTTATTCTTAGGAGGAACGCTTAATGTTTTAAGGTTGTTTTTATAAAGTATGAACCATTGACAAAATACAACATCTATTCCTGTGGAAAACACTGGAGAGCATAGGAATAAATGGAGCTTTCCTTAAAATAATAAGTAGTATCTACCTAAAACCATCAGCAAGCATTATATGAATGGGGATAAGCTAGATACATTTCCAATAAGAACAGGGGTGAAACAAGGATGTCCACTATCACCACTGTTATTCAGTATAGTAACAGGTCTCAGTTGGACTCATTGATTAAGGCTAGGTAAGGTGTGAGGCAGAGAATGACCTCTTTACCAAGTAAAAAAAAATAATCTGGAAAGGGAAGATGCTCAGGGTTTCTGGCCAAAACAGAAACAATTCCTATTTACATTCACTCTAAGCCAATAAGGACCCAAACAATGACCAAGTGGGGTTGGGGCTAGGACCTGTTGTTGTTCAGTCAGTGAGAGCCAGAGTGAATTGAGGGTCCTAATCTACATCTTGCCACTAAATACATATGACTGTGGAGGAGAGAGTGAGTGAGGCTGGTGACTTTGCACAGCCCTCCCTCCCTCCCTTGCATGTCATGGCACCATCTTCCTGATGTCATGACCCTTTTTGAGAATGAAGGACCAACAACAACGATGGTGTCTTAGTATTAAAGGACTGGAACATTTTAATCAAATATGAATTTTTTAGAAAGTTTTTATTGAAGAGCAGAAAGACCCATATGTACAAAATTATTTATAGTAGCACTTTTTGTGGTAGCAAAGAACTGGAAACTTAAGAGGATGCCCATCAATTGGAGAATGGCTGAGCAAATTATGGTATGTGACTGTAGTAGAATAATTAAGTGCGGTAAAAATGGTGGGGATGGTTTCAGAGATATCTGGGGAGACTCGTATAAAATGATGCAGTGTGAAGTGAGAAGAGCCAGGAAAACAATTTAAACAAAACTTTGAAAAGCTTGAGAACTCTGATCAATGCAACCACTTAACCATGCTTCCAGAAAAGAGACGAAGTTTGCAGCCTACATCCTAACAGAGACACGATGGACTCAGGGGGCACAGTGAAACATAAAATTTTTGACACAGCCAATGTGCGAATTTGTTTTGCTTAACTATACATATTTGTTAAAGGATATTGTTGGGTTTTTTAATGGTGGTAGGAGGGATGGAGAGAAAATTGACTTTTGTTAATTGAAAAAATAAAATTTAATGTAAAAAAGATACAAAGTAAATACCCCACCCCCCAAAAAAGAAAGGAAAAGCTTTTATTGTGTAGTTTCTTATTGTCTTCCTAGACAATGGGACCAATTCACAGCTTCAGCAGCAATAACTTGCTGTGTCATATTTTCCCTACCGTTTTACCATTATTGCCATTTCGATGGATATAAGTTGATATCTCTGAGATGATTAAATTTTCACTTCTTATTATTTGAGATGATGAAAAAATTTACAAATGGTTAACCCTGGGATCACAGCTTACTGATTAGTTTTTTTCCTTCCTTTGATTATTGTCTGTCCATATCCTTTGACTATTGAACTATTGGGAAACACCTTGTAATCTCATAAATATGTGCCAATTGCATTTTTATTTAGGTTTCAGACTTAACCAGAAATAGTACAAGTATCCTTTCTCATTTCATCTTTTCTTATTAATACAGTTACTTTGCTTTTTATTTATACAACCTTTTTATTTTTATAAAATTGAAATGATCTATTTTGTCATTAGTAATTCTCTCCATATTGTTGCTGGTTAACTTTTCTTCTGACTTGTTTGAAAAAGTCAAACCTCTCATCTCATTTCTTCTTTTTTTTTTAATGATGTCACTTTTTATATTTAGAGGGATGATCCATTTGGAATATATTATGGCAGATGGTTTAAGTTTTTGTTCTAATTGAATTTTATGCCCCACTGCTTAAACAGCTTCTCAGCAGTTTTCATTTAATGATAAATTTCCTTTCCCAGTAATTTGTATTCTTGGATTAATTGAAGACTACACTGTTTCATAGGTTTAATTCTAAATCATGCATGTCTTATCCGTTCCACTGATCTATTTTTCTATTGCTGTTTGTTCTCTAGGCAAAGCTGCAACCCTCTTGTGCTCTTTGAAGCTCAAATTGAAAAATACTGTCCAGAGAACTTTGTAGATATCAAGGTAGGAGGAGCCTGTGAGAAGGGTTATTGTGCAGGATCTTAACATTTTCTGAGCAATGGCAGTTTTGAACTTCAGGACCCAAGAACCTTATATTCTATCTTTTTAATACTTTAATAGTAAGTTAAAAAAAATAAAATTGTAATAACTTTTCAACAAAATAAGTTTTATTAATGCTTTTGTTTTTACATAACAATTATTTCTGCATCTGCATCTTCATCCAGGCTCTCACCCCCAAACCCCACCTACTACTCTTGTAACAGAATGTGTGCCACTCTTCACACACCTCAGTCCGTCTCTGAACTCTGAGCATTTTCACTGCCTGGCTCCCTGGCCTGGCGTGCTCTCCCTCCTCACCCCCACCTTGTAGCTTTCCTGGCTTCCCTCTAAGATGATCGCTTTATTTGTCCTGTACATTTCTGTTTGCTATGGTATTCCACTATTAGACTGTGAAGTCATTGAGAGCAGAGATTATATTTTGCCTTTCTTTGCATCCCCATTACTTCGCACAGTGTCTGGTATATAGTAGGTGTTTAATAAAGGTTTCTTGACTTGATTTGACTTGGTATACTTGGTTGTATTGTTGTACTTATAATCTCTTGCTTCATTACTTAGTCTGATGAGCTAAAGCATGACAGTTTCATTTACTGATTTAATTATGTGTTTTATGGGTTGTGCTCTCAACATTTTTCTTTTTCAAATTCATATTTCAGAGAACCCTGGAGAAAGAGGTCAGACAGTGCCAGTCTCTGGTAATCTGGACTGATTGTGACCGAGAGGGGGAGAACATTGGGTTTGAAATCATCCACGTGTGCAAAGCCGGTAGATAATATCTCTGCATAACATGGAAAATTTTCATGCACATCTCTCAAAGTCTGCCAGGCAGCCACTCATTGCCTGACCTTTGCTGAACGCCCCCAGCTCTCATACGATGCTCACAACCTCGGATTCGTTTGTTTTTTTCCTTTTTCTTTTTTGTATGTTGTTCTTTATTTGCTTTCTGGAAGGAAGAGTTATTATCCCTTATTGCAGTGGATGGTAAACTCCCTTAGAGCAGGAACCCTCTGCGTGTCCTTTCATTTCAATCAAAAGATTCCTCAAGTCTATTTAGCCAGCAGATTACTCTCTCTTTCCAACAAAGATCTGTAAGGAAAAGGGAGACTATCTCAGTAGTAACACTTGCCAGGAGCATCTTGATCCATAACTGACCCCAAAGAGAGTGTATTTCTCCTTTCAGTCTCCCTTTGTTTCTAACATGGCTAGTTTAATTTTTTAGTTTACTTTACAAAATTAATACATTTTGTGTTAACACAAAAGACCCTAGCCCACAAAACCCTGCACATAAAGTAGGTTCCCTGAAATCACCTGAACAAAACTGCTTAATAGTATGATTGGCCAATGTTATTATTTCCACCTTTGTAATTCTGTTTACAGGCACTTTGATTGTATGTTGTGGATGTTGTCTGTTACATTTGAATATTTTTCCTATTAACACAAAATCTGATTGCCTTTTTTTGTTGTGTTCATTGTGGTAACACATCCAATTTAGAGGAAACAACTAGTTCATTTTGGGGGTATTTTTCTCCACAAAATCGATAAGACTCAGAGCCAACCTAAAAAACAATAATTCTTGATCTGTTGTTCCATTAAGTATTAAGTGAAATAAAATGACTATTAAAGCAGATTCAGTTAGATACATTTTAAACTCTCAAACTAGTTTTAATTAAGCCTTTTAAGAAAATATTACTTGTGAGGAGAGGGTTGAATCAGTCTGTGGGATTTGAATCTGTTATGTTTCCTTTTTTTTAACAGTGAAACCAAATCTCCGAGTATTTAGAGCCCGCTTCTCCGAAATCACTGCACATGCTGTCAGGTCAGCCTGTCAGCACCTGACTGAGCCTGATCAGAGAGTGAGCGATGCTGTGGATGTGAGACAGGAACTAGACCTGAGAATAGGTGAGAAGCCATCCCTTTCTTAAGAGATTCCTTTAATTTTTTTCCCAGCTGAGATCCATGGTCACGGGCCAGGAATGTCCCAGTCCTATTTGGTTGTCAGGATTTGGGTAATGGTTCATTTTGGGAACGTTGAAATATGCCTTTGGTTGAGGAACCAAAAGTAAGCTTAGTAAGAAAATGAAATGTACCACTAACCTAAATCGTAACATTTCTTATTTTTTTTCTCCTTTGTCTTACTCCTTCCCTTTCCAGGGGCTGCTTTCACAAGGTTCCAGACCTTAAGACTTCAGAAAATCTTTCCAGAGGTCTTGGCAGAGCAGCTGATCAGTTATGGTAGCTGTCAGTTCCCAACTTTGGGATTTGTAGTAGAAAGGTTCAAAGCCATCCAAGCTTTTGTGCCGGAGACTTTCCACAAAATAAAAGGTAAAGGAGCAGTTTAGGGGCTGGAACATGCATGATCCATGTGGGAAAAGAATTTCAACAAGTCTTATAAACATTCATCCACCCTTATTGTGTTCAGCTAGTTTGGGATGCCATTTCCCAATGTCAGGAAGCTCTTAGATTTTCTAATCCACAGTTCTGTCACTCTCACTTTAATCCAGTGTTGCTTTCTATCCATTTAACTATAACAGTTTTCATTTTTGTCTGTCCCCTTCATCTTTGTCCTTCTAATGCAGTGACTCATGAGCATGAAGATGGCGTTGTGGACTTCAGCTGGAAAAGACATCGTCTCTTTAACCATACAGCATGTCTTGTCCTCTATCAGATGTGCATGGAGGTAGGAAACCCTTTTAAAATCTCCATGTTTCAAGAGTAACAAACTGAACATTTTCATAACTGCTTCCTCTGCTTTGGCAGAATATTTTATGCAGCTGTTACTATTAGATGCTGCTACACTTCCTCCCAGTCCCTAGCTACTTTTTTTTTTAGTTCTGCAGATCAGGAAATCCCCGCTGAGAGTTTTGTGAATCAAGGGAACTGGAACTGAATGGAAATAGCTCTAGGGGAGGAAAGTTCTGCTTCTGTTCCCACAAACTCCTTGAGTTATCAGACTCTAGACCAGAGCTTTGGGATTGTCAGAATTCGGGAGCAGATTCTAGAAGTCAGAAGTTGGAGCGGAAACCCACCTTCCTGAAGTAGGATGCACTAAAGACTAGCCAGAATGAGACTGTGGGGTGGTAGAATCATAGAGCAGGGAGTATATAGGTGGAAGAGATCTCAGAGGTAATCTGGTTCAGGCCTTCTCATTGTACAAGCCTGGAGAAATGAAATGAGTGGTCCAGTCATATAGCTGGTTGGTAGCAGAACTAAGTCTAGGACGAAAACTCATATCTTCAGACTCCAAATCCACCATATAAGGGGAAACGCTTTTGAAAATTATGTAAGCCTGTTGTGCTGTAAGAAATGATGAACAGGAAGACTTCAGAGAGGCCTGGAAAGACTTACAGGAACTGATACTGAGTGAAAGGAGCAGAACCAGGAGAACTTTGTGCACAGCAACGACCGCAGTGTGTGAGAGTTTTTTCTGGTAGACTTAGCACTTCATTGCAATGCAAGGACTTAAACTATTCCCAGTGGTCTCTTAAGGCAAAATGCCTTCCACATCCAGAGAAAGAACTATAGAATTCGATCGCAGAATGTAGCAGATTGTTTTCTTTTGTATAATGTTTTGGTTTGTTTTATGATTTCTCCCATTCATTTTAATTCTTCCATGCAACATGACTAAGGTGAAAATGTATCTAATAGGATTGTATGTGTAGAACCTATATAAAATTGTATGCCGACTTGGAGAGGGAGGGGAAATAAATTTAAGTTCTATGGAAGTGACTGTAGAACATTGAAAACAAATTTAAAAATAATAATAATAAAAAAGAAAATTATATAAGCCTTAATTTGAGATATATACTCTATTCCTTGTAAGTCAGTCAACTAGCATTTATTAAGTACCTGCCATGTGCCAGCACAGCTCCTTCTTTCTTTCCTTCTGCTCTTCTCTGTTCTGTTCTCCTCTTCTCTCCTTTCCTCTCCTGTCCTCTCCTCTCCTCTCCTCCCTCCTCTCCCTCTGCCAGGTAGGGTATTAATACCTTTAGCGGGTGCTCTTCCCAAAGGAATGTAAATTTTGACTGCTGAAACCTCAAAAGCTATCTTGGAGCTTACAGGTCAGATTTCTTTCTTAAGGACCAGCCTTAAACCCAAATCACTGTGGTTCTCATTGATTGCCCAACAATAGGTCCCAGCCCAAGCCTCACCTGGTCACTGTGTGGGCCCTGATGTCTCAGAGTGAGTACTAATGGCAATTGATTCTGTTTTGGCCAGAAACCCTGAGGGTCTTCCCCTCCCAGATTGATTTGATTTTGTTTTTGGCCAAGTGAAATAGGCCATTCTTTGCCTCATTTGTTACCTAGCCTTAATCACCGAATGGGTGTTGTTTTAATTAAACTGAGACCTGGGAAAGACCTTAACTTAAAAAGACCAAGGGCTTGTAGTGTATCAGGGGCCATCTCCAGTCCTCCTGATCTACATCTGACCACTAGGCCCAGATGGCTCCAAAGGGGAAAGTGAGGCTGGTGACTTTACACAGTCCTGCCTCACTTAAATCCAGTTTAGTTGTAAGTCATAGCATCACCTTCCTGACCTCGAGAATGAAGGACAAACAGTAGCTGCTTCATGCCGGACTCTTCCACTGAACAATGTATACCCTCAGACAAGCTATAGCCACAGAGCCTTGTGCGAAAGAAACACTTGAACAATCACTGAATTGAATTGACGTTTGTTGCCCCTTTTTACCTTACTGAAATGTGAAGAAAAATAGAACTGATTTTGAGTTTCTGTGTTTTCCCCAATGTTTTATTATTCCCAGAAGTGTTTGTAGAAGAAAAATAAGATGCAAATAATGTAAACATAATATATAAGCTGAGCTTCAAAATTATCTGCACTCTTGGATGGAGTAGTTAGGCTTTTGTTTCCTGGGCTCCTGCTGGTGCCATCCCCTCTAGTGTATCTGCCTCAGAAGGCACATGGCTTTCAGGCCATCCTGAATTGCCTGAGATCCTAGCCCTGAATTTCCAGTGTCCCCTCTCATCAATCCCTGTGCTACCCCAGGGTTGGACATAGTTGGCTCTGATAAAAGAGCTGGCTCTTTTTGTACAATTCTAGGCTGGATTTAGGTGCTTACCGTTAGTTGTCTTTGGATTTCTTGGTCACCGTTTTCTCTGATATCCTTTTTGTATCCTTGCTAGAGTACATGTGGTAGAGTTGGGCTCTTCTTCAGCTTTTCATGTTGTTATTCTGGATTAGAAGTAGAAATACTGAGTTTGAGGTATCTACAGGATATTCTGTTTGAAATATCCCATAGACATTCAAGAATGGAGCTCAGAAGAGAGACTAGGTCTAAACACGGAGTGTCCTCAAAGTCTTAATGCAGTTTTAAGCTTTATCCCCAAAAGTCTTAGTGCAACTTAAGCTGGTTAAGTGACCTCATCAAACTTAACATTCATGAAGACTTTTAAGACTTTATATATAGATCCAGTACTTGAACTCCTTCCTTTTGGTTCCTTGTAGTGATTTTTCTTTGACTTGGAACCTCTGGATTTCAAATATGATGTTGCTAAGAGTTTTAATTTTAGTCATCTTTCATGAGATGAGAGGTAGATACATAAATCTTGGTATAAACTGCCTAGAGATAAACGCTTGGGAGTTGATGAGGCCCCATGTTGAGAAAGCGTAGAACAGAAATAAAAAGGGGCCCAGGACAGAGGCTTGGTTCATACTCACATGTGGGGAGTGTGATGTGGATGTAAATCAGACAAGAAGACAGAGAAGGTCAAACAGGTAAGAAGAAAGTAATTTCACTGAGAAGTGAGGGAGAAAAGAGTATCAAAGAGAAAGGGGTGATGAGCAGTTTCAGTGCACAGGTTAAGAAGGTTGAGGTTTGAGAAAAGACTTTTTGATAATTATGACATCATTGGCACCATTGGGGAGAACAGTTTTACTTGCGTGATGGGTTGTAAACAAGACCTCAGAGGGTTGAGAAACAAGTGAAAGGAGAAATGGGAGCTAAAAGTGTAGACACATTTTTTTTCTGGGAGTTTGACTCTGAAAAGGAAGAGAAAGATGATACTTTTATTTGAGGAGATTATGTGGTCCAGTGATTTTTTTTTTTCTGAGGATAAGGGGAGACATGAGAGGATTTGTAGGCAGCAGGGAAGGAGCCAGCACCTAGGAGAATATCAGAGATGGGGGCAGGCAAGTTAGGGGAAGAGGAGGAGGGACAATCTACAAAAAAGACAGGAAGGGATACAATTAAGGGAGCAGGTAGAAGGGGAGGGTATCCTTATCACCTCTTCATCAGGACACATTGGGCAGCAGTGGACACATTGGGTGATGCAATGGATAAAGCACCAGTACAGGAGTCAGGAGGACCTAAGTTCAAATCTCACCTCAGACACTTGACACTCACTAGCTGCGTGACCTTGGGCAAGTCACTTAACCCCAGTTGCCTCATCCTGGGTCATCTGCAGTCATCCTGATGAATATCTGGTCACTGGATTCAGATGGCTCTGGAGGAGAAGTAAGGCTGGTGACCTGCACCGTCGTCCCTCCCTCAAAACAAAGTCAAGTGCAAGTCATGTCATCATTTCTCTGATGGCATGGTCTTCTTCGGCAACGAAAGATGAACACACACCCACATCAGGACACTGTAATAGAAGATTCATTTGGTTTTTTCTCCTTGATTTTTCAGGATCCAGTAGCCACAGTTGTAGAAGTTGGATCTAAGCCGAAAAGCAGATGGAGGCCTCTGCCCTTGGATACTGTGGTATGTAGAATCTAGTTGCTATTAGCTATCTCTTTAAATGTTAACTTCTGATTTATTACATTACTAAGAAATAGTATTTCACTGTCTTTTTGTAGAGTAGAAATATGATTGAAGTATCATTACTTTTGAAAGAGCTAAGTAAATATCACTTGATGATGACCAGGATCTTTTAATATAGGTTAATATAGAATAATAATCTATTCTGCCATAGATACATAGCTCTTACTTTTGATCTAGGATTAATCCAAAGAAGTTCAAGTTCAGGGCAAATCACAATTCATTGAACTCTCTACCCCTGTGTCCCTACACCTAATATTTTTGTAAAGTGAATTAAAATAAAACTCAAGACAAATTTGAAAGGAAGAGAAGTCAGCCTGAAGAAGTATGTTAAAAGTAGGTTGGTTTTAGTCATGGTAAGTTGTACATGAGCCTCAGACTTTTTTTAGTGCTAAGTGGATATGCCACTCTTTACTTTGTGACTGGTGAAATCTGGAATAACTGAGTAAACAAAAGTTCGAGCTTGGCTGAGCATATTTGTTTATTAAGCAATGAATGCCAGTTGCATAACAGATTTGGATCAGGGCTCCTCAGCTTGGCACTGGACCCCAAATACAGTGGGGAAATAGGTTTTTATGCATTAAAAAAAGACAGTAAGATATGAACCAGGATACAAGATTAGGTAATCTAATTTCTGATTGGAGGAAAGATTAGGGACCTGTCCAAGTTAGGAGGGGGATTATGAATAGGTTTAATTCCCTGAAATCAGAAAAAGAGGTATCCTACTCCCCCCCAAAGTGTTTGTATTCAATCAAAAAAATAAATAACAGTTTCTCTGTTTTATCTTCTATATAAGTTTTGTACCTAGTTTTCTCAATGCTGCTTACTGTAAGTTTATCTTAGAAATTTTATCAAGAACAGCACATTGGGTTTTTCAGATCAGGCTGAGTATTGTTGAGAGGTGGTTTTTGGCCATAGTATGTTGTCCTTTTCCTTCTTTCCCTGTGAAACTTCTGTATCCTTGCCTTCCATTGATTTACCTATCTTTCTGAATTAGAACTTTCCATCTTCCTCTTTCCCATTTTCCCCATGAAACTAGTTGCAAATAAAATTTCCTTTTTAACAAACATATAACACAAGTTTTAACTACTGTTCCCCCCCGGCCCCGACTGTAATATTTGTCTAATCTTGAGGATTTATAGTTTAACTGTCACCAGGAGAGTTAACTGTCATAATTGGGAAAAGCCTGCATTAATCGTGGAGAAAAAAGATTAAGTGCTCTTTCCTGGGAGACTTGAGTGAGTAAACTCATTTTTGAGATAGATTGAAGAGACATTTCCTGAGATAACAGAGATTAACTGTTATCCTGTGTGTCAGATAATTGTGGGAAAAAATATACCAAAAAGAATTCTGGAGAGAATTTGCCTGCTATACTGAGAGAACTGAATGGGAGGTTAACTTTGCAATGTCTGTGAAGAAGTCAGTAGTTGCAATTGATGATTATAAATAACTCTGGATTTGATCTTTTTCATAGCTGATTTATTTGTGATACTATATTGTTGTCTAAAAGAATAATAAGTTTGTGATGACGCATATCCATATCAGAAAATTTTAATAGCTTCTTTCAAGTTTCAGGTGGAATAGTCTCATAATATTATCTTTCTAACTTGTTTTATACTTTCGTAAAACCAGTGATGCTTTTTATTTCTCCATGGTTACAAGTATAAGAAAGTTGATAGCTGCAGTGATGTTGAATAAACAGACTATCTTTGAAGGGTGAATTTTCTAGCTCTTTTACTCTTGATTCATGCATTCGTTCCTAATGTGAAATTTTTATTCATGCAACAGGAGCTTGAGAAATTGGCTTCTCGAAAGTTGAAGATAAATGCGAAAGAAACCATGAAAATTGCTGAAAAGCTCTATACTCAGGGGTAGGTATTATGGATTAAAGAGATGAGGGTTAGTGTAACTCTACGAGAACTGTATATTTAAGAAGTGAATCTTATGGTAAAACACCAAGGACTACCTGGTTTTCATAGTGACTCTCATGCAGAAATGAAAGCCTAGGTTTTGATTGTTATTTACCTTTTCCACTCACTTTACATACACAGTTCATAAATGATGTTATTTACCAATTATAAAATATTCCTACTAAAATTTGAGAGGGCAAATGTATATTTTATTTTACTCCGGCATAGCTACAGAATCATAGAATTTCAGAACTGAATGCCTTTTTCTAGGCTGTCCCACATGTATCCCTGAAATGTTCTTCATCCTCCCTTCTACGTCCTAGAATTTCTGCCTCCCTTAAGAATTGTGCCTTTCTAGATCTCCCTAGGTGTTAGTTGTCTCACCCCCACTCTCAAGATTACTTTGTACATATTTTGTATGTATTTACCTGTGTATGTGTTGATTCTTCCTGTAGAATATAAACTACTTTAAGGTAGAGAGTTGTTTGTTCTTGTCTTTGTCCCAGTGCCTAGGACAATTTGTGGTCTGTATTGAATCCTTGTTCAATTGAATCATTAAGAGATGTATAACCTGAAAAACGAGACAGTTAAAGAGTTCAGTGGTGGAATGGAAACCATCTTTGGACTAAGAACCTGCGTTTGAGTCTGTCAAAGTGCCTAGGCATCTGATGGCTGACCTCTCCTGTAAAATGGAGGAGGTAGATTAGATGAAGAGCTCTTAAACTAGTTCTCTGACTTTATTTTTTGATATAAAAAACCACCATTATTCTTTGAAGGGGTCTTTAGGTTTTGTCAGATTGCCAGAGTGCAATCGCCATATCTTCCGTTCTGGTTCCATTGCCATCTACCTAGGTAGGTTCTTATTACCTGAATTGTTGTTAGAGCCTTCTGAGACTTCCTGCTAGTTCTACTGTCTTCTCTAATCCATTCTTCATAATGATGCCAGATTATTCTCTCTCATGCGTGCATCTGATTATCAAGGCCTCTGCTTAAAACCCTTCACTTATTTTTGCCTTTTTTCCAGTCCAGATCTATCATTTCATCAGCTGTAGGGAGATTTCCAGTGAGATTGCTCCCTTTGCCAATGTGGTTAGTGACTGTTCTCCAGCTCTTTAATCTTAGAGGCTTGCTTGGGGCAGTGCTGGAAAACTGAGAGGTTAAGCAACTTGCTTAGGGTTGCTACTTTGTTGGTAGCTATCAAAGGCAGGATTTGAATTTAGGTAGTTTTTTGTAAGACAGTATTTTATTTTTGTCCATTATCATGTAAAGACAATTTTCAGCATTCATTTTTTGAAAGATTTTGAGTTTCAAATTTTTCTTCCTCCCCTCCCCCCAAGATGGCAGATAGTCTGATATAGATTATATATGTGCAATCATGTAAAACGTTTCCACATGAGTCATGTTGTGGAAGAGGAAACAGAACAGACGGAAAACATACACACACACACATACACACATCCACAGTGAAAACAGTGTGCTTTGATCTGCCTTCACACTCCATAGTTCTTTCTCTGGAGGTGGATAGTGTTTTCCATCATGAGCCTTTTGGAATGGTTTTGAATCATCATATTGCTGAGAAGAGCTAAGTCAGTCATAGTTGATCATCACACAGTGTTACTGATATTGTGTATAGCAGCTTCCTGGTTCTGTTTATTTCACTTTGGATCAATTCTTACAAATCTTTCCAGGGTTTTCTGAAATCTGCCTGCTCATTTCTTGTTGTACAGTAATATTCCATTACATTCCTCTACTTGTTCAGCCATTCCCCAATTGATGGGCGTCCCCTCAATTTCCAATATTTGGCCATCATGAAAAGGAATACTATAAATATTTTTGAACATGTAGGACCTTTTCCCTTTTTTTATGATACAGACCTCGTAGTGGTAGTGGTATGGCTGGATCAAACGTATGCAGAGTTTGATTGCCCTTTGGACAAAGTTCCACATCGCTCTCAATGATTGGATCAGTTTACAACTCCACCAAAAATGTATTAGTGTCTTAATTTTCCCACATCATCTCTAAGATTTTATCATTTTCCTTTTTTCTGTTGTATTAGCCAATCTGATAGTTGTGAAATGGTACCTCAGAGTTGTTTTAATGTGCATTTCTCTAATCAATAGTGATTTATAGCATTTTTTCACATGACTATAGATAGCTTTGATTTCTTCATCTGAAAACTGCCTGTTAATATTCTTTGACCATTTATCAATTGGGAAATGAGTTGTATTCTTATAAAATTGACTCAGTTTCCTATATATTTGAAAAATGAAACCTTTATTAGAGATACTTGCTGTAAAAAATTTCCTGCAGTTTTCTCCTTTCCTTCTAATCTTGGTTGCATTGTTTTCATTTGTGGAAAAACTTTTTAGTTTAATGAAAACAATTATACAATTTGCATTTCATAAAGCTCTCCTATCTCGTTTGGTCATAAATTCTTCCCTTCTCCATAGATCTGATAGGTAAACTATTCCTTGCTCTCCTAATTTGCTTATGATATCAACCTTCAGGTCTAAATCATGTACCCATTTTGACCTTATTTTGGTATACTTGGTGTGAGATATTGGTCTATACCTAGTTTCTGCCGTACTATTTTCCAGTTTCCCCAGAAGGTTTTGTCAAATACTGCAACTCAGATGTTTTGACTCAAAGGTTGATACTCACTCCATCATATCACTCTGCCTCTTGGTGATTCTCCACTGCCTATCAATTAAAGATCAGATTCCTTCAGTTGGTATTCAAGACTCTTCCTCCTTATCTCACCATCCTTTCAATTGCTAAGCCAAGCTGGATCTACCTTTGTTCCTTCAATAAAATTGTCTGTTGAAATTCTACCTAGAATACTTTTCCTCACCTCCTGAAATCCTAACTATATTTTTAGGCCCATCCTAAATGCCAGCTCCTTCACAAAAACTTTCCTCATCTCTCCCCATCCTCGTACCAGGTAGCAATGATTTTTTTTCTCCATTGGACTTCATAGACCATTTTGTATCTTTTGTAGACTACGTTCCTCCACAAAATTGTAAGATTTATGAAGGAAGGGACTTTTAATTTAATCTTTGTATATCTTTCACTAAAGTTTTACTCTAGTGCCTCATCATGAGATGGAGTGGCCCTGGCTTTTTCAAAAGCTGTGAGTGCCATTGGAGCACAAACTTTGGCAGGCCCTGCCAAGGTGGAAAGATGCAGTGCATATCTATTTGTTTTCCAAAGGTTATTCTAACTCAGTTTGGAGAGGGATTGTGGTCTTTATCATTGGATACATACCCTGGTAAAATCAGATAATTTAAGTATTATGGTGTCATTTAGTGCCTCCTTAGCAAACGTTTCATAAATATTTGTTAGTTCCACTAACTTTGATATCAACTGAATCCCAGTTCTTTCAGATTGTTAGCTTTTGCAGGTACCAGCTGAACTAGTTCAGAATTGTTTGTAAATATCTGTCTGCTTTTGTTTTAAGGTATATCAGCTATCCCCGGACTGAGACAAATATTTTTCCCCAGGACTTAAACCTGACAGCTTTGGTGCAGCAGCAGATACATGATCAACAATGGGGCGCCTTTGCCCAGAGAATTCTAGATATGGGTGGCCCTACCCCTCGTAATGGGAAAAAATCTGATCAAGCTCATCCTCCCATTCACCCCACCAAATATACTTGTAACCTGCAGGTAAGTCTGGACAAGTCCCATTAGTCATATGTGAAGAGCTCTCCCATTAATTTTGTTTCCTGTACCATTTAGAATATCCCAATGTGGCAAGCAGGAATTTACTGTGTTAAGTAATTGCATTGGCATTTTCTCTGTGGGTCCTTCTTCACCTTTGAAATAATTTTTTTAAACAAGAAGAAAAAATCAAAGGCCATAATTGTCCATATTGCCAGTTGCATCAAAATCAGTTTTTTTCTGTCCATCCTAGCATAATGCAGGACTCATTATAAGCATTTGAAAATGCTTGGTGACTTAACTGGTCTCACTTAACCCACCTTTCTAACCTTAATTCCTCTTACACCTGAAGATATATCCTCTGGTCTCCCTTTCATCCACAAACTTGTACCCTCCTCGATCCCCCTGCTTTCTGCTGGAATGCTTTCTTTCCCTTTGCCTGTTCAAGTTCTACCCATGCCTTAAGATCCAACTCAGATCTCATCCTCTTCCTACAAAGCCCAAACAGAGCTCTCCTTCCTTTAAACTGTTGTCCTTATAGTCAGTGCCATGTAGTTAAAAACTGTAAGTGTATAGTCAGTAGCATATCTGCTGTAGTTAGTGTTGTACATATAGTCAGTGCCACATACTTAATTTATTGTTTCATATATGCTCCTAAAGGATGTTAAACTATGTAAGGTACATATTCTGCAGCTACTGCCATGATCTAACATACTGCTGATTTCACGGATACTTGGTAAATAATTTGGGAAGAGATTAATTAATAATGCAAAGTAACTAAAGTTAACCAGGTATTATGCCTTAGGAAAATGAACTGAATTATATCTTGTTTTCCTTTTTAAATCAATCCCTTAAAACGTAGACAAAATAAGACTACTTGCCATCATTATTATATTAGGTTGATTTACTCAATTTTTCTTTTCGTGACTCTCTTGTCTTGATTAATGTTGTTCTAAAGTAATCAAAAATTTTAGACAGCTGGAAATTCCGTTTTGTTTTTTTCCCCACATCTGTACACAACGTTAGAGGGAATGTAGTACCAAATGCTTTCAGAATTTTTAACTGAAAAGTGGAAAAGGCATGAATTTTAATTGACCCCCCCATTTTTTTTATTAGGGGAATGAACAACGATTGTATGAGTTTATCGTTCGCCATTTCCTGGCCTGCTGCTCTCAGGACGCTCAGGGACAAGAAACAACCGTGGAGATTGACATTGCTCAGGAGCGCTTCGTGGCTCATGGGCTCATGATTCTGGCCAGAAACTATCTGGATGTTTATATATATGACAAGTGGAGTGACAAGGTGAGTTTGAGTAACCCGGACATTCAGTAACTCTAAGGAAGTAGCTTTTTTTAAATATCAAGCTAGGGAAGTTAGCCCCAGCCAAAGGCCAGGTTGTTTGTTTCTTTTTTTAAAGAAACTAAACAAAGCATGAATTTACTCTGTCCTTCCCTGCAGAGGCAAAATTCAATGCCACTCAACAGTAATAACACTTCAGAGTTTTTAGACAATATTCTTCACAGCCCTAAAAAGTAGGTAATTGTAAAGTACTATACATTTGAGGCTTCAGCCGGTAAAAGGAGTTACTCCAGTTCACTCAGTTAAGAAATGTTAGAACTGTGACCTGACTACAGGACTTCCCATTCTGAATTTGGTACCTTTGATTATATCTTTTTCCCAGGTTTTGTTAAAGTACATGTGCACATACCATTTTATGTCCTAATTTTTTCCCACTTACTATTTTAAATACTTGTACACCCCCCTTCGATTAATTGGTTCTTGGAAAACGTGTTAGGCAAAAACAAGTCTCAGGGAATAGTTTTGTGGGAACCATAAATACTGTAAATGGCGGGTCAGCCAAATAACATGGCAAGGCTGATTTCACTTCAGAATCAGGTTGGTCGGCGCAGCCTTCGTACAGTCTGCCTCTCATCATCTCACACGTGTGAGTCTTCAGTAAGTCATTATCGTTCTCCACATAACACAGCGTAGTTTGTTAGTTGAGTTTCCAGTTGTTTGTCGTTCAGGTCGGACCCAGATTTACATTTCCATAAACAGCATTGTTCTGAACGTTTTGTACAAATTATGTTTTTCGTCTTTTGTGTTATTTCCTTGAGTGGGGTGTTCACCAAAGTGGAATAACCTGGAAAGAAATATTGAACAGTTTATAGGTCTTAATCCATGCTGCTAGAATTCCCTCTGGTAATGCTAAGCCCTCTTCCAGTATACCAGCATTGTCCTGCTGAGTCCGTTGCTCCTGAAGACCTCCTCCGCCTCCCCTCTGCCTCAGCTGCACACAGGGGACAGTCACACCCCTTCACTCACCATCACCCACAAGCATTTCACTTCTAATCGATAAGCAAGCATGTATTAAGTGCCCACTATGTGTCATACCTTGTACTAAAGGCTAAAGCTACAAAGACAAAACAAGGGAGTTTCTATGACCAGTAATTTAAAAATTCTTCTGACTATAGCATCCTATCTTTCCATCTTCCCATGTGCCTCACTCTTCTCCAGCTGTGACTTCTACCCCTTCTATGTGGTTCTCTCTTACATCATTCTCCTCTCCTCTGGATTCATCTTCTTCCCTTCCTAAACTTGACTCAGTTAACTTTTCACCATTACAATTTTTTACCCTTAGATCCACTGCCCTCTTGTGCAATTGCCTCATATTCCTTGCCAAGCCTTAACCCTGGATTACCCCTACCGTCTCCTTAGCTCCTACTTATGTGAAAGCTGGACGGTGGTTATGGAGATAACAAAAAGTCTTAGTGGGATACCACACAGTGTTTCTACTCCCAATGCAGCAGACAATCTTTTTAACTCTTCCCTAACTGATTCTCTGTCACACTCTGTGAATGATACACGCATTCCCTTCTTCAGGTCTTTTATGGCACCTGCTCCCTTCACCCGCTTAGCAAAGATCTTCACTTCACAATTTACTGAGAAAGTATAAACCATTCTTAACATGAGCTTTCTTCCTTTCCCCTACGTCTCCAAACGCCTTGACATCATCCATCCCCCTTTCCCCTCACCTCTTTTACTACAGCGTCTGATGGGTGACCTTCTCAATAAGGCCACCTCCTTTACTTGTCCCCTCTTGTCTCTTCAGCCACGTTTCTTTAGAAGTCAGCCCCCCATCTCAGTCTTTGTCTATTGTCCTCCTTGCTACCTATAAATAAACACATCCTTTTCTCCTCCACACATGTAAAAAAAAAACAAAATCCTCACTTGATTTTTCTATCCCATCAAGACACTGTTCTCTCCTTTGCCCTTTCGCAGCCAGACTTCTCAAAGAAGCTGTCTGTACTCTTGCAATCAGGCTTAAGCAGCTGTTGAAAATTCTCTTTCCCAAACTACCAGTGGTTTATTAATTGCTAAATCCAACATCTTTTTCTCAGTCATCATTCTTCTTAACTTCCCTGAAGGAATGGATATTGTTGACTGTTCTCTCCACTCGGAGTTTTCATGACACTGCTCTCTCCTGGTTCTCCTTGACCTGTCTCATTTGCCTTTTTTAGTGTGCTTTTGCTTTATCACCACCTTCATTCTCCACTGTAACCATGGGTAATATATGGGTCTCTGTCCTGGGCCAGAGGAGGATCATATGTTTGATTGTGGTGGAATATTTCCTTTGTTGGCATGTACTGTTGATATACTTTGACTTGGTGACCTCCTCAGCTCCCATGGATTCAGTTCTCATCTCTGTGCAGATGACTCTGATCTGTGTATCCAGCCCTGAGCTCTCTCAGCAATAGTCTTACATGGAGTTCCTGCACGTATCTCAAACTCCACGTGTTCAAAATAACCATTGTCAGCCTCAGCTTTCACTTCCCCTTATACTTATACTATATATCCTGTACTGTGGAGTCTTGTTGATTCTGTCTCCACAGCAACTCTCCCTTTCCTTTTCCTCATGTGGCCACCACAAGAGGTCAGGCCCTCATTTGCTGTACTACTGTTGCAAGTAGACTTCTGCTTCATGTCTCTCCCTCTCCATTCCAACTTCTCAGCTGCTAAAGTGCTCAAGCATAGGCTCAACATGTAACCCCCTACTCAGAAGAGCCCAGTAGCTCCCTATTGCCTTTAGAATTAAATGCAGGTTTCTTTGTTTGGAATTTAAAACCCTTCTTAACCTGACTCCAGTCTATTTTGCAAGCCTTATTGCTCATTCCTGGCCTTGTTATTTTTCATGCACCGTACTCCCGTCTCTCACCTCCATATCCCGTCCCTTCCACCCCTTAGAATCCTAGTTTACTTTGAGCTCAGCATAAGCCCTTCTTTCAACATGAGGCCTTTCTTGATTTTCTCACCTATTAGTAGCCCTACCCCTAAGTTACATTGTATTTGTATATGTTTTCCATATATTTGTGAATGTGTAAACTTACACATATGTATGTGTTTTACTCAAAAGAATGAGCTTCTATTGTTGTGTTTATTCTCCTAGCCTAGCGTACAGTTTGACACATAACAGAGACTTTAAATATGTTGGTTGACTGAACATTAGGTTTTATTGATTTTAATTTATTTTTGATAGCTTAACAGGTGTGCAGTGGTAGTCTTAAAATTGTTTTGATTTAGATGCCTTTAGTAGCTAGTGGAGTTTTCCATTTTAAATTATCTCTCTTCTAAAACCCTGTGAAGAGTCTTTTGTGCATGGTGTGCATGGCATTCTCCAGCACTTGACTGGTCTGACCCTTCATGAATCCTACTGACCCTCAGGTTGTGCAGGTCAGGGCCAAATACAGACTCTCTTTGATTTTCATACTGCATTTTATATTAACATGACTAAAGAAGTATTTGACTAGAGACTGTTGTTTTTTCAGGTCATTCCTATCTATGAGAAAGGCTCCTGCTTCCAGCCGACCACAATAGAAATGGTGGACGGTGAAACCAGCCCACCCCAGCTCCTCACAGAAGCAGATCTTATTGCCCTCATGGAGAAACACGGCATTGGTCAGGAATCTTTGTGTGTCATGTTGGGGAACTCCAGTAGGAGTGGGCATTTCCTTTAGCTAAAGAGTTATCAGGTTATTTGGCTGCGGTGAAATATTTCCTCTGTGGGCATTTTGTAAAAATCCCGGAATCATAAACTTTTCAAAATAGATGTAAAGCTCATCTAGACTGATGCTCTTTATTACAGAGAAGGAAACAGAGGCCCAACATGGTTAAATGACTTTTCCTATCATATGTGTAGCAACTGGAAGCAATTCCAACTAAGCTCCACAAATTAGAAATTTTAATAAGAGCTTCCTTGTTGTGATAACTGTAATACTTATATTATTTGATACTGTAATGATAGGACTCCAGTATGAAGTTACTTTGACTGAGCAGTCTCAGTGCCCATAAAGCACATAGGCAGTGGCAGACAAGTTTGTATTTTTTCCACTATTTGGACTTACATTAACCCTGTATCAAGCAGTTAATTCTAGCAGCTTCTGGTCATTCCTTGCTGTCTCAGATAACTGTCTCAAACCCTCTCTCAATCTTTGGTCCCCAAGTCTGGGATCAGTTAGGCACCTGAGAACTTCCCACCACATCTAGGTGTGCCTGGGAATGCCCCCTGCCATGTCTGGCATCTACTACCTCTTCTCCACCGGAATTGGTTTTAGGGTATAAAATTTCCTGCTTGAAACCAACTTTGAGTGTTCTGTCTGTGACACAAGTCCCTCTCAAGTGAGTGTGTTTCTTGTATCCATGGGGGTGAATGTGTCTCTTTATACCGCCATATAATATATGTTTGTTTGGTTGATTTTTTTGCCTGCTTGCTATACCACATAAAAATAAAGCTCGTTTGTCCTAAATTCCCAAGTACCAATTTTCTGTAAATTCCCAAATCCAAGTCTTTGCTTTAACCTGAGCCATGAGGTCGAATAAAGCAGCTCTGTTTGTCTAATGCTTCATTGTCATTGTGGCAACAAAGATTATTATTTATTTTGCTCAGCTGCTTATGTTATTCTCTACACCATTGGCTTGGGATCCTCACCAGCAGTTAGTCACCACGAGGCAGCAGGTGATGCAGTGTAGAGCACTGGGCCTGAGCTTGGGAAGACGTGAGCTCAGATGTGACCCTGGATAAGCCACTTCACCTCTGCCTCAGTTGCCTCATCTGTAAAATGGGGACAAAACATGCCTACTTCACAGGCGGCTGTGGGGATCAAATGAGATAATATGTGTAACATGCCTAGTGCAGTCTCCGGCTCAAGATAGATGCTTAATAAAAGTGATCCCCAAGGACCTTCAAAAGTTGGATGTTCAGAAAGGGCAACATGTTTTCAAAAAACCATGGTTGCCGCTTGGGTCTGACAGAAACTAAATGTAGTTCACTTCTAATAGACTGTTAACTTGGGATTTTATCTGCACTCCCAAAGTGACTGAAATTATTTCCAGGGACGGATGCAACTCATGCAGAGCATATCGAGACCATCAAGTCACGGATGTATGTGGGACTCACCCCTGATAAACGGTTCCTCCCAGGCCATTTGGGCATGGGGCTGGTGGAAGGTAAGCTCAGAGTTCTCTCTCCTCTCAGGAATGGTGGGAGATATCTGTCTACTCCCATGGAGGGGCCATGTGGGATTTACTAATGTTAGCCCTTTCCTTGGCAGGTTATGATTCCATGGGCTATGAGATGTCCAAGCCTGACCTCCGGGCTGAGCTAGAAGCTGACCTGAAACTTATTTGTGAGGGGAAAAAGGATAAGCATGTGGTCCTGAGACAGCAGATTCAGAAATATAAGCAAGTTTTCATCGAGGCTGTAGCCCATGCCAACCGGTGAGTATCGTTGAGACTTTCCCAGTCCCAGAACCATGTTACTTGAGATAGGATAGATTTGCTTCCTGTTCTTATCTAAAATGAGGCTACAGCAGGAGTGAGTCAGTGGACATATGGGCTGGGTATCAGCACTGCTGATGCTTTGGGTTATTACCCTGTGGTTAGCTCCTCTTTCCCCATGAACCTTATGGTGAATGGCCCAGGGGTGGGTTCCCTTCCCTTGGTGCTTTGACTCTGAATATTTCTCATGTTTCAGTACCAGTATTTGTGTGAAAATAGATCAGATTCAGACATTCAGATTCAAAAATTAAGCAGGAGCTTCACTCAGCATGGTGTCATATACACAGTGGTAGGTTCGGACCCCACTTCCAGCATTTACTAGCAGACTGTGGGCAAGTTTAACTTACCTGCACCTCTGTTATCCCATCTGTAAAATAGAGATGGGAACACTGGGAATGCCTGCCTCACAGGGTTGCTATAAAGCTCCAGTAAGATACTTGTAAGGCACTTAGCAAATTTTAGAAGTACAGCCAACAGTCATTCAGTAAGCTTTTGCAGGGCACTTGCTAGGTGCTGGGGATGTAAAGGTGAGAAATGAAAAAGTCCCTGGTTTGAAGGGCCTTTACATATTCAAATGATATGTACCCAGAAAAGTCAGTGCAGAGCATATACAGAGTAATTGGCGATGGGTGGAGTCCTGGCCTGGAGTCAGGGAGATTTGAGTTCAAAGTCTGTCTCAGACACTAGCTCAGTGACCCTGGGGAAGTCACTTAACTCTGTCTCAGTTTCCTTATTGGTCAGATGAGCTGGAAAAGGAAATGGCAAACCAGTATCTTCGCCAATAAAACCCCAAATGAGGTCAGAAAAAATTGGACATAACTGAAACAGCTAAACAACGACAGATCTGGGGTGGGGAGTCAAAAAAAGACTTTGTGTAGGAGGGAACCCTTGGGCTGAATCTTGAATGGCATTTGTTATGATGATCTTAATTCTGCCTTGAACTGCAGACAGTGCGGTCCTTGTTAAGTTCAGAATAAAAATTAATTTTTAAAAAGTCTGTCTCTTCACCCCAGAAATGTTTTTAATTGGGCTCTTAGTCTTAGTTTGGGCAAATGTTGTGTTTGTTTTTTAGCTGCTGATTAATGAAAGCCTTGTATTGCTTTTGACTGGAGGCCACATCCTGCTTTCCCCTGCTCTGATTTAGAAAGCTAGTTGAAAACCCAAATGATCTTGTTTACTTTTAGAGATTGTGCTTGGCACGTTTGTGGTGTATCTGTTTCTCCCAGGTACCCTGGTGCTGACCATGGGATGAACAGTGGTAGAAGTGGCAATACTATCCCATCTGCCTCTAGCTGCGCACGTACCAAGAACCAAAGTAAAGAGCCGTCGGCTCATCGCTAACTTGCAGTCCCTTTGCTGTGGTTCATTAGCCAGGAAAGTGTGTGTCTTGTGTATACACAACTCTGAAATACCCACAAAGTAAGTAGGCTGATGCATGTGCATGCATGTCTTCACTGTAGGCTGGATCAAGCACTGTCTCAGTATTTTGGACAAGTGGCCACAGCAGTCGACCAAGAGGAGATCTACCCAGCTATGCCGGCAACTATCAAGAAATGTCCACAGTGTAACAAAGACATGGTGCTCAAGAGGAGGAAGAACGGCGGGTCTGTTCTGTCTAATGTTCTGTCTGTCTAGAAGTTACCACTTGTGGTATTTGAGCACTTACTATATCAGTTTACTTTGTGTCTTTGAGAGACGTCATTACACTTGTCATTACACTCCAAATGCAGTAGGTCTGCTGGGACTGCATGAATAGATTGATGAGCTACAGAAGGCTTTATTGACTTTGTGAATATTCAGAATAATGTATTCATTCAGCAGTCTTTACTTTTGATCAGGTTCCCCTTCGGGTATAGAATTTGAATCAGAGACCATTTGACTTTGGACACATAGACAGTTAAACAGGCTGTTTGGCAATGCAAGGGGAGAGAATATTTGCCTTTGCCTGTGGCTCCTTCCGTCTCCAGAGAGAAAGAGAGAAGTAGTTACAAAAGCACCTACTATGTGCTAGGCACCAGAGGGGGAGAAAAGTGAAACAGTCCTTTACCTGGAGGAACTTACCTTCTGTTTCAGGAGATAACATATGCATATATAAAAAAATACAAAATATGTACCATTAAAAACAAGAGAATTTTGGGTGAAGACATTAGTAGTTTGTGGGGAACAGGAAAGGTTCCATATAGGAGATGGTGCTAGAGCTGAACTGTGAAGGAAGTCACGTGGGGAGGGAAGTTCATTTCGGGCACAGAAACAGGAGAGGGAGGAACTGTCATGTGTCAAGAGCAGCAGGAAGTCAGGTGTGACTGAGCTGCTGAAAAATGTATAAAGAGGAATAATGTTTAAGGCTGGAAAGGTAAGATGAAGCCAGGTTATGGAAGGCTTTACCTGCTGGAGGGGCTTAACATTTAATCCCGAGGTAATAGGGAGCTGCTGGGATGTAATGCACTGTGGAATTACATGAGCAGACCTGTGCTTTAGAATCACTTTGGCAGCCATGTCCATGGTGAAAGGTAATAAGGACCTGAATTAGAATGGGCGCCACATGAGGGGAGAGAAGTGGGGCTGGTGGAGGGCAAATGGATGAGAATTGGTACGGCTATGTAGGGTGAGGATGATTCTGATGTTTCACACCTGTGAAACCCAAAGGATTGTTCTATCTTCTACAAAAAATAGAAAAGTTCCAGAGAGATGGCTTTTAGGGGAAAGATAATGAATCTTCTTGGACATGTTGAGTATGAAAAGCCTGGGGTCCTTCTGGTGGGAAATGCCCTGTAGGCAGCTGGTGATGCTGGATGGGAATGCTCAAGAGAAACTAGGGCCAGTTATATAGATCTGAAAGTCGTCAGCATAGAGATGTTAAGTAAACCATGGAAGCTGATGATGTCACCAGGTGAAAGTGTTTAGAAAGAAAAGAGAAGATGGCCCAGGACAGACTCTTGAATCACATCCAAAATTAGAGGACAGAATATAGATGATTCTGCATTAGCAACAGAGAAGAAATGCTGGGGTTGGGATCGATAAGTTGTATTAATCAGCAGTAGTTTATATTAGAATGAGAATTTGCCCTTTAAATTATTTTAGCTTTTTCTGGTAAAAATATCCAGTAGGACAAACTTTAAAGAAATAGTCAAGTCATATAGTCTCTAAGTAACTCTTGAGTTTTTGTGACTAAGAGTTGAAGTTTTACACACTAATATTGGTACCAAGCTATTTCATCTTGCCTCTGTGTGAGAATAGGTTTATTATACACTCTTACTAGGTGGTCAGCACCAGTCCCTGTCCATCCCATTAAGCTTTCTCTCAGAATAATCAGCTATCAACAGTTAATTAGGGAGATCTTAGGTTGCAGATGAACGGCAGACTTCTGAATGTCTGACTCTAGTTTCACGGTAATCGAGATCTTTTCAGATAACCAGATTGCTTTTATTTCACAGGTTCTATCTGAGCTGCATGGGCTATCCAGACTGCCGAAAAGCTATATGGTTTCCAGATTCTGTTCTAGAAGCCAGGAAGGATGAAAGTGTGTGTCCAGTCTGCAAACCGCATCCTGTTCACAGGTCAGTCTGAGGAATTGACAGTATTTGATGACAACATAGCAAATTAGATTGCTTTTGGTTTTAGTCAAGTAGAGATCATCAGAAGACCTGGTCCTGGTCCTAGGCCTTCTCATTCATTTCTATCAGGGCTTTCTCAGGAGCAGTCACCCAGCCATGGTAATTATGGCTCAACTTTACCAGGAGTTGGGGTGTTGAACAAGGAACAATTCCCTTAATCTTTCTTGCTCTTTCTCCCAGATTTTTTTGTGTTATTTCCAAGAATAGTTTGCTGTTGATTTATTTTTTTTTATCAGATGTGTCCTTTAAAAAATGTCAAGGATATAGCATAGAAAGTTGAAATTGAATTGGATGATTAGGCTGATTGGATTTGCAAATGAGTTCAGATTTGGAGTTTAGGAACTGCAGAAATACTTAGCAGGCTCTTGGTCTCCTGGAAAGGATACAAATGGCTACACATGAACAGTTCCAGTTGACATAGGTAGGTTTACTACATCCTGGCGGGGGGGGAAGTTATAAAGAAAAAATGAGATATTTAAAGTTAATATGTCTCCTTAATTAAGCAAGATAATCTATATTTTGGTTTTGATTTTTCTTCTGCTTTGGAACGCATAGGTTGAAATTCAAGTTCAAGCGAGGAAGCGTCCCACCCACCATGCCTCTGGAGTTTGTGGGCTGCATTGGAGGCTGTGATGAGACCCTGATGCAAGTCCTGGACCTGAGATCTTCCAGCACCCCTTCCACAGCTTCCCAGCCAGCAGGCCAACCTACCAACCACTTACAGACCAACCAGTCCCTGAACAGAATGGGCAACAACCAGGGCAGTTACTGCATTTCTCCCACAGAACAACAAACTGGAGCCCCTAAGCCCTTGGCCAGGATGCTTCCATCCTCCGCAGCCACCGGAGAGAATCATAATACTGTGATGTGTAACTGTGGCCTAGAGGCCCTCCTGCTCACTGTCCGTAAAGAAGGGCCCAATCAGGGCAGGCACTTCTACAAGTGCAACACGGGCAGCTGCAACTTCTTCTTGTGGGCTGACAGTCAGCAGGGAGCAGAAATGACCCCTCCCTTGAGAACAAGGGCTCCTAGTCACTTCCAAGGCAATGCCACAAATTCTGGAGGAAGGCAAGATAGGTTTGGAAGCCATGGCAGTAACAGCAGCAGTGCCACATGCATGTGCAACCAACCCGCCATCACACGGACAGTCCAGAAGGAGGGGCCTAACAAGGGTCGGCAGTTCCACACGTGCTCCAAACCGAGGGAGCAGCAGTGTGGCTTCTTTCAGTGGGCTGATGAAAACATGGCGCCGGGTGAGACAAGTCATGGGGATGGGCGGACACTTTTCTGTTCTTAAAAGTTGGTGCTGCTGTCGTGTGTGTGTGTGTGTGTGTGTGTGTGTGTATGTTTGTACATATAGATACATCCCCACCTTTTCTACTCCATGAGCCAAAGAAGAAGAAAACAAGAAAGGGTAGAGGAACTCACTTTTCTATTACATTTTGGGTAGTCTCAGTTTTTACATACTTCATTTTCAAAGGCCATATCTCACTCCATGAAGAGGAGCACCTCCGATCTCAAGTCTTTTTGACCTGATGATAACTTATGTTTGTATAGCACTTCATGGTTGACCACGCCATTTCTAACTTCTCTTCTGGCCCTCACCACTTCTGTGAGGTGGGCCTCCCACGTTTCTCTTTCGGTCGAGGGCACCACACTCAGGTTCATACCTGGGAGGCAGCCTTGTTTCTTTCCTCTCCTTCACTCCCCTCACATCCAGGCATTTGTCAGATTTTACTGATGCCAGCCCTCCACACCTCTAATGTCTGCTCCCTTCCCCCACTTACTGAGCTGCCACCTTCCATGAAGTTTGGTCCTTGTTACCTTTGGTGAGGACTGCCAGGCAGCATGGTCCAGTCTGATTTGATCCCTTTGCTGTTCAGAGACATGGGGGAGGCCCCCTTTTCACCAAGCACAAACACATCCTGGCACCTCAGGGTGCTCTGCAGTCTGGCTCTCACCTGCCTGCCTGTTGCTCCCCTTCACATCTCCTGTCTTCTGACCAGACAGAACTAGGTAGACTTTTCCGTACACTTGTCACTCTGCCACGCATGTCCTTTTTCAAGATGTTATCCCCCAAGCCTGGAAGGGACTCCCTTCTCTCTGCCTTTCATTATTAAAACTAAGTGTTACCCTCTTCCATGAAACTTTAATTAGTGGCCCAGTTGGTGCCCTCTTGCACTTCGAATTGCCTTTAATCACATCTTGGCATTTAACAGTGATTGTTTATTTTTGTCTCTTTATCCCTAGCACCCACTGCGGTGACTTGCACATACATAAGGCACTTATCAGTGTTTGTTCTTGTTGTAGGCAGGATAAACATTATGTCAATTTTCTTCATGAGAGACTGAGGCTTGCAGAGTTTTAAGACAATTGCCCACAGTTACAAAGTGATGGTTGGAGCCAGGCCATGAACTCGGGTCCAACACCCCGCCCCCCGCAATGGCCAGCGCTTTTCCTACTATACCACCACAGAGCCTCACAAATAATTGTGCTAAAAGTTGGTAGCTGTCACGAGGTTTACCTGTGGAGAGCAGAGAAGTTCTAAACTTGGAAGACGTTTCACATTTTAATCATGATCAGTAGGAAAGACATACCAGCTAAGACGCTGAATCTTTTAATGCCCTTGCCTAGGGTCTTCCATGAACATGGGTATCCCCTTCTGTAAAATGAAAATCCTTCCCTGTGGTGCTGTGAGAGTGCATGGAATTGTGACCTATAAACACTTCATGATCTTTGGGAAAGTTTATGTCTTCAGAAGTTGGTTTTTATTGTACTTTTATATCATTACCATTCTGGAGACTGAAAGAAAACTTCATTGTTGCCTCTAAATGTCTTTGCTTGTAAAAGACATACTTATACTTTAAAATGTGTTGTTCCACACAGATGTTGGTCAGACACCGTTCTCACTTGACACTGAGACTTTCCTTCCCTAGTAGCCCTGATATCTCAGCTTGCAAACTGATATTTTCTGTTTCTTTCCTCAGGAACTTCTGAACCGCTTTGGTTCGGGGGACGAAGGCAGGGCCAGGAGTCGGAAGCCAAAAGTAAAAGACCTAGGACTCATTCAGACACTGAGCTCACAGCAAGGAAAATACGGAAATGTGGCCTCTGTCACCAGCCTGGACATACCCGGCTCACCTGCCCTCAGAACAGATGACTGAGGGAGAGGAAGGGTGAGGCAGGGAATCCTTGCTGTTCTGTTGAAGGCCATTAGTTTTTAAATAAGAAATCAGCAAGATGCAAAGAACCCCCGTTGTGACTGGAACTTGGAGAATGACCCTCAGCCTGGGAGTCCAGTTTTCAACCTGACCTTCCTAATTCAGATGGACTCTGGTTTGCAAGGCCCTGGAATAGGTCGGGGATGTACCAGGTCAAGCAGCCTCTAGTCTGATAAAAGAAAAGCCCTAGGGCCATTTAGGAGATGCTGTGCAGAGAGGGTAACTCCAGTATAATCCTTCTGCTCAAAGTTGTTACCCTGCTAATTAAAAATTTGCTGTAGACAGTATTTATGGTAACAAGGAAATCCGTTCCTAAACTGCAGGGGAGAAAATGGCTGTTAGGTCTGCTTGGGGTAATGGGTCTTCCTTGTACCCATGAAGGTGTTTAATAGGTGAAGGGATATTTGAAGACAAAGTGTTGGAGGCTCTTAGCTCTTGGTTCACATATGTACATTTCCCCAGGAAGCTAGCCATGGGTGAGAAATGCTTAGGGTAAAATCTGGAGTCAGAGTGCCAAGATTTTGGGTCTGCTTGGACCTCTAGCTCGCTCATGGATGAACCTTTCCCTTCCTCAGGTGGTAATGGGTTTTTCTACAGATGACTCCATAATAGTAAGCTGCAGCAAATGTTGTGAGAAAGTGGAGTTTGGTTAAAAAGCTGCCGCTTGTCCTTAAATTTTATCCCTGGAATAATTCTTGTTTATCTAGTCCAGGAGGCTACTATGGCTATTGGGCTCCAAACATAGCTTATGTGCCTTAATAAAAAGAAATTCCACCTCTTAACTCCTACAGCGTGAGTGTGCTGCTGCTTATGTTTGCTTGCTAGGTAAATGTGTGCTGCAGTCCTTGGGAGCCAGACCAAGCTTTGATCCTTTGGATAACCAGTCTGTGGACTTCCTGTGGAACACCCACAGTTCCAGTTTGATAGTCCTACAGCTACCTTCCCCAGCCCAGCACTGAAAATACTCAAGCCTAACATCTTGTTCGGTCTTTTTATCTTTTTCAGCTAATTTTCACGTTCAGTGTCCCAATTGTCTTTATATCACATTGAGATACAGGTAAGACGGGTGTTTTTCACCATATAGGTGAAAAATAGAGACAGGGAATTGATAGACTGGCCAGTCTTAATTCCTAGCTCCAACTCACATATTTCCTTTTAATAGGGAGTCTGTTAAAAATCACCACAGTGAAAAGTTTTCAGTGAAATCTGATAGACTTGCAAGCCCTGCTGGGAACTGATTAGTTTGAACAATTTAGTGCAGTACAGTTTCAGTGTGGTTAGAAAAAACATCTTTAGGACCAAATTCCGTGTTTACAGGTCACTATCCGGTGCTGCAGGGAAAGTCCTATTGAGGGAGGATGCCTGAAAATCAGGCAGATGGGGGCTCTAGTCACGGAGCAGCCATTTGGGGCAAATCCTGTCACCTCTGGGGACTCTCAGGGTCTTGATCTGTAAAATGAGGATGTTACGTAAGCTTAGATACAGAGTTTATGTACAATTTGATCTGCATGTTCAAGACTTAGATTTGAAAGCTCATTTTAGGATGGGTGCAGAAGGGAAGAAAAGATAGATCAGGCCACCTGCCTGCCCCTTGGGTGGTAGAGAAAAGATTTTTCAAAGAAATATTCCCAACGTGATTTCCTACTTACCTCCATGCTACTCATTACTAAAGACACAGCTTGCTTTTAACTCCCACACTCTTTGCTATGTGTTACAGAGAGAACTGCTAAAATCCTTCCTTTGGCTTTGGAGCATCCATTCTAATCTCTTCAGCTAGCTTCTGGGCTAACTTAATGTGTTCAGGTGTCCCAGACTGACCGGCTGCAAGACAGCCAGTCTCTAAGTCAGCTCTACACCTAGTCTTGGTATTTATTGTCAAGGTCACAGACACAAAGGCTAGATCAGACTTTCAGACATATCAGAAAAGATCCCCATCTGCCTTACTTGCACTGAGTAATAATACTAACTTCACTTCATCATAGTCAGTTTATGGCACCTTAGAATTAGAGAACACTGCCAAATTCCTTTGAATTTGATGGCTTCGAATTGCCGTTCCCTCACCTGCAAGATGGGATTACTTGGGCTCTCTCCTCAATTCAATCTTCTAAGTCATAAAATGAGCAATTACTTTTCTGCACCGAAATGGAAGGGGTTGTGCATGACAAGGGGCAACTAACTCACCATCAGGGAAGTGTGCAGTTTGGTTTTTTTTTTAGAAGCAGAGATGGATTAAACTTGACAGCCTGTTGTTTTTCTACTGTTTTGACCCAGGTTGGACAGAGCTTTGTGTGTGACATCTAGCTGGGCTCTGAGTAAAGTCTGACTACAACAGTTGTTCAGTTAAAGACCCTACTTTGGCTTGACTCAGCTCTACTGTTATTTATAGTAAGGGAAGCGAGCAGTGCATAGACAACAGAAAACAAGTGACTTTTGGTCTCATACTGTACTTTGCAGGACATCGTGCTTTTCGCAGCAACAGTCGGATTCCTTAACAAACATGCTGGAAGTCACCTATTCAAATGGCTGGTATTCCTTTGGGAGGCTACGTTCTCATTTCTTTAAATGAAATCTAACTTTGCCATTGCTTCATCTGAGATCATGGTACCTCTGCTTTTTGTAAATTCAGCTGAAGCATGATATATTTTAACTGTGTCTTAACTTTTAACTGAGAATCTGTTTCGGGTGTTTCTTTTAAACCGTATTTTACTGGATTCTGCTTCTTAATCCACTACTGCCCATTTTATGGGTGACTTCATCCCATTCACATTCACACTTGTCTTTATACATAGATTTGCCTCCATGTTTTTCTCTTATGTATTTTCATCTCCTTACTCCCTGCCTCCTTTAAAGAGAGAAGCAGGTGGTGAGAAGAAATAAATTCAGCACCACCTTTAAAAAGGGAAGCAGGTGGTGAGAAGAAATAAATTCAGCACCACTGTTCTGTGCAATTAACTTCCAGGCCCCTGCTTCTCTTCCCTTCACCCAGATTCCTAATTCTTAACTTTTCTGTTAAACCCCTCTTCATACTCTACCCTGAGCTTAGAGTTTGTTTTGCTTGTAACTAATCATTTCCTCAATCGATTCTCATCCCCATTACATATTTCCTTTTTTAAATTGAATCTTTCTATACCAAACTCATGTGTCCTACCCATCTCTGACCTGTTCAGATGAAACTGAAGTGCATGTGACACCTGCTTCCCTCATACCTTCTTCCATATTTGTACAGTTTTCTGTTTGTGCATGTTGATCATGTAGAATGAATCCCTCCCCCCGCTTCCCCCTTTCTTTCCTTTCTCCAATCATTCCTACACCCTCTGTCTTAACTTCTATGACCCAGACAACATTTAACATGCTAAAGGGATATCTGTATCATGTCTCCTTATCAGAAGGTAAATACTTCCTTCTTTGTATAGTTCCTTCCACTGGCTCACTTATATTTACTCCAGAGTTCCTATTCATCTCTGGTATTTTTTCAGAAAATGCTTGAAAATTTTAAGTCTTTTTTTCCTTCTGGAAGATTATACTTAGTTTTCCTGGATATTTTTAAAAACGTATAGCATTTGTTTTTTGGAATATCATAATTCAAGCTTGCTACTCCTTTAGAGTAAATCTTAATACTAAATCTTGTGTGACTGACTATGGCTCCTTGGTCTTTGAACACTTTCTGGCTACTTGTGGTATTTTTTCTTTGACTTTGAAGCTCCGAATTTTGACTATGACATACCTGGGAGTTTCCATTTTGGGGTTAATTTTTTTTCACTTTGTCCTCCTGTTCTATTATGTCTAGGCAGTTGTCTTTAATGATTTCTTGAAATGATATTCAGACTCTTTTTTGGTTCTGAATTTCAGGTAATTCAATGATTCTTAAATTCCCTCATGATCAGAAGTTTTCAATATGAGATACCTTACATTTTCTTCTATTTAAAAAAAGTTTTCTGACTATTTTTATCTGAGTCACTAACTTGTTTTGTCCATTCCAATTTTTAAGAAGTCTGTTCCATGATTAAGGATTTGTACCTCTTGTACAAAGTAAAGTGTTAATTATTCTAAATCTTCCCTCCAAGCTCTACCCACTGTGCCACCTAGCTGCCCTGCCTGCTTTGCCAAGTTTGTCAGTTCTGTTCAGCTATTCTTACCCCATTTGGGGTTTTCTTGGCAGAAGTACTAGCACAGTTTGCCATTTCCTTCTCTGCCTCATTTTACAGATGAGGAAACTGAGGCAGTTTACCTTACCCAAGGTCACACAGCTACTGTCTGAGACAAGATCTGAAATCAGATCTTCCTGACTCCAGGTCTAGTACTCTATCCATTCTAACACCTAGCTACTCAGCATTTTTTTAATTCCATTTTTTTAAATTCTAAAAGTTTTTATTTCATTTCTTCTAGAAATTCTAGTTGAATTGTGGCCAAGTTGTGTTGTTTTTTTTTTCCAACTTTGCTTGTAGATGTTTTAGAATTAATGTCTTCTAAATCTGTGACTTAGGCACATAATCTTTTTATCCATTCTTCCAGCATTACTTCTTCCATTGGTACTCTGTATTAGGGCCAGGTTCTGTATACTTCTAGGGAGCATTTGGGGACCTTGAATAATCCTAATTTATATTATCTTGGGTCCTACCATTTCCCTTCTCCAAGTATTGAGTACTGTATTTTTTCAAAGATCATAAGGGTAGTTCAGGACAGGTAGCTACTAACCTTCTACAAGCTCCAAGTGGTCATAAGGTAGGGTATAGCCTGCACTGAGCCTTCTAGGCTCCAGACCATGACTTGTGTCTAGGCCACACAGCTGCACCCTTGCCCTGGGTAGAGATCCAGTCATCTAACTACGAGACTAGCTGTAAAGCAAAAGACCCACCCCTAGTTCTATAGCCCCTACAGCAGAGCTGTAGGCTGACTCCTGGTTCTGTAGACCCTCCATAAATATATATATATATATATATATATATATATATATATATATATATATAGTCACTAGACTCTGGGCAGTCTTGGATCCAGCACTAAGGCAACAGAGCTGCCAGCCCAGCCCTGGTCCGCATTCCTGAGCCTGCTTCAGAGCCAACCCGCCCATGTTGTACAATTTCTGGTCAATTTTCTGCAGGCCAAATTTGGGCTGGAGAAATGACTCATGATGGTCTTTTCATATAGCAGTCTTCTTAGATCTTGTTGGTGTGGCACAGGCAGAGCTGTACTCTACTCTGTCCTCATCTCACTAAGGCTACCATTGTATATCCACCCCAAATATTCATACGGACTATCTGTGTCCAACCTGTGGTAAAGCATTCCAAGCTGATTAGCCAGTCGGACAAACAACGGTGATGTCATTTTGGTCCTCTTCCAAGATGAAGGACGACCAACCAACCAACCACTGTTCAAAATGTGTGCGACACTCCTGTTTCTTAACTGGCTTTAGAATCTCGAGCACATTCTTTAAAACTCCTCAGCTTTCACAAAAATTCATCTTGTGTGATTTTGATTTTTGGAAATAACTGGAAGTCATTCAAAGTAAGCTAAATCTAATGAATAAGGTGGGTGATCCCATAAGTTAATGCTGACTTAGATCTAAAGTGAGGTGTGACTAGACACATTTGTGTACATGGCCCATAAATTGGCTGTATTACTTTATACTGACACTTTGCATTTCTGTTTATCTTAGATTAAAACTAGTTTTTATTCCCTGAGCCCGTATGAACTTAAAGTGTATACTGGCTGAGGAATAAATGAGAACTGTATATAGGCTTTTTAGAAATAGGGCATCTGACAAACAGAATCTAAGTGGGAGGGGACTTTAGAATCTTTCTAGTCCAATTTATACCAAAATAATTTTTGCAATATCCCCAACAAATAATTTTTACCTGAAGACCTCAAATGAGAGTCTTCCCAACCCATGATCACACATTTGGCCTACCCACAAGCGACCGGAGCAGGTACCATGGAAAAAGAGTGAGCCACTACCTCAAGCCCATTCCACTTTTCAATGGCTGTAATAGTTTTTCCCCTTGCACTAAAGGAGTCTAAATTTATCCTGTTAACTTCCACCTGCTTCTCCTAGTTCTGCCCTCTGGTGACAAGTAGGACAAGTCAAATACTTCCACAACTACATACTGAGGTACAATACCTTTCTCTTATTGTGGGTGCAGTCTAAGGCTCTGTCCTGGGCTCTCCTCTGTCTACACTCATAATCCTTTGGTGCCATCATGGGCTTAATTATCAGCTATTTGCAGATGACTTACATAAGTGTACCACCAAATATTTTGTGATATTTTGAACTGGATATTCCATAAACATATCCAATGCAAACACAACTACTCTTTCCCTCCAAACTTGCCTATTTTTGCTGAAGGCACCAGTACTCCAGTCACCTAAGTTTGCAGACTTGGGAGTCATCCGTAAAGCTCTGCGGTTACTCCATTTCTCCAGTTGCCAAGTCATGGATTCTACTTCCACAATGCGTCTCAAATCCATCCCCCTTATTTTCACTCACAGCTGCTACCCTGGTTCAGAACTTCATCTCCTCTCTGGGATCATCACCTCTTTCTTCCCTAGCCTATCTCCTTCACAGCTGCCAAAAGTGCCGCTCCTAAAGCTCAGGTTTGGCTCGACCATCACAACCTGGCTCCAAACTGCTTCGCCCGATAAATACATTATACTCCCGCTACTGCACTCTTCGGTCCAGCCAACCTGGCCTGTTCTTGTCACTCTCTCCTTACTCTTTCTTCTTAAAATCTTTAGTTCCTTCTTACCAGTCAGTGAAGTTCATTTAAAGACCTAGTTGGAAAATATCAGGTTTGCTTCAAGTCCTTCTCTGATCAGAAAGTTTTGGATTTCATTTAACCTTTCTGGGCATCACTTCTTTCCATTATGATTAGGCTAAATATACTTCCTTCCCCATCTTGTTTACTGAGATCTAAGAATTAGAAGCTAGCATTTATAGAGTGCTTTAAGGTTTGCAACACGTATGTCTATAAAACTGAAACCAAGAAAGGCCTGCAGAGATAGGGGATCCTGTAAAGGATTTAAATTTGGGTCTTCTTAAGGTTAAGAAGCACTATGCTTACCTCGCTGCCTCAGATTAGGCTTAAGAAAAATTATGTTGAATGACGAAAGTGAAATATATTTAATAGGAATCTATGTGTAGAACCTATGTAAGATTGAATACTGTCTCAGGGAGGAAGGGGGGAAAAAATCTAAGAATATGGAAGTGATTGTAGAACACTGAAAACAAAATAATTTAAGAATTAAAAAAAATCACAAACCCAATCCATAAAAAAAAAAGTTATACTGAAAAGAATAGTGAGTTTCAAATGCTTAAGGAGAAAGCCAACCATTATAGAGTCAGCAGAGCTGCCGTACCTGTGTGCTAAAGAACGAAGCTCCTGACTCCCCAATCTGGAAATGTTTCTCATCAGTTCTCAATTGTGTCCATGTGGACAGAGGTTCAGCATCACGTTGCCAGCCTAGTGGTTTTCTCCTTAACCACAGCAACCCACAAAGACTTGTCTACTTAAGGCACTTGGCAAAACTGAAATGTGCAAAAATGAGAAAATGTCACAGTGAAATTACAGATCCTTGAATGAAGCCTAAGGGTGAAGATTGCCAGAGGAAAGCCATAGATAAGTGGGATACCAGAACTTTGTCTTGCTATTATTTGCTACAGAGCAAATCTATGTTTGAGAAGTGTATACTGGAGTTCAGTGATTCAGGAATTAATTATGAGGATCTTTTTGTAACAGGACCTACATCACCTATGAAGTGATCCCCTGGTGTGAAACCTGAGGCAAGCATGACAGTGTACATCTAAATCAAGCAGTAAAAAGCATACAATACTCTATGACAATTAAATTTCACCTTATTTCAACAAGATTAAAATTGAAAAGAAAGGCACAAGAACTTTGATGATCAGGCCTGAGCTATTCTTTTTTCAAATGGTTCAATCTTAATGGGGCCTCCCACACATTAGCTGTGTAACCTTGGGCAAGTCACTTACCTATTTGCCTCAGTTTCCTTAACTGCAGAATGGGGATGGATAATAGCACCCACCTCCCAGAGTTACTGCAAAGATCACATGAGGTATCTGTAAAGCACTTAGTACGGTCCCTGGCACATATAGGTGCTATAGAAATGCTAGTTACTGAACAATGAATAACAATGCTCTGTCCAGTTATCTGCAAGAGTAGAAGGTAACCTCTGATCTCCACCCTTGCCACTGAAATACCAGACACAACTGCTTTAGGAAGTAGCTTTCCTATCTGTAAAATGATTTTTTATTCTTGCCTAATCCAGTGTCTCATTTTGCCATGACCTAAGGTGACTGACCCTGGATTCACAATGCCTACAGAACTGTATTCTGGGAGGTCCTTCCAAGACAGAACAATGTTTGGTATGGCACACATAATGGACTGTAGCTTTCATCCAGCCTAGATTCAGAGGAAATCAAAACTGAAACGGACCTCAGACATCACCTTGTCCAAATCTCTTCTTCTTCGTATGGAAAAGTAAGGCAAGTTGATTTTTCATTCTGCTGGACAGTCTGAACAGCAGTAACTTTGCAACTTCATAAACACTTGTGTGGAGAAACAATTCACTTCTATACAACTGAGATTATTTCTGTCCTTTATTCTCCATTACATTCTTTGAGAAATCGACTTCTTCCAGCAGTAGGGAAGACCAAAGACACATTAAAATGACAAATATTTCAGTACTCAGAAAAAAAAACCTCCCCCTCTGATAACCAAAAACCAACTTTAACCAACTGAAAGGAGTCACGTGTTAACCGTGAATAATACTTTTTGGCACACAAATGACCTGGTTTTGAAAACAAGGCCTCTTTGAAAACTTCATTTCTGCATAATGCTCTTAAGTACCCAAATTAATTTAATAGCAGCCACTAGAAAACATTTCTTTTTCAAAGGCAAGACACACAGCATCAAGGACTTCAGCTCTTGGTTTGGGGCCATCTCATAGTATACAAATCCCACTGGAGAAAGTGCTATCTGAAGGAAAATGAGATCTCCAGCACACCAAAGCATGCAAGAGAATCTGGCTGAATGGTCTGCAAGTAAAAGCTGGCCAGTGCCTTTAAAGCACTGTTTACTTCCTTCAGAGAGCCACAGAATACTTTGAACTCCTTGCCCCTTGGGCAAACTATACTCGTCTCTACGAAATTTGGAACTTCAATCACTGTAATAATTGGAATAAATAAATAACTTTCTCTGGGTTAAAAAAGGTCTAATTTCCTTCCTCTCCCATCACTCTTCAGGAATTTACGTGTGATCACTTCAGTGCTGGTGACATAATGCATTTTGTGGCCAACCCAGAGACCCTTGTCCTTCAGTCCCAAGGGGCTAAGTATGGATTTGATTTTACAATATGGAGGAAGGGAATCTTCTGTCCTATGGCTCTTGCCTGCCACCTAAGACAGAGAGGCTGTTCAGTCTCTGTCCAAGGCTCAGGGCTTTGTCTGTCCCAAGGGAGAAGGAGAAAGTGAAGCAAGGCAGTGGCATGGTCACCTTCACCTGGGTTTGGCTGACAGCTCCCTATGAGGCTCTTGGGTTTGGGTAACATCTGAGTGAGCTCAGAGGCACAGAACCCTAAGTTTGAACCCATCCATGCCCAAGACAGCTGCCAACTCAGTGTGCTTAAGAAATGTACCCTCTTTTTATTTCTCCAAAATGGCTACCTTGTGCTGGCTAGAAAGTAAGAGGAAAAACTCTTTACCTGTCCCCTTAAGACTTCCAGAGCTGAAGGAGCTATACATTTAAAAAAAATCTTCCAAGATCACATTTCATTAATCCTTTCTGTCTATGATAACAAGAGCTCTGGTGCTATTATGGCATTATATAGAGCAAAGCCCATGTCATCTATCTCCTCTTCATGCAAACTGCCAAAAAGATTGATGTGCTGATTAAAAAAGCAGGGGAAAGACCCCTCCTCCAGGTAGCCAATCAGCTCCATGATCACCTGTTGGAACCGGTCTGCTAAGGAATCCACAGCCCAGTCTGTCTCTGTCTCACTGAGGTGGAGAATGACCTGTGCCAAGTGGCTTACGCTCAGCCTGTTCAGTGAGGGATGGTGCCTGCAGATGCCTAGCAGGAGCTGGAGACAGAGGCGTCGGGCACCAGAATCTGCACCATCCAGCTCCCGTAGCTTAGAGACCTCCACCTGGTAGAAGTCTTGCTGCCAAAGGTTTTCCAACAGTCCTTCCTGAGGCTTGGCCAGCAGGGCTCTATCCTCACTCTCCGCAGTGGGAAAGATGACAATTCTGAGCTCCAGCTGGTCATGCTGGACCTCCAGCAGGAGCTCCTCTGAGACCACTCCAGGGCGGATGAGGCAATCCAGCATGCTACCAATGGCTGGCCAGTTGACAGAGCCTACCAGGACCTTCCGGAGCACCTCAAGGATGACATTGGAGGAGAGGTAGCCACCTACTACGAAGCGGTCCCAGGGGCTACTCCCTCGGGGAAAGTACTCCAACTGAGTCCTTCGAATCACCCAGTAGTAAGGATCATTGGCAATGGTATCTTCCCCTGGAATGAAGCTCCACAGATTGGGCTCAAGTACCAGTGGCACCAGCAGGCAAGTGTGGTCAGCAGCCACAGCCTCCAGCCCATCATACAGGGTGCTGCTTGGACACAGGTCCCCAAAAGGCAGCTCTGGGAATTTACTGCGCAAGAAATTCTGCAACTCGTGGGCAATGTCACCAGCCAGCTGTTTGGCCAGGGTGATGTCAGATTCAGAGACAACCACACGGTTCTGATAGTACATGAGGAGTCTCTCCTGCAGCGTAAGGCATAATGGCGTTGGGGGACTGGGGCTGAGTTTGGACACAGTCACGGTCATAGGGTCTGTGGGTGGTTCTGGATCTACGGAGAGGAAAAGGGAAAAAAGTCAGACTGTGCCCTCCAGTATTAGACCAGAACCAAAAGAGGGCCTTTAAACCACACACATTCTATTCTGGCCATGACAGATTTGTGAAAACTCAAAACACCACAGATAAGATACAGGACTAGGGAACAAAATCCAACCATACCATTGGTTCCGCTGGTAGAACAGAGATGAATAAATACCTAGTCTCTCAAAAGGAGGAAAGACTTACAAAGACACTTGTACAGTACTCACCCAGTAGCCATTACTATGATCACACTGCTTAACAGTGAACTGTCCTGTCAGTGAAACGGAGGCAAGAACCACCCCTGCTGCACTGTCCTGGGAAGACATCAGGCTACCATGGCCTAAAGATCCCTCTCCTTGCCTACATCAGAAATACTGTCATCCTACAGTCTAGCTTTGAGCAGCAGCTTTCAAAGTGTGGTCCAGGATCTCCTGGGGATCCCAAGATCCAAACTATTTTCATAACAAGACCAAGACATCTTCATGTCTAATATGGGAAATATTGGTAGTTCTAACCCACATAAACAAAAGCTTTTCTTGGGGGGGAGCAGGGGAAGAGTGGTAGAGGTTCTCAATTTTTTTTTTTAAATTCTGAAGGTGCTTAAAGGCCAGAAAGGCCGAGAATGACTAAATCTGAGTCTAGTAGTGGCTCCTACAACAATTCGGAAACCTCAGAAAGGTCCTTGGGAGTCAGAAGACTGCCATTTACTGTGTGAACTTGTCCTGTGCTCTTTCAAGGTTTCAGTTTCATCCTCTGTAAAATGAGGACCTACAGTAGATGATGAGCCTAATTTATATTTATAAAAACTCTCCAGAAGGCAGCAGAGTATAGTGGGAAGAGAACCAGGCTTAGAGTCAGGAGACTAGGTTTTTAATTCCAGCTGCAACACTTCCTAGCTATATGGCCACAAGCCAATCACTACACTTCTCTGCTCCTCAGGTTCCTCATTTATAAATGAGAAATAACATTTGTACTACTACCTGACAGGGCTGTTGTAAGGAAAGCATTTCTCATCTGAGTTCTCATCAGTTTTTACTGATGGCATGTTTTTATATCACCTTCCTTTCCCAATACATCTCCCTAAAACAAAGAATGAAAATAAGGGGGGAGCGATTCCACAAAGTACAATGTATACTATGTCTGCCAGTATATGTAATATGCTATACCTACAGTTTCTCACCTCAGAAAAGAGGTATGTTTTCTCAACTCAGGCCAATTTGGTTTTAAAAGCATTCAATTTGTAAATCTGAAAAATCTATGTAAGCATCAATTATTTAAAAATTCAATCCTTGTAAGACTCTTGTGAGACAGGCAGGAACCTCTATTTTAAAGCTTAGAAAACAAATTCAATGAATGACTCACCCACGCTCCAGACATAACACAGAGCGAGAATAACTTCCAAGATTCCTCTCTGCTCTGACACCCGAGGAGTCTCAATGCCCACTATCTGACACAAGACCAAATTCCCACCTCACTTAATTCTTGGCCAGAAGGCCAACAATATCCAACAATAAGAAACAAAGTAAAAAGAAGCAGGGATGTTTTGGAAGGAACCAAAGCTAACCTGGGGCACAAGGAGACTGGGCTGAGGGAGGCTGTAGCTGGTTGAGGTCATCTCGCCTCTGCTTTGGCCGAGGTCTAGTTGAGGTTGTGAGCAAACTCAGCTCCTGCCAACTTTCCTCAATGGACTTCTGCTCAGCTTTGACATCGTCCTTGTCAGGCGGGCTGGTGGCACGGTCAATGAGCTGAAGGACAGATCACACAGTCAGAAATGGGCAGGAGGAAGAAAATCTCTGAAACTCCTCGTCACCAGCCAGGCAATGGACAATATTTAACATCCTTCTTCCCTTTAAAGTGGTTAATACCATACTACTGCTGATAATCATAGCTAATGTATACATAATGTGTATATATATATATATATATATATATATATATATATATATATATGTATATATGTATGTATGTACATACGCACACGCGCGCACACCCCCACCCCCCGCCCCACCACCTTAGCGTTTATAAAGTGCTTGAAATACAATCTCATTTGATCCTTACTGTGAAACAGGTGCTACTGTGCCCATTTAAAGGATGAGAAAACAAACTAAGGTTACTGACTTGCCCAGGGTCACACAACTAGCAAATCCTGTATTATGAAGCTGGACTGAATTCAAGTCTGCCTGACTTCCAAATCCAACACTATCCACTCCTCAGGTTAGGGGCTCAGCTCCTTTGCAGATGGTGCCCACTGGGGCAAACCCACATCAAAACTCAATTGAATCTTCAACAGGACAGCTGTGAGTTACTGTCTTTGTACTCTACCCTAATCATTCCGATTGTAATTCAGACTCAAAGGGCCCATTTCTATCATTTTGGCAGTAGCTAAAAAGCTAAAAGCTAAAAAGTAGCTAAAAAGCCCTATTGCCTTCTATATGAGAGTGTTGCTCGGAGTAGAGTTTTGAGCTGTGTCCAACTACAGGGAGAGGCCTGCCATCCACACCACTGGGCCTGGCCCTACTGGCCACTGGAATCGAGATGATGTTGGCCTCATTGCTTTGTGTTCTAACCTTTGAGTAACCTGTCCTAGAACCACCAAAATGGGCGACTCTTATAGAGCAACAATAGGAGAGGCAATTAGCTCTAGGGGGAATTGGATTCCTAGACTAATCTCATTTTACCTAGCAACCTAAATATTCAGTCTCAGCCCTTGGTAACCAAGGCTTTTCCAAGGGCCACATTCAATTAGAGGTGGGTTTCCATAAACAATAGCAGTCATGTAGAAGGGGAAGTAGGATGTTAAGGGAGTGCTGTCCCTTCTCTTCTACCACTTCCCTCTCTGCAGGGTACCTGCCTTCCTCTGGGCAGACATGGTCAAGGAAGGAAGAATGGGAGATTCCTTCATGCAGACTCTGACAGGTGCTAAGGGAAAAGCCACAAGCAGCTGGACTTCTAAAGTTAGAACCTTTTGATTCCATGGCTCATCTCCCCTATTTCTGCCATCTCTCTTCTGAGACAAGTCCTTAAACTAAGTAAGCTCTGTTCCTGGCCTCACCACCTCAGGCTTTCTGGTTTGGCAGAGGGACAGGAATGAAATTAAATACAGAAGGCCTCAGCCTCCAGCTCTGAGAAGACTATCTGCTAGAACAAAGTAGCCCTGAGGGAAGGTGACCTAGGAAAAGAGGGGCCAGGAGGCCCTACCAAGTATAGTAGTGCAAAGCTTGTGTTGGCTGGCTCAGACAGTGACAACTCTCTCTTCCTCAGACTTTCATTCAAGTGATGACTGATTGCTGGCAGAAAAGTCAGAAAACTGCCCTCCCTCTATATACAGGGTAACTCTAAAGATGTTTCTTAAACAAAAACCCAACCTCCTCTCCCTGCCTCCCCCACATCAGAACTAGAAAATAATCCATTCTTTAAACCGTTCTTAGCAAAAGAAGGGGGTAGGTGCTTTCAGGTAGAAGAGTTCTGCTTCAATGATCACATTACTTTATAAAAAGGTCACAATAATGGTGGCCATCAAATTATGTTTTGAGTGTTCTCCAAAAGAGGAGAGAGGTTTTCATTGAACTAATCACAATCTCACTTTTGACCAGAAGCACATATAAGATGGCCAAAGACACACACCTAAGATCTGTGGTCTTAGAACTTCCAGTCCATCACTAGCCCTATGTTCTAATAGCGTTAAGTGATCTAGATCATCCAGGCTTATCAGATTTCAACAACTCATTTAGAAGCCCATTCTCCCAATATGCCCTTAACCCTTCTGGCCAGAATACTATATCACACAGAACCTAGGAGAAAAGAATACAGAGGGAAGAGGGCTTCAAGTGTTTAGAAACCCAGAACCTGTAAAATGGGATGAAGGAAAAGAAGGAGAGAAACCCTCTCCCTCATTTGAGGAACTCATAAGGAAGCCTGAGGTAGCTCTGGAGTATTCAGGGACAAGTGCTAAGATTCAGACTATGACTGGGGAGAGGTAGTTTCTCCTAGCATCCTAGAGACTAGGTACTCAGGATAGTCAGTTGAGTTGTACCCTGTTTCTACCCCCATGTGCCTCCTTCAAAACAGGTTTCAGAAAAGGCAAATCACCTCTCCCTGACCCCTTGGTCTTACCCGCTTCACTGCCAGGGTCGCGATACCCAGGACAGCAGCACCACCCACACCTAACACCAGCCTGGCATTGGCCAGGAGGAAGTCCACAGCACTGCTTAGCGGGTCGTCATCTCGGTGCTTCCCCCTCTTCTGGGAGAATTCTGCCATGATCCACCTGCTGAGACAGGAAAGGGTAGAGGCAGGGCTGGGGAGAATATACCTCTGAGAGGGAAAGACAGAAGGCCATGACTAGGGATTGAGAAGGAGAGAGGCAAGGATTTGTTGCATTTCAGAGAAGTTTCCTAAACCAAGTGGGATGGATTCACTTTCTCTTGTATATAGTAGGACCACTGCTCCCTCCCTTCAAAAATAAAACAGCTGAGTAGGGCTGGAACAGACAAGCCCCAGCCATGATGCGGACAAGAGAAAAATGGCACCCGTGAGGCTCCAACACTGGTTATTATTTATGATTTATGTTCCTATTAAGAAGCCTTTCCTCCTACTGGGTCTCCCAGGTCAGCATTTGATTCTGGGTTTATATGTTACAGTCCCATTCTGGACATTGGTGTATTTATCCCAAGACCCTTCTCTGTTTTGTGTTCCTCACTCCATCTTCTGAGCTGAAGACTCACAAAGGCTATCTTAAGCCAATGAATATGATCAAAGGTACTGAAACCAGCACTAGAACTTTTTTAAAGGAAGGGGCCAAATCAGGAGTCAGGCACATCCAATTTGTGGTTCAAATAAAAAGTAAAGCCCTGTTCCCTGATCCCCAAGGACCCTGGAGGTAGAGAAATTTGGTTTTACTGAATATGGCCTAAAATAAGGGGACTGGCTTGAGGGGGAGAAATGATTTTTTTTTTCTTTTTTGCATTGAAATGCTGACAGATAAGTAGACATCATCAGATTTCTGGTAATCCAGGAAGGAGAAGTTAAAGGTACCTTTGGCATAGAACTGGGGAGAAGGAAGGGAGAACAGCTGGCTTTAAGGGTTGTTCTGTCCCCACATTGGGCCCTTGATAAATGAACGCCACCCCCTCTCACTCCCCAAACACTCACTCTCCCAGGACCTTCAGGAAAAGCAGGATGAAAGCCAATACTATAAAGAAGAGCTCAAAAACCAACAAAAAAGGCACTTCCACCGAGTACCGACATGGAAGGACTCAGGCAACAACAGTAAGATTAACTCCCCTAGATCAGAGAATTTCCTGATCAAATGTAGAAACTATGGGCCATGGGATTGTCACCCTGGACATCCTGAGGGGAAGGGCTAGACGGGTTGACCTCTCATGCTCCCTTTCAGTTCTTGGGGTCTACGATTTACTCATTCTCAAGACATCTGGGCCTTGAGTGAAGTTGTCCAGGTAACCAAATACTACCACTCATCAATGCCAGAGAAATGAATCAGGCAGAGAGAACTCAAGCCCCCACAAGTATTTTTGCCATGACCCTTGCCTTCCAGAGACTAAAAATAGAGCCTGGGTGGCTCTTGTGGCATGGTGTACAGGAAGCTAGAGCCACTGCCACCTGCTCTGCCCAAAGTCATAACCCTTAAGGGAGGAACATGGGAAAAAAGGAACTCTTAGCTCAAGTCTTGGCTCTACGTCAACCTTAACGTATGGCCTTAGGCAAAACACTTCTCAACACTATGGTAGTGGTATCCTCTCTTAAGGGGATTTGAAAGCACTCCATTGACAGAGGCCAAGACTGGGTAAGAATGCTTTTTGACTAAATCAAACTATTAGAATGTACATCTGTATCTAAGTGGGGTGTCTGTGATTGAAGCAAAATCCAGCTTACTGGCACATGTGGGTAACATAACAGCAGATTATAGTGTTTGTGGATAGACAGGCCTTACAAGCCCCAAAAGAAACCCAATGTTTCTTCTCTGTCACAGCTCAGTTATCTCTTCAATCTATGCTTGCTCCAACAGCCCAGAATCCTATCCTGCTCTCCCTGAAAATGGTTTCTGCTAGAGAACCCCAGATTCCCACACAAGGGCTTTTGGGTGGATTCAAGGAAGTAATCAGGTCCTGTTCCACTCAGTTCTAAGGATTCAATCAAAAAGAGTCAAAAGCAAAGCTTTTATTAATAACAAATTCACAGAGAGACAAGAGCACATCTACCCTGAGTTGGTCTTCCCTATCAGCTCTACTTTTTTATCATGCAGATTCCTTGTCCCTAGTCTAAAACAGGATTTTTTGCTTGGAGGCTTCTCACAAGATTCCAAAATCCGAGAAAAGGTGGGGCTAAAATAAAGGCTAAATGGATGGTGATGTTGATTAGGTCACAATACTTAGAAGGCTCCAACTCACTGGGGTCTTTGGTCCAATGCTAAGACCCTCTCACAGAACTGCTCCTACGTTCCATCCCTTAGTCCATTTTCCTCACTGTAATTCCTTAAACCTTCTTACCTGGGAAGAGCTGTGAGAGCTGCTTCACAAGCAGCAGGATGATGTCAAAGGTTCATAGACCTGGAGCTGGAAGGGACCTAAGCAGCTTCCAGTCCAAAACTCTTCATTTTACAGATTAGAAAGTAAGGGAGATTATGTTATTTACCTCAAGGACAATGTGAAAAATCAACATTTCTTCTCTTATAGTTTAATAATTACTTATAATATTAAGACTAAAATTCTTCCCCTTTTCTACTTCCTCATCTAGAAACCAACCAGTGTGGGAAATTTCTCTTAAGAGATTTATCCAGGCCGAGATCTAATCAGACAGTAAAAGAAATTCTGTTTGGGCTAAAGGATGTATTGCTGCTCACTGTGTTAGCTTACAGATAGGTCCAGAGAAAATGTTGACTCATGTCTGTTTGACCAAGATTTGAGTGATCTACATCAAGTACCCCAACACAGCCTACCTCCCATTTGATTAACCAATCAGGGTTAAGTAGGCACCCCTCAGGAACACCTCTCTGGAATGTAGAAGAGGGATAGACAAATGGCCATTCTTTTATTAATAAAATGATTAAATTTCCCAGAAATTATGTCTCTCTAACCTTTTAAAGGGTCACAACAAAAAGGTATTAAGGATCCGAGGTGGGACTGGAACTCAGGTTTTCTGACTCCAGTCACTGCACCAAGAAGTCTAAACCTAGGAAGTGCTCTAGTGTCTTTAAAGGAGACTCCAGAATAGTGCAAAAAACAAACCAAGGGTCAGGAAACCTGGATTCCAGTTTCTACTATTAACTGTGTGGCCACAAACAAGTCATTTCCCACTTTCAGGTGCCTTAATTTTCTTCTCTGCATGGTCTCTTGAGGCCAGGACATTCTACGTTTTCTGCAGAGGATAACTGTGCGAACATAACCTGTACTTTCAGAGATTGGTGGACAGTGGTCGGCCGGTAATCCTAGCAGCTGTATCAGCTCCTCCGGAGACCAGTCACTCACCCCAGGGGGCCCTCTCTCACAGGCACACAGACTGTACTTCAGAGGGTGAGAACTTATCAGGAGAGCTCCAGTGTCCCCAGAAAGATCTTCCAGGCCACTCCCATTGCCAGCAGGTAGGGCTGGGAAGAGGGAGCCAGGCTAAGCCCAAGGAGGGCTCTTAATGTCCCCTGGGCTTCATGAGGACAATCGGGCTGTCCGTATCCGATTCCACACCGACCCACAATTCAGCTGCTGGGCGAGAGCACCCAGTTAGTGTGGGAACCACAGGAATTCTGACTCTCCCAGTTAAAAATAAAGCTGACTCCGGCAAACACTTCCAAACAACAAGGGAGGCACGCTTCGGTGTAAAGGACTGAACTCCTCCCAGCTCTGCCTGACCTTGGGCAGTCTGCCGCCCCTTCTCTGGCCTGAATTCCCCTTATTACAAAATGGATAGATCCTATAGAGCAAAACCAGGCTTGGGATGACGGGCCCTACAACTCACGTCACAACTACAACACAATGGGGGGCCCCAAGCCGCACCTGGACCACTCCTAACCCTCTCCCATCTCCTCCACCCCGCCCCAAACCTCAGCCGGCCCCCCCAGTAACGCCTCCACGTCCGAGCTTCGCAGACCCGGTGCTGCTCCGTCCAGGGAGGCTTCCCAGCCCAAGCTTGGCAGACTGGCACCCCGGAAGTCGTGTTAAAGAGGGGCGGCCTCGCTCCGTGACCTTGGGAGGTCCCCTGACCTCTCTGAACGTCCCAACTCTGGATCCCCCATCCTCTACCTCCGAGGCCCGCTTACCTCCTATCCTGTCCGGGGCAGGAGGGCCTCGGAGGCCCCCTGGGACGCGGGCCCCGCCCGGGTCAGTCGGATCCCCGCAGGCACCGGGGGCGCCCCGGCGGTAAGGGGCGGGGAGGGCGGCGGGAGCATCCTCCGCAGCCTCTGCCACCGCAGCCTCTGCCTCCGGCGGGCCCGGCGCAGGCGCAGTCACCGTCACCGCCACCGCGGAGGCTCCCTTCTCTCCCCACTCCCTGCGCCCAGGTGCCGGCCAAGGACCCCCCGCTGGGCGAAAGGCTCTTCCGCACGCTCCCCCGCGCCCCGGAACGGCCCCGGGCGTCGGACAACGGAAGGCCCTTCCTACCTGTACTGCTGCTTCACCGCATCACCTGGGAAGAGAAGGCCGGCCCACGGTGGGTGCCTCGTCCTCGGCCTCGGCCTCCTCCTCCCCCTTCTCCTCCTCCTCTCCCCCGACTCCGACACCAGGCCCGGCCCCCTCTCTAACCTCCAACCTTCTCCTCCCAGCGCGCAGCCGCAAACTCGAAGCCAAGGGGGCGGAACCCCGACGCCCGGCTCGGTCCGGACTGACTACCGATGCGCCCAATCAGAGACATGCCGTGCCGTCCCGCCCGCTCCAAAACGGACCTCGAACGGCCAATCACCCAGAGGCCACGCCCCCTCCCTAACGGGCATTCCTCGACCGGGCCGAGGCGTCCCCGGGGGCTGGGGGGGGGCGTGTCCTCGGCGTTAAAGGCACAGGATTCAAAGAGCGGCCCGGAGGACCGCTGAAGCCCGTGGGGATTCCGACTTGGAATGCCGGCGCTTCCTCTTGCGGCGGAAGCGGTCATTATGAGGAAACGCGTCTGTGACGTCACTTCCGGGCTCTCGAGAAAGAGGCCGGGAGCTCGTGGGAGTGGGAGGAGTCAGGGCTTGGTGCCCAGAGGACACGCCCTGGGCGCGGCTCGGGCCCAAGGTTCGGCTCCCCTGGGCCTGACGGGCTCCTCGAGTCCCTCAGTTGTCTGGTCGGTGTGTCCAAAGGCAGGGATTGAGGGCTAAGCGCCGGAGACACGGAAAAAGGCCGAAAAGCCGCCCCTGCCCTGGAGGAGCTTGTAGTCTAATGGGAAGAACACGTGACACCGCTGGGATAAACTGGGGAGCCCCGGAAGGCAGGCGCCGGCCCGAAGGAGAACTGGGGAGGCCTTCCTGGGAAGGTGGGGGTGCGGAGACCTCTCCGGGAGGTGACTCAGAGGAGGGGAGGGGCCCGGAAAGGAGTCTGGTCCGGGAATTCCCGTCCCAAGTTGGGGCTGTTGAGATTTAGGGGTGGCGGGACCCCAAGAAGAGACGGGCAGGTCCTGCCTGAATGAATCGGCCCCAAGCTTGCTTTCAGCCAAAGATAAGGTTTGTTAGAGCGCAGACAGAAGGGTGTGAGTCTAAAGGTCCGCCATACAGGCCAAACCCTTAAGGGATCCAAGTGTTGGTATAGCTAAGGCAGACAGGCCAGGTTGAATCGGAGCCATTTCTTGGAGGCTGGAGGTTATACGGAAAGCGTGGGAAGGATCTAGAAATGGCCCGGAGGCTGGGGTCACCGGAGCAGGGGGTCTAGGGAGGATTTTGATGGCAGTATCCAGTAGGCTGGAGTGACTGGAGCTTGAAAGCCAGGGCCCTAGACCAAGAGAATGGGGTCTAGATAGACTCAAAGGTGGGAAGTAACTGGGGGTGAACCAGAGGTAACAGACAACGGACAGCTGGGCAACAGAGAATTGAGAGATTGGGTGTAGGCCATAATGAAAGGACTACTGAGATACTTAAGGTGACCACCAGAGACTTGACCCTATGGAAAGTTCAAGGAGAGTTGGGGTGGGGGAGGAGTTTCCAGAGCCCCTACCTGTCAGGTCCACAAAATAAAAAAAGTTTTACTCCTACCCTTTGCTCCAGACTGATATTTCCCTCCCCTAATGTGATGGTTTATCAACTCTCTTCTTTTTAGGTAGGTATAGGAAGGCCAACCATGCCAGGCCTTTACGGATAAAAGAAGTAGGCAGCAGTAACTTGGACCACTACTATCAATGTGAAAAGCAAATTTCCAAGACAAGCTTGTTCCTCCATTAGGATTGTGGGGAAAAATTACTGTTCAGGTAAAGGGTTGGGACCAGCCTCTGAGGAGCCTTACTTCGGTGGTGAGAGTCTGTTATAGTGAGATCAAATCCTGACCTCAGAGTGTATCTGAGACCCAAAGAACCAACTCTCAAAAATACATATATATTTTTATTGTTTTCTTTTGGTTTTTTTCTTTTGGTTTTTCATTATCTTTACTTTTTAGTTATATCCTTCATCTTTCAGAGAGCCATCACTTATGGTGCAGAATTAAAAAGAGAAAAAAATAACAGTTAAACCAATTAGGACAAGGAAAGAAGTGTGACATTACATGCAGTGTTCCACACCCACAGCCCTGACAACTTCTACAAAAAAGTTGCTTTCTCATATCTCTTATTTGGGGCCAAGGTTAGCATGTAATTTTGAATCTTTTGTTATTTTTTCCGTTTACAGGGTCGTAGCATACATTCCAAAGAGGGAGAAAACAAATGCATGTAGAAATAGATAACATATATAATGTGAATAAGTACAAATATATACAAAGTAGTTAAATCCAAGTTAATTTGGAAACTTGAGCACTAATGATTGAGGGAGTCAAGAAAGGTTTCATGCAGAAGGTGTTTGAACTGCCTCCTAAAGTGAGGGTCTCTAATTGACAGAGTTAAGAAGAGAGAAAATATATTCTAGATGTGTGTAGTGGACAGCCTGCATCCCTACAGGGCTGGCTGATGTGGTGAAGAAGGAAGACACAGGAGGCAGGAGAAGAAAGACCAATTCCATCTGCGTGAACGTTGCACAAAGTGAAATGCCCCCGAAGGAGTTCTTCAAGGCTTCCCTTTACCTTAGTTGTCTTGTCACAACTTGGAGCTCCTTTCCAGGGGGCCACATCACTGAGCTGTGTGGGGATGCAGGCCGTCTGCTACATCTGGCGCCCAAACAGGGACATGATCCAGGAAAGGGACTTGTCTTTCCGTGATGGTGGCTCCCTGGAAAGGAGCTCCAAGTTGTGACAAGACAAGTAAGGGGAAGCCTCGAAGAACCCCTGCGGGGGTGGTATTTCACTTTGTCTGAGGGTCTCACAGGCACAGCAAAATCTCAGCAATTACAGGCTTACTGGGAGAGTTTACTGTATTAACAGAATCAAAAGGCAGATTCTGTTTACAGCAGAAGGCAACTAAGGTAAGGGCAAGCCTCAAAGAACCCCTGTGGGGGCATTTCACTTTGTCCGAGTTTCACATAGGTGGAGTTGGTCTTTCTTCTCGCATCTCCCGTGTCTTTCTTCCTCACCACATCACCGAGCTGTGTAGGGACATAGGCCATCCGCTACACATGTGGGTCAGACAACCAGTGCAACGGCAGGAAGATAAGACATTGGAGTGTGTTGTGTGAGGAACAATTGAAATTCCAGTTAGGCTGGATCTCAGAGTGTAGCAGGGGAATAAATGTCCAGTGAGTCTAGAGAAGTTTATATTTTTATCCCTGTTGGCAATGGGAAACCCCTGGAGCTGCTTGAGTAGGAGAGTCAAATAGGTCTTTGTTTAAGGAAATTACTTGGGCTATGGATGTGGAAGATGGACCGGAGTGGGGAGAGGATTCAGGCTGCTGTAGTAATCTAGGTGAGAGGTGATTAGAATCTGAACAAACGTTGGTAGTTGTGTGAGTGAGAAATTGGGTCACATGTAAGAGATGTAATGGTTAAAATGGCATGATTTTACAACTGACTGGTTATATAGAGTAAAGGAGAGTGAAAAGTAGAGAATGATGCTGAAATTACAAACATGAGACCGGAAGGATAATGGTACCTTTGACAGAAAGAAAGGACATTTGGAAGCGTGGAAAAGATGATTTTAACTTGGGAGATGTTGAGTTTAAGATATCTCTGGGACAACTGATTTGAAATGTCCATTAGGCAATTCACTGGGACTGGATGTATAGACCTTGAACTCATCTGCATAAGGATGATAGTTAAAGCCATGTGGGCTGAAGAGGCAAATAGTACAAACTATTGAAAAACAATGTATAATTTCAATAAAGTTGCAGGCTTCCAAATAAACTCAAAAAAATCAAGAACATTTCTGTATAGGAAAAAAAAATCCAGAGAGCAAAAGTAGAAAGAGAAATTTTGTTCAAAATAATTATGAAATTTAAACATTTGGACATCATTCTACCAAAGAACAACCAATACTTGAATCAGTACAGTTATAAAATGAATACTTCTAAAAGAGATAAAGAACAACTTAAATAGTGGAAAGGATATTCAGTATTCGTAGCTGGACCATACCAATATAATAAAAGTTACAATACTAGTTGAATTTCAAGGGTGCTGGGATCCCAAAATAGCGACTAATGAGTCCTGCCCAAATAAACTCTACCCCAAACCTTCTTTCAGCCAAAGACAAGGTTTATTAGAACACCGACTGGGTGAACATAATTCTAAAAATCTGCCATATTGGCCAGACTTAAGGAATCTGAGCATTGGCTTAGACTCTTAAGGAATCTAAGAGAGAAGACACCCTCCCTTGTAATTGTTAAAAGACAATCTATTCTCTTTACCTTTATAGAGATGGACAATGGAGGCATCCTTGAACTCCTGGGGGATAACCTCTTGCCATATTTCTGGAAAATTTCAGTCAGCTTTTGTATGAGCAATGGATCCCCTACTTTGTAAATCTCAGCTGGAAGAGAATCAGCACCATGTGCTTTGTCCCAGGAAAGGAGCCTAATGCCCTTCAAAACTTCTTCAGTTAGGGAGGGATTGATTTCAACCTGAGGTAAATGGTCACTGGCTTCAGCATTGATTGATGATGGTCTACTGAGAACCTTATGGAAGTGTTGAGCCCATGATCTCCCTAGGATCATGTCCTTATCACTAATCAATGTGCTTCCATCAGCACTGAGTAGTTGAAATGAATCATAGATCTTCGTCCCATAGATAACCTTCAGGGCATCACAAAAGTGCTTTGGATTGTTACTGTCAGCATAAAACTGAATTTCATCTGCTTTCCTGCTGAGCCAAGAATCCTGCATCTCTAAGCTTTGCTTGTACTTTAGTTCTGATGGAATTAAATGCTGCCTTCTTAGAGATGGATGAACTGTCCTGCTGGTAAACCTTGTGAAGTTCTCATTTTTTTGTTTAGCAGTTCCTGAATTTCCCCATCATTTTCATCAAACCAGTCTTGGTGTTTGTGAGTGTTCTGACCAGATGAGCAAATGCAGCGCTGTACACCAAATCTCTGAAAGCTGTCTTCTCCTTTTCTGCTCCATTGTTGCCAACTGTGTGTTAACTCAACTTTCCCTACAAATTAGTAACACACTGTTTTCACTCAGAGATGAGTTCTAATTTGTTGACATTAATTCAATAGTCATTTTGCCTTGGGGACACCCCTTTTGTTGAATGTGAATATTTAGCTTGGAGAGGAAAAGTCTGTGATCAGTTCTCACTATCACAGCCTGTCTGTCTCTTCTCCTTACAGTCACATAGTCTATTAGATGACAGAGTTTGTTGCCAGGGTGTGTCCACAAAGTTTTATTGTGTCCTCATAAATTGAAGGTCATGTGATACATAAGTCTTCAGCAGTAAATGACCATTGCTCCTGCTTCCAGCTCCATTCCTCCCTAGGACTCCCTGCCAAGTCTGGTAGTCTCTTAGGCATTGCTGGGAATATTCTTGCCAGAGTCCTCCTTAATAGATTGATCCTTCACCTGAGAAATGGTCATTTCCCTGAGAACTAGTGTGGCTTCAGAAAGGGCTGAGGAACAGTTGATACGATGTTTGCTGCCCAACAGCTCCAAGAGAAATGCCAAGGGCAGAACAGAAGTCTGTACACAACATTTGTAGATCTGACCAAGATCTTTGACACTATTAGTCGTGAGGGCTTATGGAAAATTATGTTAAAATTTGGTTGCCCAGAGAAGCTCATCAATATTGCATGTCCATTTCATGATGGCATGTTTGCCTGGGTTCTGGATAGTGGACAATGCTCTCATGCCTTCCCAGTCACCAATGGAGTGAAACAAGGCTATATGTTCATTCCTATGTTTTTTAGCATGATGTTTTCAGCCATATTGTCAGATGCTTTCAAGGTCAGCTTAATTTATTGCACTCATGGTAGATTCTTCAACTTGAAAAGGCTGTAATTTATGCCAAGACCAAAGTAGAGTGTGTTGGTGCATGATTTTCTATTTGCAGATGATTGTGTACTCACTGCAACCTCTGAAGGGGAGACACAACAAAGTATGGATCAGTTTTCAGCTGCTTGTGCTAACAATACCAAGAAAACACAAGTGCTCCATCAGCCACCACCACACCATCTATACATGTTCCATGAGTTACAGCAAATGAAGAAGTTTTGAGTGCCATGGATAAGTTCACTTACCTTGCTAGTGTACTTTCCAGGGATGTACACATTGACAGTGAGGTTGACACAGGCATTGCCAGAGCTAGCTCAGTGTTTGGAAGGCTCCAACTGAAAGAATTGGAGAGGAGCTATTAGATTGACTACCAAAATCTTTATAAACCAAGCTCTATGGAGCCATTATGCTGATCTCCTTGTATGCCTATGAAACCTGGACAGTATACCAACACCATCCCAGGAAACTGAATTGCTTCCACTTGAATTGCCTTAGGAAGATTCTGACAATCATCTGGCAGGATAAGATTCCAGACACTGAAGTCCTTTCTCCAACTAAGCTGCCAAGCAATCAAACTTTGCTTCAGAGAGCACAACTCCAGTGGGTAGGCTGCATTGTTCAAATGCAAAATATACACTTGCCAAAAGGAGTATTTTATGGAGAACAGGGCAAGCATTCACATGGTAGTCAGAAGAAGTGATATAAGTACGCTCTTAAGGTCTCTCTTACGACTTTTGGAATTGATTGTGTGACAGGAGACACTGGCACTATTTGTGCCAGATCCGTGATAGAGCATTCCAACCTCATATTGGTCTGATCAGCCACCGTTGGACACATTGAAACTTGATTCTAGGGCATGATGTCATTTTGGTCCTCTTCATGAATGAAGGCCAACCAAGGAATCTGAGCAGTTGTGGTGCTTGTATTGATAAGTGGGCCAGACTGAATCTGAGCACCTTAATGCAGGCAAGAGGTATCTTATATACAGAAAGACTGTAGGAGTAGAGAAGAGGTCTAGATGGAATGAAGAGGTCTAGAGTGGGGCCAGGTGCATGAAATAAGAGGGCAGTTAATTAACTGGGGGCAGGGCTGATTGCCCCAGGCATATACCAGGGGTCTGGGCCATGTGGGAAAGTCCAAGGGCTTTTCCCTTTTGGGGTTCAGATCCCTTGCCCATCACTACAAAAATTCATTTTTAAAATTTAGTATTATACCAATCATCTATCAGGATTAGCTGTTGTCAAATTATGGCATGGAATCCCATCACTGGACCTCTGCTGCTCTCATCTTACAATGTTTGAGGCTGTCTGTTGAAGGGAAGAAGACACAAATAGGAGGCAGCTCCATCCCAGCAAAAGCTAGGAAGTCATACTCACCTCCCTTACACATTCCTCCCTAATGGCCTGATAGGTGATTATAAAACCCAGGTTTTATAACCTCTGTTATGGGAGAAATACGTCCTCTTTGAGTTCATGTAATAGGTTACTGTCGAATAAATCTACCACAATGCAGAAATTATGGAAGTAAAAACCTATGTTTTGTCATGCTTAAGCAAAGTTTCAGGTGGTAGAAAAATAACCCTGAACCCAGAGTGGAGTTTCTGACAAGACTTTATAGAGAAAATTACATCAAAGAGACAAATAATTATTTAACACATAAAAATGTTTATGGCCTCATGCCAAAAAGATCACACAGGCCTAGTTAAATAGATTCATTATCTCATTCTTCTCTTAATTAAAGTTAAACAAACTAAGAACAAATTGTAAACAGACTAAGTTACCGATTTAAAACATTGAGTTTGCAAAATCCTACATTTATTTACAAAGCTATAAAGCTGTATTTTAAAGAAGTCATAATGGGCTAGTTGAGGAGAAGGGATTTATTTACCAATTATAAAGGTAATTAAAGGTTCAGCATGAGGGATTTTCTTCCACAAATAGATAGAGAATCCTTCCACAAATAAAATCCTTGGGGAGGTTTTTAAAGATGCTATATTTCATTATTCCTCTTGGTTTCTTATCTCAGGAATGTCAAAAGTCATCCCTTCATACTGTCATTCCATGAGTCAGGTTTCAGCCAGGCGAGGCTAATGTTAAGTGGAAGTAGGCTTCAGTTAGCCACGTAGTCCTTGAGAAAAAGATAAACTCTCAACACACTTCCAAAAAACAAATTAGCCAAAAAGAGGTTCTTTCTTGTAAAGCTGTCTGCCCAAAATCCATTTAGAATAATTCAATTATTTTAAAGGAAATTCAGTCGTAGGATTTGGCACAGGTGAAAATCAATAAACAAGTATTAAGTGCTTATAGGCAAGGTGCTAAATGTTCAAGCTATAGAGGAAGGCAAACACATACCTGTCCTCAAGCAGCTTATATTCTAGTGGGCAGACAACATGATGATAAATTGATAAATAAAAGATATATACAGAATAGATGTAAGATAACATTAGAGGTGAAGACTTTAGAAGATAAGGGGACCTGGAAAGGCCCCTTGCAGGAGATGATATTTGAGCTAAATTAAGAGGCAAGACATTTCACTTCCCTGTGGTACTGTACCAGTATGGCTAGAGACCCTGGGATACAGAAGAGCAGACTGGAATGGCCACCATTTACAATAATGAGGGTGAGGCATTCAGAGAAAGAACTATGGAATTCGATCGCAGAATGAAGCAGATCATTTTCTTTTGTATTATGTTTTGTTTTATGATTTCTCACATTCATTTTAATTCATGCAATATGACTAAAGTGAATGTATTTAATAGGAATGTATGTGTAGAACCTATATAAAATTTTATGCCATCTCGGAGGGAGTGGAGAGGTAGGGGGGAAAACCTAAGATATATGGAAGTGATTGTAGAACACTGAAAACAAATAAACTTTAAAAAAATAATGAGGGTGAGGGAAGTAGAGCTGGGGAGCTGCTTGTCTGGGGTGTACCCTCAGGTAGCTTCCTATTTTGATGATGTGCTAATCAGTTATTTCTGTGCTGCTGAAGGAATGCAGACGCTTTCAGCAGAAGGAACTCTGAGAAGCCTGGTGGAGAGATTTACTTTGCCCCTAAAACTGCACCGCTTATTCTAACACCTGTAACATCATTGAAAACCAAGTTAAGAGAGGGAAACTACAAAAAATCCTTTGGGGTGGAAGATACCACCAACTTAGAGCTAAACAGAGGCCCGGAGAGGGGAAGTGACACTCCAGGTCACAAAATTAGTGCCTCTGTTCAGCTAGGAACTGAGGAAAGGATAAGTATAAATGCTTAAATGTATCTGTGAACTCATCAGTGTGGACTTTCCTTCTAACAATGCAGATGGTAGCCTATTTACACTTACCCATCCTGTGTGACTGGTTCATATCTCCCCATGAGTGCACCACAGGAGGTCAACCCAACACTCTGGAGGAGAGGGTGTAATTCCTCCATTTTTCTTATTATCTGAGGATGTTAGTGGAACATTTTGGCTTGCTCACCTTATACTCATCATATTTTTCTTTTTCTTTAAAGTATGAGGTTGTCCCTGTTGTCATATATTTCAAAAAATCTTGAATAATTTTGACTTGTGGATAGTAGTCACTTTTTTGGAATATAGCCTTTAAGGTCATGTTTTGTTCCACTGAATCAAATGCCCCTTTTTGGTGGGTTCCTTTTATTTTTTTTAAATTATTTTTTTTTAGACATTAAAAATTTTTTTTGAGTTCCAAATTCTCTCCCTCCAGTCCCTCCCTCACCCATTAAGAAGCCAAGCAGTATATCAATTATACACATGAAATCATGCAAAACACATTTCCATATTTGCCACATTGCAAAAAAACTACAAACGAAAAGTAAAGTGAAAAATTATACTTCAGTTTGCACTTAGTGTATCGGTTCTCCCTCTGGAGGTGAATAGTCCTCTCGTTATGAGTCCTTAGGAATTGTCTTGAATCACTGTATTGCTGAGAATAGCTGAGTCATTCACAGTTGATCGTTATACAGAATTGCTGTTCTGTGTACGATGCTTTCCTGGTTCTACTCACCTCACTTTGCATCAGTTCATATAAATCTTTCCAGGTTTTCCTGAAACTATCCTGCTTGTCATTTTTTATAGTACAATAGTATTCCATCACAATTATATACCACAACTTGCAGGGCAGCTCGGTGGTGCAGTGGATAGAGCACCAGTGCAGGAGTCAGGAGGACCCGAGTTCAAATCTCACCTCGGACACTTGACACTCACTAGCTGTGTGACCTTGGGCAAGTCACATAACCCCAATTGTGCTTCATCCTCGGTCGTCTCCAGTCATCCTGATGAATATCTGGTCGCTGGATTCAGATGGCTCTGGAGGACAAGTGAGGCTGGTGAGCTGCACAGCCCTCCCTCGCTCAAAGTCAAGTGCAAGTCATGTCATTACTTCTCTGATGGCATGGTCTTCTTCAGCAACGAAGGACGAATACACACATACCACAACTTGTATAGCCATTTCCCAACTGATGGACACCCCTCAGTTTCCAAATCTTTTCCACTACGAAAAGAGCCACTACAAATATTTTTGTGCACATGCATCCTTTTCCTTTTATTTCTTTGGGATACAAACCAAGTAGTGATATTCTAGGTCAACAGATGTGCGGTTTTATAGCCTTTTGGGGATAAGTTCAAATTGTTCTCCAGAATGGCTGGACCATTTCACAGCTCCACCAACAGTGTTATCAGTGTCTCCATTTTTCCACATCCCCTCCAGCATCTGTCATTTCCTTTTCCGTCATATGAGCCAATCTGCAGTGTGAGGTATTAACTTAGAGTTGCATTTTAATAAAATGCTCCTTTGTAATCAACAAAGTAAATACAGTGAGATCTTGAATTCTGTTTATTTTTCCATAAGTTTTGTAATGGTAAAAATATGATCATGCTATTTGCCAAAGTCTATCCTTGGTGTATAAATGATTCTTATTAAAATTTCATATAAGTAAGAAAGTAGGCATGTAGGCCAATAGTTTTTCATTATTAATAAAGTAGTTTTAGTTTTTTCAACCCTTTGGTATCTTCCTGTCCTTAAAATACTCTGTAAATCAATCCCTCCATACATTGATAATCGTGTTGCCTCTGGCATGTATATATTCTGCTTGTATACTTGGTCTACTCCAGGTGCATTTCCTGTTATCGTTCTCTTTATTGACATTTCTACCTCCTCTGTAAGCACATGTGGTATTGTGACCTTAGGGACCAAGTGTTGGTAGCTTTACTGTTATTATTATAAGGCCATTTATCTAGAGCTGAGAGGGGAGTCAGAGACCAGAGGTCAAAGCCTTACATGACACAGATGAAAGAACTGAGGCCCCCTTGGGTAAGTTAAGTGATTTGCCCAAGGTCACAGGCAATAAGCATCAGAGGCCAGAAGTATGAGATTTGAACCTAGGTTATTGTTTTTCCATGTAACATGCTGCCTGCAGAAAACAGCCTGTTATTCACAGCTTTCCAGATCATTTCCATTTTTCTTTGGTTTCATTTTCTTTTGCTTTCATTTTCACCCCTGAATGCATACTTGAAAGATTTTTGACTAGTTGGGTCTCTTGCCAGGCTTTTTTCAAACTGGCTTAAAGGTAAATACTAGTGCTTAGTGAAACTGTATACTTTACATTTGCAGTTGAAATTATCCCAGAATGTCTTCCCCATCACTCCCATGCCCATATCAGTGCTCTACAAACAAAATACAAGAATCACTCTCTTAATCAGCCCTGAGTATCCTTTCTTCTGCCAGGGATTGGAGACCAGGGCTTTCTTCTCTGATTTCAGTATTTGAAGGTCAGTTAATAATAACTTGGTATGACTTGAGCATCCAGAAATTCGTCCAAACTTTTTCTGAACTATATCTTATTGGCCAATCAGTAAACAGAAGGGAATAGCACAGATTCTGGGAGCTCTGGTCATACTGAGGGGTTAGTTTCCTTCTTACTGACTCCTAGTATCTTTCCTCAGACGTTATCACATTTCATCCAACAGTCACACTTTTCTCCACATGGATTCTGGAAAGCCTTTGTCCATGCGAACAGATATGATATCTCTCTCATTCTCTCCCTCTCATAGAAATATTGTAATTTGTGATAGTTACAGGCTTATTAGTGTTTTACTACAAAATATGTATTTTGTACATTCCAGCAAAGATTGCCAGTAAAGAGATCTTAGACTTTTGGAGCTCTGCTGGAGATGGATTTAATCTCATTTTACAGAAGAGGAACCTGAGAAATCCAGGACAAGAACTAGGTCTACTGATTCTCAGTTAATCAGTTCTTTTCTTGTTGTTGTTCATTTCTTTTCTTACAGTATCCTACCTCATTACAGAGAGGGATGGTGACTGATGGGTAGGAAGGGGAATTTAAGAGCTGTCTTTCAAAATGACTCCTCAGAATTAAAAGTGGCCCAATGAAGGAAGAATGACAGTCTCCTGAGGGAGAATTATGGGACACAGGACAGGTCGGTCATGGAATTTTATCAGCTGTAAAGTGATCTTTTTTGATGAATCACAGCCCAGCTCAGGAACTTTTTCCACAATGACCTCCCTCATCTTCCCGGCTGAAAATGCAATTTCTCCCTGTCAAAATTTCTTTGTCTTTATCATATTCCATGCTGCATCATACTTTCATGACACACATGTGGGCTGCTTGTGCACGTGGTAGGTACTGAGTACTCTGCCAAGTGTCTCTTCAGAAAGCATCAATGAGAGACTCCCCACACTGGCATACCTCAGGGATCCAAGGGGCTGGGCAGTTTAAAAATCTATAATGTCTAGGTTCTAAATTTAAACTAGGGGAAGAAATTAGTCTAATTGTTTATTATTTTATACCCCATATCAGGAATTTCCTTTTTCTGCCAAATGATCCAACTGTTAGAAATATACCCAGAAAGTGTTATCAAAACAAAAAAGCATTTTTATAGTAGCATTATATGTAATTTTTTAAAATTGGAAGAAACCTCAGTATCTCACAATATGGGAATGGTTAAATTTTGACCAAATGATGTATATATAATAATATAGTCTTAAATAAACATGAAGAAGGCAAAGAAATCTGGTATTTCCATCTGGTATTTCTTTATGAAATAATGCAAAGAAAAACAAAGACCCAGAAGAACAGAGTATACACCATATCTGAAGAAATGTGAGTGAGATTGTTTGGATAAAAAAGAATCCTTACAGTATCCTGAATAAAAAATTGTTATTTTATGTGTGGAAAGTGATCAATTTAAATGTAATAAGTCTGAGATAAATTTAATTAGTTACATTGATAATCATTTTGTAAGAAACATTTTCAAAAACATATTCAAACAATAATAGCCAACATAGTAGGTGCTATTTATATAGCACCTACTATGTGTAGGCACTGCTAAGAGCTTTATAATAATCTCATTTTAAAAGATAGAAAAGAATCCTTTGCAAAAATCAACCAGTTCCCTTCTAATATTTTCATTAAACATGATGTTTTTGCCCCCAGGTATACTCCTGATAAACAAACTCATAAAGAATTTTTTTTAAAATAATGCTGTGACTTCTTACCAATTTAGGTTTCTCAACCACTTTTGGGGTGCATTAAGAAGACCACCTGATTTTTTTCCCCATTTTCTTTTGTTATCTTCCTCTCCCTGAAACATCTAGCAGGTTATGCCCTGGCTGCTTTCAAGATCATGTTGTTTCAAGCAGTTTTACTTCTTGTGTCTGATCCAACTAAGTATCATTCCTACTCCTTCAGTACAATCACGTATGGGAGACTGAGGTATCTGGGTTAGAACGTGGTGGTTCCTCTGCCCTTGCTGATGAATACATTGTTGCAGAAGCTGACAACTTTGTTTCATTTTACCTTTGTCTTTCTGCCAAAGAGACTCCCACCCCTTCAGGGCTGGGTAAGTCATATTCCCCGGCCTTTTGGGATGAGGATCTCTCTTTGGTGCTGGGGTTGGCACAAGCACAAGTCCCTAGGGACCCAAAGCCCCTACTCAAAGGGATCTCGGGCCTCACAGAGTGAGCCCAAAGAATCACCTTCATCGGAGATTCCAGGGCTCTGGGTTCCTGAAGACCCTCGGGGCTGGGCCTCGTTTCTCTTTTCGTCTGCACGTATCAACAGCAATTGGGATTGAAGGGTGCCCGTTTGGCGTCAGTTAAGATTGTAGGCTCTGATCCTTAGCAAAGGTACTCCAGGGCACTAGGCTTGGTGGTTCATACGCGTGATCTTGGGAAAATCATTTCTCGGCCTGGGTCTCAGTTTTCTCATCTGTAACCGGAGGTAAACTAGATGGCCTCTAGGGTCACTGCCAGCTCTGGGTCTACGATCCCATAACCTCTGAGCCTGTTTCTTCACCCCTAAAAGAGGAGGCCGGACTTCCTCATCCACGTGGTCCTCTGCGGTTCTAGATGGTTCTTTGCGAAGGAAGGAAGCCTGGATTAAGCATTCATTGCACGGGGTGGGGGAAAGCAATGCCCCGGGAAGGACGACTCCGGCGGGTCCGAGGAGGCAGCCCGCGGTCCTGGAGGCCTTTTCTTCAGGGCCATTTCCACGTACCCACATAACGTTCACCGACGTGAACACCATCTTTCCCGCGCCTAGGCGGACTGACACCGCCCCGGCTCCAGCGTCCCCGGAAGCAGAGACCTGGGTTCAAATTCCACCTGGGATTTTGGGCCAGCTCCTCCGCCTGCGCTGAGCCCCGGCGCTGCTCGTCCGCTCTCCCGGACGGCAATCTAGAGCTCCCAGCCTCCTGGCTCGCCCCGGGCCGGGCCTGCGCGGATTAAAGGGGCGGTGCGGGGCTTGGGGGCGGGCTAACCCGCTTGATCCCGCCCCCGACTCCCCACCGGCCCCGCCCCGCGGCCACCCCACCCCAGGAACCGTCGCCAGTCTCCGGGAAGCCGCAGCCGCAGCCTCCGCAGCCATGGCCGCCACCGGGGTGCTGCCCTTCATTCGGGGCGTGGACCTCAGCGGAAATGACTTTAAGGTAGGCTTGGGGTGGGGGCGAGGGGCCTGGGGCCCCCCTGCCGGGCCTGCCCCCCGGCTGCACGCCCAGACGTCCACCGAACCTCCGGGGCCTGGGGGACTGTGTTCAGGCCCCCCCAAAGACTTGACCCCTGCCCCCTCCCTCCACGCTCCCCTTCTGGGGCGGGGAGGGGGTGTATTTCACTAGGGGCCGGCCGGACCAAGGGGAGAACTGCCCATTTTCTAGATCTGCCTCCCTTCCTGCGGCGGGACGGATACTCCGTACCCTAAGGGTCCCAGGATCATCGATTTAGGGGTGCAGGGCACCCTGGAGGATCCAAACTCCATGCGATACAAATGAGGAAACTGAGGCCCAGGGAGAGCCTTAAGTGACTTGTTCCTGAGTCACACAGGTAGCAAGTGATAGAGCTAGAACCGAACCCAGGTCCTCTGACTTCAGACTGGGTGTATTTTCCACCGAACCGCCTAGTTTTGAGCGAACCTCTCTTCCCTCACACTAAGATACAAGGGTGTTCAGGAGCCCCTCGGACCCGCTCCACGGGGCCAGTCATTTAGGGCGGGCACCACCCATCCAATAGGAAGCACCCAAGCTGACAGCATGGAACGTCGGAGCTGTGAAAGACTCTGGAGAGTAAAAGGGGGAAGGGACCGGCCTTCCCAGAGAATCCAAGACTCGTGACTTCCCAACCCAGGGCTAAATCCCACTGCTCAATTATATTTCATCAGGAGGAGGGTCTAGGCCTTCTTCCTGTCCCTCATGTGGCTCTCATCCAGCCAGGCCCCTGTGGAGCCCCTAGGCTGCCTCTGGTTCTGCTTAAATAACCTCACTTGGTAAGGGTTCTTTTAAATAGGACCCTCTTTGACCTGTTGTCCTGCTTCAGTCATCCTCAGCCCTCACCCCCAACTGAGAGACCAAGTGACCTTTTGAGGACACTTCCCACCATCACCCCTACTTAGGAATCAGGATTTTAAAAGGAGTCCAGACTTTGAGTTCAGCTGTATCATATTACCTAGCACAAAAATCAATTTGTCAGGTGCTGAGTCTGCTCAAGGAACTTAATCAGAGGCTCTTGGGAAGTCAAGAAAATATCCTAGATAACCAGATAGAATGTAAACTCTAAGGGAAGGGAGGTTTCATTCTTGCTTGGCTAGCACACAGGTGCTTGATAACTGCTTGCTGACCAATTAATTGATTGACTGATAAATCAGGGCCTTAAGTGGGGGAGAACTAGGTCTGTCCAATGCAGGGGCTCAGGGGTATTATTGTGTGTGAAGAGACCTGCTTAGAATCCCTGGGCCTCAATCATTTCCTCCTCTGTGGGTCACAAGGGTTCTGAGGTCTCTTCTTTCCCTGATAGTGTGTGGTTCAGTCTTTGCACAGACACATTTTTCTTTTCTCCCCCTGAGATAATCATCTTTCAGTCCACTAGGGAGAAATATGTAAGGGCCACCTTAGAGGCCTTCCAGCCTCTGAGGGCAATGATCTCTGTTCCTGGGATGTTAAGTATTAAAATATTGATATGACTCACAGTTGGGATCTGGTGATGCATCTTTTCCCCCAGTCTTGAGCTTTGAGAGACTTGAAGAAAAAGGGTATCAATGTTTGTGTGTTGGGGAGGTATTGGAGAGGATGTATGATTCCCAAGATCTGTGTGGATGGATCTAGGGGGTTGGTCTGGCATCTCTAAGTATTGTGTCATGTTCTTTTCTGAGTGGGGCAGAGCAGGAGCTAAGCATCAGAGGGGAACTGAAAAAATATGTCTTTCTTAGAAATTGACTCAGGATCCAACCTCATTGGTGTGTGGAATTTCTAAAAGTAGAGGGCTTGGGTTAGGTCCCTGGAGGCCTTGAAGTTTCAGTGATAATAGGGATAGGATCAGAGGAATGTCTATAAGGATCTCTCAGGGTTTTTTTTCTGTTCCAGAGAGCTGAAGACTTCAAAACTGTTTTTGGTTTTTAAATACTGACTCTGTCTTTCCAAATGTAAAGGATAGTGGAGAGAGCACTGAATTTGAAGTTAAAAGTTTGGGATTCGATTCTTGGCTCTGCTACTGACTTTGGACAAATCAGTTAACCTCTCTAGGCCCCAGTTTCCTCAACTGTAAAATGAGGGGAGTGCATTAAATGACCCCTGAAACTGTTTCAAGCTCTAGATCAGTGAGCTTGTGATGTATCAGAGGTACTGGGAAGATCCACTCTTACCAGAAATACCACCATCAGTCAAAGAGGCAGTAGTAGATTGGGGGCAGGAACTGTCTTTTCCTTCTTTTTGTATCCCCAGCACTTAGCACAGTGCCTGGCACATAGTAGGCTGTTTTCCCCTATGATTTCATTTTTTCTCACTTACATATAAACAAAAAATTTGAACATTCATTTTTAAAAATTTTGAGTTCCAAATTTACTCTCCACCTCCCTCTCTCCTTGAGAAGGCAGACAATTTTATATAGATTATACATGTGCAAAACATTTCCGCATTAATCATGTTGCAAGAGAAAAACAGAACCAAAAAACAAGAATAGTAAAGAAATTAAAAAAAAATATGCCTCAATCTGCATTCAGACTCTATCAGTTCTTTTTCTGGAGCTGGGTAACATTTTTCATCATAAGTCCTTTGGAACACTTTGGCTCTTAATAGTTGTTCATTGATTTTCATTTGGATATTGTTTCCCCTTTTAGACTGTATGAGGACTGTCTTTTGTCTCTTTTTGTATCTTAGCTCTAAGCACAATGCCTGGCACATCTTTTTTTCCTTTGTGGTTCAGTCATATCTGACTCTTCATGACCCCATTTGGGGTTTTCTTGGCAAAGATACTGCAGTAGTTTGTCATTTCCTTCTCCAGCTCATTTTACAGATGAGGAAGCTGAGGCAAACAGGGTGAAGTGACTTGGCCTGAGTTACAGCTAGTAAGTGTTAGAAGCCAGACTTAAACTCAGGAAGATGAGTCTTTCTGACTCCGGGCCTGGCACTCTAGCCACTGTGCCACCTGGCTGCCCTACTAGCACACAGTAGGTACTTAATAAATATTTATTGACTGTTGAAATGAAAAGAGTCATGTATTAACATCTTAATTTGAGTTTATATTCTGTGTTTAGTCTGGGCAAGTCATTTAGCTTTAGTAGTCTCTGTTGTTATAATCTAGTACTAAGAGGCAGCATGGGCTAGTTAGTGACTGGCCTGGAAGCTGAAAAAGGGCCAGTCCTAGGGTCAGACCTGAATTCAGGTGCTGCCTTTAACCCTTACTAGCCTTGTGGTCTTTGGGTATTTAATAAAGCTAACCCCTCAATGCATGACCAGTCTCTAAGATCATAGATTACCAAGGAGTTTCCTCTGTATCAATAGAGGGAGTTTACATACTGATGAAATCACAGGCCTGGACACTTCCCTAAACAAAATCGCCTGTTAATATATTATCTCATACAGCAATCTTGTGAGAAGTAGGTCCAATTTTACTGGAGTTCAGAGAAGTTTAAATAACTTACTCATGGTCTGTACACATGGTGACTGAGGCAGGATCTGAATCCAGACCTTTGTGACCCCAAGACTAGCTTGTTATCCAGTAGGCTACATAACCTCTCTATAAAGGTGATGGAGCCGGACTCAGTTGTCTCCAAGGTGCCTTCTGGCTATAATCTTGGGATCTTCCTAGAACTCCCACAGTCACTGCCCTCCACTGTACAATGAGAATAACCGCAGCTGCTAACTCAGGTTGTAAGGCTCAGTGGAGATCATTTTTCCAGAACGTGCTCAGCACAGTGCCTGGCACATAGTTACGTTGATGTTTAGTCTTGTCCAACTCTGAGATGGCATGCCAATACTGTCCGTGGAATTTTCCACTGGCACACAGTTGGGCTGTGTGTGTGTGTGTGTGTGTGTGTGTGTGTGTTTATTAATGTCCCCTTATGGTATCATTACACAAGTAGAGAGCCAGAATCTGAATTCAGGTCCTCAGACTAAATCCAGCATCCTTTTCACTGGACCACTGATTTTTACCTCAATCTCTGCCTCTTCATACAGTTTCCCTTTGTACAAAGCTGTAGTGGTTTTGCCTTCTTCCCTGGCCCCCATTCCTCCATCCTCAGCCTCGCTCTGCTTTGACCCCGTGGTAGTTTGGTGCACATTAGAGTGTGGGAGTACAGGTCAACTTCAGGGAACTGGGAGCTGTCTGCTCTCCTCTGGGTCTCCTATCAGCTGGGGGAGTGACTGTATCACAGGGGAGGAACGTGAGGGCAGTGGAAAGCGCTCTCTGAGGCCTCTACTCCCTCTTGCCTAAGAGGACGGTTGGCTGGCATCACCAGGGACACATGGAAGACTTTGCCACCAGCCTCCGTGTGACTCTGTGTTTGGGCTCTGACCTGGGGAGGACGAAGAAAGGGCATTGATTAGAATCCCTGAAGCCTTCACTTTTGGGTGGACTGGTTCCATTTTTAATCCCCAGCCTGTTCTCCCCCTGCCCCATAACTTGTCCATGGGAATTCAGGGAATGCAAATGCAGTTTAAAAATAGCCAAACAGAATTAGAAAGGAAAACCTAGATCCCAGGGGCACCTAGGCTGTTTTGGATCCATCTTTTGCCTATTGACATCTTTTTTTTGTCTTTCAAGACCTCCCAAATGTTACCTCATCCATGGAGTCTTTCCTGGAGCCCCCCAGCAAGAAATAAGCTGCCCCTCCTCTGTGCTCCCATGGCAGCATCTTATACCTTTCCTGTGACGCTTCTCACATACTGGTTCATAGCTGTAGCGCTCGAGGGACCTTTAAAGATCATCTGATCCAACCTTCCCATTTTATAGATGAGGAAACCAAGGCTGGAAGTAGAAGAGCTGGGATCTGCATCCAGATCTTTTGACTCCAAATCCAATTGTTCCCCCCCATTTTACAACCATTGTAGGTACAGATGTACTTGTCTCCTTCCTCTACCAGACTGCACATTTCTTATAACTTCATGTATCTTTTCATTTGCCCTCACCTCCTCAAGTGCCTAGCACAGTGCATCTATATTATAGGCATCTCAATGAGGGGGAGGTTAGACAAAGGAAATAAACATTTGTTAAGGACCTACTGTGTGCCAGACATGTACTAAGTGCTTTACAGATACTATTATCTCATTTGATTCAATAAATGTTTGTGAATGAAGTGCCTGAGTAAGTAAACAGCTAAGTGGCTTTTGGATCTGAACAAATCACTTCCTGAATAGACATACTTAGCATTTACTATGTCAGCTCATGGTTTTCATGGAGTCCAGTGATTCTTAAATTATCTCCTCTTGACCTGTTTTCTTGTTTCTTTTTTTAAATTCAATTTTAATTTCTCTTCAGTTCCAAATTCTCTCCCTCCCACCTCCCCTTCCCCTACCCACTGAGAAAGCAGGAAAGATAAAAACCCTTTACAAATACGTATAGTCAAACAAAACAAATATCCTCATGTCCAAAAAAAAAGCCATGTCCCCCAAAATATGCTTTAGTCTGTACTCTGAGTTCATTACCGCTCTCTCTGGGGATGGAGAATATGTTTCATCATGAGCTCTCTGCAATTATACTTATTGTGTTGTATTGATCAGAGTTCCCAAGCCTTCCAAAGTCGCTTTATCCTTATAATATTGTCATTACTATATAAGTTATTCCAGTTCTGCCCAATTCATTTTCTATCAGTTCAAGTCATCCCAGGTTTCATCATTTCTTTAAAAAAAAAACAACCAAATCTATTACTTGTTCATTTTTAATATTCTTTTTTTGAGTTCCCAATTCTCTCTCCTCATGCCTCCCCAATCCCTTGAAGTCATGTGATCTCAGTTATACATATGAAGTCATGCAAGTCTTATTTGCCTATTAGCCATGTTGTGGAATAAAGGCAAGAAAAACAGTGAAAGTGAAAAAAGTATGTTTCATTCTGCACGCAGATTTCATCAGTTCTCCCTCTGGAAGTAGACAGCATTTTTCATCATTAGTCCTTTGAAGTTGTCTTGGGTCACTGTAATCCTGAGAAGAGCTAAGTCATTTACAGCTGATCATCATACAGTGTTGCTGTTGCTATGTAGCTGATCTCCTGGTTTTGCTTACTTCACTTTGCATCAGTTCATAATAAGTCTTTCCAGGTTTTTTTTTAAACCATCCTTCTCGTCATTTCTTATAGCACAGTAGTATTTTATTACAGTCATATACCACAACTTGTTTAGTCATTCCCTGATTGATGGGGACTCCAACCAAGTCCTAGTTGGAGACTGTGCAAAGAATTATAGGTAGAGTTAGAAGCAAAACTGTGTTTCCAAGTCTTTGTCCTCACAAAAAGAGCTGCTACAAATATTTACATTTATATTCTTGGCTTCCTAGTACTCATGCCATACATCCCTTTGCCCACATTATGAATGATTATTGGGTCTGATAAACAAGGCCATTTGGTTTCTGTCTCTGTAGCTCTACTCTCTTATACTCAGCCTGGCATTTCAGAAATATTCATTGAGTGGATTCCTCTTGATCCTGGCTAACTTGCCTTTCTTCCTCTTCCCTCATAACTAGCCTCACCTGGGCCTTTAGAAGAAAAAAGGCCCTTTATTTCTGGAGGCAGTGGTCATCAATGCAGGGAAATGCATTTATCCAGCAACTCATTGCACATAACCTTGGGCAAATTACTTTACCTTCCTGGGCCTTGGCATTCCTCGTCTTTCAGATGGAAGGAGTATGGGCAGTTAGGTGGTGCAGTGGTTGCAGAGCCAGGCCTGAAGTCAAGAAGACATATTTCTGATTGTTCAGATCTGGCCTCAGATACTTCCTAGCTGTGTGACCCTGGGCAAGTCACTTAACCCTGTTCCCCTCAGGTTCCTCATCTGTCAAATGAGTTGGAGAAGGAAATGGCAAACCACTGCCAAGAAAATCCTAAATGGGGTCACAGAGTTGCACACGTCTGAACAACTGAACACTTGTGTTTATTCTGCCTCAGACGCTGATACTGGCAGAGATATCCTGGGCAAATTCCTTAACTTCTCTGTTCCCAGCAGTTCTAAGAATAAAAGTAACAGCTGATCTGCAGTGGCAGAGGAGGTTTCTTCATGGGGAATTCCTTCCATTGATTAAATCAGGGTCCAGCCCCTGCTTCGCCTCCATACCTGTCCTGGCCACTTTCAGGGTAGATAGTGATAACACATGGGACAGGGCTGGGAATTCGTGTGCCTGGTGCAGTGAGAGAGGCAAGAAAGATTAAGTCTTTGTTTTCATAGTTTTTGGTGCAGGGGCTTTTGACCTTGGGTCTACGTAGCTTTGGGGGTATTTGGGGTAGGGAGGAAAGGCTTGAACTTGGATGGGAAAAAAGTTTTATTTTCCTTTACCTGTAACTGAACTTCAGCATTTCCTTTGATTATGCATGCTGGCAACGAACCAGAGTAGTGTTAGCAACAGTACCCATGACTGTTGTTGATAGAAATCATGGCTATTTTCGTAGCATGGTTACAATGCTTACAAACATCTCACAAGTCTCTTGACATTCATCAGTACCTTGAAACTATTGTAGTTATTAGAACTGATAGATATATTACTCTCACAAATTTATTTTTTTTGATATTTTGTAACTATTTTATTGTAATTGATTTCTTTTGTAATCCTATTGTAATGCGTGTTAATGCATTTAAAATTTTTTTAATTTAATATTTGAAAAATATTTTAAAATTATGAGAAGGGATTCATAGTGTTCACCAGAATGCCAGAGGAGGGGTCCATGACACAAAAAAAGATTAAGAATCTTTACCTTAGGTTCTAGGGCAGCTAGCTGGTACAGTGGATAGAATGCCAGGCATGGAGTCAGGAAGACTTGAGTCCACATCTGTCCTTAGACACTTAATAGATGTAGAATCTTGAGTCACTTAACTCTGTTTTCCTCTGTTTCACATCTGTCAAATGAACTGGAGAAGGAAATGGCCAACCACTGCAGGATTTTTAACAAGAAAACCCCAGGTGGGGTCACAGAGAGTTAGACACAGCTAAAAATGACTAAATGACAGCAAAAAAAGCTGAGATTCTAGTTGTCAAGGTCAGAGATAGACACATACAGGAAATAATTAGGGAACAAAACTGGACAGTCTAAGATGAGTGTGTGGGCAGTATGTGTGTATGTTCATCCTTCATTGCCGAAGAAGACCATGCCATCAGAGAAATAATGACATGACTTGCACTTGACTTTGTTCTGAGTGAGGAAGGGCTGTGCAGGTCACCAGCCTCACGTATCCTCCAGAGCCATCCGAATCCATGACTGGAGATGACCCAGGATGAGGCAATTGGTGTTAAGTGACTTGCCCAAGGTCACACAACTAGTGACTGTCAAGTGTCTGAGGTGAGATTTGAACTTAGGTCCTCCTGACTCCTGCTCTGTCCACTCATGCAGTGCTAAAGGGGCATGGGGAAGAAGGTGTGGGTCACAGAAGGTTTCACAGTGCACCTGGCACTTAGGCCAGCCCTTGAATGATGGGTTGGGTTTTAGAGAGCAGAGGAGAAGGAAGTGGCAACACTTTAAACTTTAAGGATAGGGTTCCCAGGAAGAGAAGGGATGAAGAGAGAATGTTTTCCAGAGAGTGTGAGGAGGCTGGCTTAGCTTGAGTGGGCAGAGGGAAGTGTGGGAAATAAGGCTAAACAGATAGATTATAGAGGGGCCTTGACCAGCAGGCTGAGGATTTTGGACTTAATTCTTTTGGGCTACAGGGAGCTATTGAGGGTTTTTGAGCAAGGGGATAGCAACAGAGTTTGTTTGGGGAATGTTAGATCATAGATTATAGGCCCTAGAGCTGGAAGGAACCTTAAAGATCTTCCAGTCCAACCCCAACAGATAATGAAAGTGAGTCATAGCAAGTGAAGTGATTGGTTTAAGGCCACTCCGGCAATAAGCAGCAGAGGTGAGCCCAGGTCTTTTGGCTTTAAATTCAGCACTCTTTTTAGTGTGTCATATGACCTCCATGAGGAAACTGAGGCTTTGAGAGATTTTTAAAAATATTAACAATTGCTAATATTTATATAGTGTATGCCAGGGGCTATGCTAAATCCTTTACAATTATAATCTCCCTTTGATCTACACAATAGCCCCCTGAAAAGTAGGCACTATACTTATACCCATTTTACAGAGGAGGAAACTGAGGCAAATAAATTAAGTGCCTTGGCCAGGGTCACACAGCTTGTAAGTGTCTGAGGTAAGATTTGAACTCAGGGCTTCCTCATTCCAGGGTCAGCGTTCCATCCACTGTGCCAGAGGTCACATAGCTAATAAGAATCCCGACTCCACCTCCAGGGTTTTGTTCCCCATTCCACGTTGCCTCTTCTTGGACCAGAAGGAATTTTGGTTCTCATTAATGGCTCATGTGTTTGCAGAGCATTTTACATAGGTTTGATTGAGCGTCACACCGATCCTATGTGGCAGGTGCTCTTGTCTCCATTTTATAGATGAGAAAACTGAGACCCAGAAAGTTGTCTTCGTGACTTTGAGTGCACTGCTTTCAAGCTGTTACGCCGCGCTTCTTAATTTTAGCTCCCTCCTTTGGTGTCGGAGTGTGTGCAAGATGGATTGGAGGAGGGAGGGGGAGGCCACATCCTGATGAGTAGAACATGTTATTTAGAAGTGGTGTGGGGGCTGGCGATCAAGGCTGGTGGGTGAGGGCCTTGCATTGGTCAGATTTTCCCTAAGCTTGTCCCCTCACGGCTTTCTCCTCGTCTGCTCCTAGGGTGGGTATTTTCCCGAACATGTAAAAGCTATGACCAGCCTGCGGTGGCTGAAACTGAACCGGACCGGGCTCTGCTACTTGCCTGAAGAGCTTGCTGCACTTCAGAAACTGGTAAGAACATTTCTCACCCTCTCCTTGAGCCTTGGGGGCCACGTGCAGGGGCCAAGCGGAGGGATTGGGATCCCTGGGGTGAATGAGAAGGAATGGTTGTGGAGGCTCTGTATGAACTGTCTCTCAATTCCCCCTCCAGGAACACTTGTCCGTGAGCCACAATAACCTGAACACTCTCCACGGGGAACTGTCCAGCCTCCCCTGCCTGCGGGTGAGTCCCCATCCCGGAAGAGGAGTCAAAGGGAGGTGCCTGAGAGTGCCAGGCCCTCTCTGCCCTGACCCTTAGTCTGTATCAAGTGTCCAAGCCTGGGTATCACGGAGGAGGCAGAGATTTGGGTATCACGCAGTCTCTGCCCTGCAGAACCCATAATCTATGTAGTTAGAGAAGCAAGACTCATGCTTATGAAACAATAGGGAACATTATGGGAGATGTGCTTCATCAAATGCTAGAATGTGTGAAACAGACAGTGACTTTAGTAGCGCCTTGGAGGGGGAGGAGGAGGCCACAGTGGGCCGAGGTGGTCAGCAGAAGCTTTGTAGAGATGGTAGCCCTTAAGCCAGGAATGAAGGACAGTGGAGATCTGGAACAGAGGAGGCATATCAAACAAGGGTGCTTTCTCTGAACTGTGAGCTTCTCCCTCTGATTGTTGTTAACCGGGGCCAGGGAAGGAAGAGGAAGTTTTAGCAGTTAAAATGGCACCTTGGGCTTTGGGCTAGCGGGCAGAGGCACACACAGGGTGGATTTCCTGTGGGCCAGGATTGCAGCATATGTCACCCTTAGCTACCCCAGAGATTGCGGGGAATAGTCCAGAGAGAGTCGGGGGAAGGAGAGGGATCCAGCTTCTGTCTACCTTGATTCTCCCACCAGTCTTAAAGAAAGAGTTTTCAGATCTTTCTGGGCCTTTCAGCTGTTAAAATTGTCTCCCCTTAAGACATCATCCCTCCCCTCTTGTAAACCTTTTAACCTTCCCAAGTACCTAGTACTAGGTGCTACAATGGATAGAGCCCTGGCCTGGAGTCAGGAAGACCTGAGTTCATATCTGACCTCTAACACTAGTTGTGTGATCCTAGACAAGTCATTTAACTCTGTTTGCCTCAGTTTCCTCACCTGGAAAATGAACTAGAGAAGGAAATGGCAAACTACTCCAATATCTTTGCCAAGAAAACCCCAGAATGGGTTACAAGTAATTGAACATGACTGAAAAAAAGAGAGCAACCCCAAAAGTACCAAATACAGCACTCCACATAGAGTATGCATTCGATAAATATTTGTTGTATTATCTGTAAGTCTCAGAATAGTTAAGACGGCAGGTTCAAATAGCAGCTCTCATGCTAAATGCTATATGGTCTTAGCCAAGATGCTTCACGGCTGTAGGACTCCCTTCTTCACCTGTGAAATGAGGTCCCAGAGGTCCCTTCCAGCCCTTCCACAGGTCCCCTCTGGATCTGGGATCCCAGGTACCCATGGCAACACGCATCTCTTCCAGGATAGTGCTTTTATGATAGATTGTTTTAGGACAGATCTTGCCATGTTCTTCCTCAAATAGAGTTAAGCATGATTGTCTTCTGTTGTCATTGTGACAGATGACACGTGGCACTTTGCACTTGGATCGTTTATTAAATAATAGGACGGAGGAAGGACGTGTACTTTACTTCTGACTTCCACCGATGCTGAACGCTGTCTTTGATCCAAGTTTTTTTGCTCTCCGTGCTGCCTTCATGTTTCTTGTTGCACCCACGGTGTGGATGGCCCTCTTGACTCTGTTTCCTTCATTTCATCATTCTGCATACATCTCCCATTTCTCCAATTTCCAAATCCTTGTCTTTTTCCTTTATGCACCTGTACCCTAGCCTGGTAAGTCATTCATTCTTCGGCTATTGGGCGCGTGTTTTGTTTCTAACCGTTTGTTATCGTGGATAATATTTCTCTGAATGTTTTTTTATGTGTGAGTCTTTTCTGTTCTGTTTCCTTGGAGAATAGTATTTTCATTTTAAAAAAAATTTTCTTCTTTTGAGGCTTTATCACACCCTATTTTCCTTCCACCACCCACCATGATCACAGATCCTATCATATCAGAGCAGGAAGGCCCTTAGACATCATCCAGTCCAATCTTCCCCTCACTTTACCAATGAGGATTTAAACTGAGGCTTACTGTGGTTCAGTGACTTGTCCAGGGTCAGTCTATAGGCGTGCAATTAGATCTAAGTCTTCCTGATTCCTAAGCCTGATAATTTCTTTTTTTTTCTATTCCATAAGCTGCTCTCCCCTTGAATTCAGCTGTAGGTCCCCAGAAGAAGTGCATTCCTTCCCCTTCTCTTCTCTCCATCCTAGGAGCCTGCTGGAGGTTCCTGAGGGTGTCTGACATCCCTCAGCTCCAGACTGAGGTTACTTAAGTCATGTTTCTTTTCTTGTAGGCAATTGTGGCTCGAGCCAACAGCCTGAAGAATTCGGGGGTGCCAGATGACATCTTCCAGCTGGATGATCTCTCCGTCCTGGTATGTAACCCCACTTCTTCCAGGCTTTTCCTGGATTGTTTGGTTGTCCAAAGAAGCTACCCTAACCTATAAGTCAGACCCCCAACATTTGGATTTCTGAATATATTTCGGAGGAAAAAACCACAACCTTTCCTGGGGCACAAGGGAAGCTATCGGTAGCCTGTGTAGGTGATGCAGAGATGCCTCATTGCCTATGAATGGGTTTTGTTTTTTGTTTTTAAATGATTGCGTGTCAAACCTCTTGCCCAGAACTCAGCTATCCTATAAACCCTCAATTTTCTGGTTCCTTGGGTTTAGGAGAAAGCAGAGAATCATAGGAAAACAAATAGAGGTAAGGGATGTTATTTTAAAAGAATAAAAAACAAAACCAGCTTGTAAGGATGTTTTGGGCTTGGTTCACATTGCAGCCTAACTCTGGCCCCCTTTCTTCCTCTGTGTCCATCTAGCAGGGGTGGGGAACCTGTGGCCTTACAGGTCCTCAGGTGTGGCCTTTTGACTGAATCCAAGTTTTACAGAACAAATCATTTTATTAAGAGGATTTGTTGTGAGTTTGGATTCAGTCAAAGGGGTACACTTGAGGACCTAGAGGATCACATGTGGCCTTGAGGCTGCAAGTCCCCACCCCTGACTAGGGTCTAGAACAGTAGTCTCCAGACTTTTGATTATATTCTCCATTAATAAAAACCTTTTTTGAGTGTGCGGTTTATAAATTACAAACTACTGTGTGTGTGTGTGTGTATTGTTATAATGTTAATCCTTATCATCTATCCAAAATTGACATTTGAAAAGATGACAGAGTGAATATTTTTAAAAAGAATTTAAAATTTTAGTTTAATGGTACAAAAAACATTTTGCTATATCTAAAATATTATTCGCAAAATAATTGTTTTATAAATAATAAATTTTTAGTTTTGTTGAAGTAATTGAATAGGCTTCATTTTTTAAAAAGAATCTTGGTTTAACACTTTGTGATGAAGTAACTCAGCGGGCTCATTCTAAGTTCATTTTATTTCAGTACTTTATTTTAATAGCTATTATAATGGAAAAACAAACTGCACAGACACAGATACATGTAGGAAGGGAACCATTGGCTCTTTTTACTAAACACTCATTTCTCAATTTTAGCCACTTGAGTATGCAAAAGGTTTTATTGAAATATGACTAGGAAGCGTTTGTCTTCCCTGATGTCAATCAGTTGTTTTTGCAAATGTATCAGGAGGAGTTTTGTGTTTATACTTTTGAATAACAGATTCAAAACCCACTGAAACTCTTTGTTTGGAAGATTTTTAAGTGGTTTGGGAAAGAAATTCTCTTTCCAAGCTTTTAAAGGTTTTTCATTTTTAAATATCTTGTTAATTATGATGGATTCATACTCTCTTTACTTGCAGGGATGGTAATAGAATCTACTACTAGGGAGAAGCCAAGACTTGTAGGTCGGGCAGCTAAGTGATGCAGTGGAGAGAATACCAGACTTGGGGTAAGGAAGATTCATCTTCCTGAGTTCAAATCTGGCCTCAGCCGCTTACTAACTGTGGTACCTTGGACAGGTCACTTGATCTTGTTTACCTCAGTTTCCTCACCGTAAAATGAGCTGGAGGAGGAAATGGCAAACTAGTGTCCTTGCGAAGAAAATCTCAAATGAGGTCACGGTGAGTTGAGCCCAACTGAAATGCCTGAGTCTCAGCCACAACAGGTTGGGAGATTACTTGAGTTCCCGCAGTTCTTAGCAGCAGCGGGCCTCGAGCTGATCAGATGTCCAAACTAGATCTTGTATCCATATTGGTGAGCCCTTGGGAGTGGGCCTTTTTGAGCTCAGATGCCTCAAGAGGGGTGAACTGGACCAAGTCAGAAACAGAGCAGGTCAAAGTGTCTGGGGCTGTCGGTAGTGGGGTCTTTCCATTGTGGTTGTATTTCTAGGCAAGATAAGAAAAGCGAGTCCTAAATGGAACCACAGGGTATTTGAAATGGAGTTCTGGAGAGAAATGTCTCCTATGAATCCATGCAACACATAGAGCATTCTGGTTGGAGGTCCGGACTTGCCCCAGGACAGGCCAGACAAGGTTAGCTTAAAAGAAATCCAACAAACTCCAGAAAGAAATGCAGAAGGGTAGAGTTCACAAAAAAGTACCTGGGGTTGATTAGATTAGAATTAGATGCTCCGCGTTTCTAAGCTATTAAGCTAAGCTTAGCTCGTGGATATGCTCTCCATGAGGATCTTAGACAAACTGACAGACTAATAATGCACCTGGACATGTAGTCTAAATCTGCAAAGTAAGATAAAAAAAATGAACATTTGTTGTGGGTGCAGTAGTGTTCTAGGGATACATCTATATGTCCACTTCTGTACTCATAAATTATATTATTAATACAAAAATATGAATAAGGAGAGGTGGCTAGCAGGGGCCTAGTTGTTGGTCAGTTCCCCGTTTTTTTGTTGTTAAGTTGTTTTTCTGTCATATCCAACTCTTCATGACCATTTTTGGCAGTTTTCTTGGCAAAGATACTAGAGTGGTTTGCTATTTCCTTCTCCAGCTTATTTTATAGGTAAGGAACTGAAGCAAATAAGGTTGTGACTTTCCCAGAGTCACACAGCTAGTAAGTCTCTGGACCTAGATTTGAACTTGGATCTTCCTGACTCCAGGCCTGGCTGCATTGCACCACCTAGTGCTCCTAGGTACATAACTCTGGTTACATAACCATTGGACAGGCAAAATTGTCTTAAAGCAGCTGATTCCTTTCTCCAGAGCTGAGTAACTCAGAGTGAGAGCAGAATGACTTTTGTCTAGATAGAGCACAAGCTGATATCTTTGCTAATCACTGGATGTGCCCTTTGTTAATCAGTTGCGTTTATCCAATGGCCATTGTCTTTAGGAATTTCTTCATGCTTTGGTGATGTTGCTTAGACCAGGGGCGGGGAATTTTTGGCCTCAAGGCCACATGTGACCCTCTAGGGCCTCAAGTGCTGCCCTTTGACTGAATCTAAACTTTATAGAACATCTGTGGCCACAAAAAGGGCTGCACTTGAGGCTCTAGAGGACCACATGTGGCCTTGAGACTGCAGGTTTCCCACCCCTGACTTAAGACTCCTCAATTGGATTTTTAGCAGCAAGAACTGGGACAAGAAATGGGTTTTGAACACTTATAAAAGCAAATTATATCAGTAATTCTTTTTTGGTTACCTTAATTTCTGAGTCTATTCCTTTTCCTCCTCCTCCTTCCCTCTGTAACATAATAAAAAAGAAACGAGTAGATAAAAACAGTTCATAGCCAACATATCAACTAAGTAAGACTGACAGTATATGCTGTGATCTGTCCCCATAGTCATCCACCTCTGCAAAGAGGGATGGATGCTTTGTTAGCCAGGAAACTAAGTAATAGCTGACATTTAGAATAATAAAATAATATCAACACAGTCATAATACTGTTAAGATTATTATAATAGTATCAGTATGTTAATATAATATACATTACACAATACTATATGACAACATAGTAAAGCATTATATGTTATATGATATATTACATAGCATATATAATTGTCGTATAATATATATTTATATTGTGTTATCTTATAAAGCATTTTTTGCTCATTCATTTGATACTCACAGAGGTACCCTATCATGTAGGTATATAAATTTTGCCACCCTTTTGACCTTGGGGCTCTAATCCTTCAAACTTCATGACAAATTTGGGCATGTTCCTCCTTTTCTGAGTGGATTGGGCATCTGGTGTTTCCATCTTGGTTAAAGGGTTGAATGGTTAAGGTCCAGTCTCCGATGGCTATTTACTTCTTCCTGGTAGGAACAGTAGTAAGAAAGCAGTATAGTATAGCAGATGGAGAACTATCCTTAAAGCCAGCAAGACCTGGGTTTTTAGAGCCAGGAAGATCTGGGTTCATACCTCACTTCTGACAGATACAGATTGTATGATCCTGGTTAAGTCATTAACCTTCCAGTGAGTACCCCAAGGCAACTCTCCAAGACTATAAGTTACAAAGTAGGTGCTAGATTGCATTGGTAGAGGGAGTTTCCTCATAGGATAGAGAGCTACCCTGGAGTCTGGAAAACCTGAGTTCAAATGTGACTTCTGATACTTACTGGCTGTGTGACGCTAGGTGTTGATTGGCCAATAGTAGGTCCCAGCCCAAGCCTCACTTGGTCATTGTTTGGGTTTTGATGGCTTAGAGTGAGTGTAAATAGCAATTATTTCTGTTTTGGCCTGAATCCATGAGGGTCTTACCCTCCCAGATTGATTTTTTTTTTTTTGGCTAGGTAAAAGAGATCGTTCTTTGCCTTGTTGCTTACCTAGCCTTAATCACTGAATGAGCATTGCCTTGGTCAAGCTGAGACCTTGGAAAGACTTACCTCCCACTGTTTCAGGGACTGTCTCCAGTCATTCTGCTCTATATCTTGCCACTGGACCCAGATGGTTCTGGAGTAGAGAGTGAGGCTGGTGACTTTACATATCCCTGCCTCACTAAAATCTAATTCACATGGCATCACCTTCCTGATGGTATGATCCTCTTCTAGAATGAAGGACATACCACAACAGTAGATTTTTGCTATATCAATTTTACGGATGAGGATTTTGAGGCTTAGAGAGAGGCTGAGTGACTTGTCTCTGATCACACAGCTAGGCAGAGGTAGGATTTGAACACAGGCTTCTGTAAATGCAGACTTAGTGTTTCCTAAGTCTTCTGGTTAATTGAGGTTGGCTTTATTATAAAAGCTGTGATAATTTGTTAAAATACTTTCTGGATTACAGCAACAAATCTCTTATCTCTGCATACACTCTTATAGAGTGTTTTCACATCTGCCCACCCATTGGTTCCTTCAAACAATCTTATAAGGAATGCTGGGCAGGCATTACTATCCCTATTTTGCAGATGAAAAAATTGAAACCCAGAGATGAGGTAACTTGTCCAAGGTCTCACATGGTAGGTTATTTAAGAGCTGGCACTAGAGATCTCATCAGCTAGCTCTTTGTTTTTAATATTTTCTTTTAATATTTTATTATTTAATTTAATTAATTTAAATTAATTTAATATTTTTTCTTTTAATATTTTTGTTTTTAATATTTTCTTTCTTTAAATTTAATGTCTTCTGGTTTTTATGAAACATTCATTGCTCAGTATTTACCCCTCTCCCTGACAAATGACCCTTTCTAAAGGAATGTGCAATACCAACAACAGAAAAAAAAATTTAAGAAAAACCAGCTGACTCTGTGACCAAGTCTGACTTGTATTCAACAATCCACACCCATTGCCCCCCCTTTTTTTTCTGAGATGAATGTCTATAGTTTTTAAAAACATTATTTGGGAGGGGGAAAAAGCAGCTCATTTGCTGCTTTCTTTCTCCCCCCCCAAATTTGTTAATTTACTTGTTTTCACTTTTCAGCGTTCACTTCCATAAGTTTTCATTTTTCTTCCCCTCCCTCTCACCCCTCCCCAAGACAGCATGCAATCTTACATGGGGCTCTACACATGAATTCTTATTAAACACATTTTCACATTAGTCATGTTGCATAGAAGAATTAAAATGAATGGAGGAAACCATGAGAAAAATGAAACTAAACATAAAAAGAGAGAAAATAGTCTACTTCATTCAGCATTCAAGTTCCATAGTTATTTCTCTGGATGTGGGTGGCATTTTACCTCAAGAGTCATTTGGGAATATTTAGGTCCCTGCATTGCTGTGAAGGACTAAGTGTCAGAAACAGTCCTTGCATACTGTGGTTGTTACTATGTACAAAGTTCTCCTGATTCTGCTCCTTTCACTCAGCCTCAGTTCATATAAGTCTAAACAATTATTTCTGAGATCCACCTGTTTGTCATTTCTTATAGCACAATAGTATTTCAGTACATTCATATACTACAACTTGTTCAGCCATTCACCATTTGATGGGCATCACCTTAGTTTCCAGTTCTTGGCCGCCATGAAGACAGCTACTATAAATATTTTTGCACATGTGGATCCTTTTCCCATTTGTATGATCTCTTTGGGATACAGTCCTAGAAATGGTACTGCTGGGTCAAAGGGTATGCACATTTTTGTAGCCCTTTGGACGTAGTTCCAAATTGCTCTCCCAAATGGTTGGATCAGCTCACAGCTCCACCAACAATGAATTGGAACACTCTCCCGCATTATCTCCAACATGTATCCTTTTCCTGTTTTGTCATATTAGCCAGTCTGATAGGTGTGATAAGTTGTTTTGATTTGCATCTCTCTAATCGATAGTAACTTAGAGCATTTTTTTCATATGACTATAGATATTTTTAATTTCTTCGTCTGAAAACTACCTGTTCCTATCCTTTGACCATTTGTCAGTTGGGGACCAATGCACCCCTTTTTAGCCCCAGTGCTTCAAGGATGGCCATGCTCCCATATTTCTTCTTTAGGTCCAAGATGAGGCAGTACAATTTTTGTCCCATTTTCTGATCTGTTATTGATGGACCTGGTTCTTGGGGTCCTTCCCAGGCAAAGGGGTCCTCCCAGTTCTATACAATAGAGGCTCGCCTGTGGCAGGATTAGCTGCAGAAGGTACCAGGGCTCCTGTTATTTTACCTTCTCCTTTACCTTTGACCCATAGGACCTGAGCTACAACCAGCTGACAGAATGTCCACGGGAGTTGGAGAATGCCAAGAACATGCTGGTGCTCAATCTCAGTCACAACAGGTGCCAACTTGAGTCACATAGGGGAGCAAGAAAGACAGGGAGGGAAGAAATGTCCAGCCTCCTCCCCACCCCTGCCCTTTGTGGCCTGAGGCTGACCCAGGGACCCTTTCTATGATTATTTATGTATATTCATACACACACATAAAATCAGCAGTGGTGGGGTTGCTATGGAGATAGTATCCCAAAGCTCCAGAGAAACATTTTGATGAAAGGGAATGATAGAAGCCAGGCTTTGGGAGAAGTGTTCTAATAGCCTCATATGGGGAAACTGAGGCCTAGGGAGTTTAGGTGACCTGCCCATGATCACATGGGGAATTTAATGTCATGGTTAATGCTAGGACTCAGGTCTCATGACATGGAGCACTTAGACTCTTAAGCTGTGATGACTTAGCGGTATGAAGACCCCCTGAAATAACATTGGGGGCTAGATGGGAGTGTTTCAGTAGAGATAGTGTCTTAAAGTTCAAAGAGAATGGGAATGTGGAGGCCAGGCTTTGTGAGTAGACTGTTAATAATTAAGGATAATTAGGGATGGGGGGTGAACAGTGTGAGTTTGGTGAAGGGCAGAATTAAAAAATAGATTGGTGAGGTGAGCTGTGATTCCCCGCCTCCCCCTTTCTCCCTGCAGCATCGATAACATCCCCAACCAGCTCTTCATCAATCTGACTGACCTGCTGTATCTCGATGTGAGTGACAACAAGCTGGAGAGTCTGCCCCCCCAGATGAGGCGCCTTGTGCATCTACAGACACTGATCCTCAATAACAACCCCCTTATGCATGCTCAGCTCAGGTACTAGTTCCCCTTGTCCTGCTTCCACCCATGCGCCCTCTGCCCTCCCCCTCCCCCTTCTTACTGTCTGCATGGTTCCCCTCTTTTCCCATCCAGGCAGCTCCCTGCTATGACAGCCCTGCAGACATTGCACCTCCGGAACACCCAGCGTACCCAGAGCAACCTCCCCACCAGCCTGGAGGGCCTGATCAACCTTGCTGGTGAGGCAGAGGATGATCTGGGGGGTCAGAGTGGCCCTTAGGGTGGGGAGGGAGAGGTGAATGGGGGAGACACACAGATAACAGCCTAAACTGGGAATTCAGAGACCTAGAACAGGGCTGGGGAACACATGGGTGCAGTCTTTTGACTGAGTCCAAGTTTTATGGAACAAATCTTTTCATTCAGGAGATTGGTTGTGCAGAGTTTGGATTCAGTCAAAGGGCCACACTTGAGGACCTAGAGGGTCAAAGGTTCCCCATCCCTGACCTAGATCCTCTTATTTGCTCCTCTGATTTGCTATGGCCTGGGCCTGGATTCTGAGGATTTAGTAAGATGGCAGGTATAAAGGTGCTTTGTAAATTATAAAACAAATGTATAGTGTTAGGTTTAGGCCAGAGGGGTTGTGGCCAGTCTCACCTGGCCTGAGGAGGTCACTGAGAGAACAGGCTTCCAGAGATAGCTTCCTTCAGCATTCTTGACTGTCCTGAAGCCTTCTTCCCCCTACCTACCCTGTGCCAGGGGAGAGTTGGATTCATGGTGAGGCCCCAGACTCTTAGAGGGTAGCTCTGGGTCTCTTCCAATCTGCTCCTCCTGTTCTGCCCAAAGTCTGGCCCTTCTTTACCAAATTCTTAGTGCTGTCACCCTCCCAAACAGACGTGGACCTATCCTGCAATGACCTGACCTGGGTGCCCGAGTGCCTGTACACCCTCCCCAACCTCCGCCGCCTCAACTTGAGTAGCAACCAGATCTCTGAGTTGTCTCTGTGCATTGACCAGTGGGTCCAGGTGGAGACACTGAATCTGTCTCGAAACCAGCTCACCTCTCTCCCAGTAAGTGACCTGTGCATCTTTGACCTAGGCCTCTGCGAGGACCTTTTGGGGAGTGGGATAGAAAGGGACATAGACCATAGTCTTGGGAAGTGGAAAGCAGATGTTACCATGTGGTCTGATGGGATGGGGATAACCTGGGGCTGTGGTCCTTGGGGGGAAAGAAGTAGAGAACGGATGGGAGAAACATATATTATGCACTTCCCCACAAGGAAGATTTCTGTGAAGTGGTAGGAGAATTTGGGGGGAGGGAGAGTGTGGTCCCAGTGGACCACAAGCCTGACTCAGACAGAGTTCTTTGTCTCTAGTCTGCCATCTGCAAGCTGACGAAACTGAAAAAGTTATACCTGAACTCCAACAAGGTGGATTTTGATGGTATCCCTTCCAGTATTGGCAAGCTGGCCAACCTGGAGGAGTTCATGGCAGCCAACAACAACCTGGAACTCATTCCTGAGAGCCTGTGCAGGTAGGAGGCTGGGGTACAGGCCTGGGTGAGGAAAAGTGCTTTAATCCCTCTTCCCTCTTAAAAAAGCTCAGCTGAGAAACCATCAGGCCTTAGGGAAGAAAGATTCACAACCAGCTTGGGACACTCATTGCAGTGTCTCAAGCCTTGAG
>CM053772.1:124852829-124889238 GCA_028658325.1 Potorous gilbertii | reverse complement strand
ATAGCTAGGACTCAATTGGCACTAATAACGAATCCTGTAAAGTGATCACGTTATGTGAATTTGTGCAGCATATTTTCATTGGCCAGGACCAATGACCATATTTTATATAATTCTAAATTCCAACGGTGTAGATTTGAATACGTGACCACTCTTCATTTGCACTAATCAGAACCTAGCTGAACATAGAATAAGGTACAAAAGGAAGCCAGCTATGTTAAATAAAGATGTAAAGGTGTTCCTCCTCTAAGTTCATGTATTCCTGGCAATATTGAGAACCCCTTGGTTTGGTCAAATCCTTGCCATTCTTCTGACCTAGGGGTTGGTGTCTCAATCTCAGATCTTTCAAACTTCATGATGAATTTGGGTATGTGCCTCCTTTTCTGAGTGGGTTGGACAGCTGATGTTTCCATCTTGCTTAAAGGGTTGAGTGGTTGAGGTCCAGGTCCAGGCTACACTGGCTATTTGGTTTCTCCTAGTAGGAGCAGTAGTAAGGAAGCAGCATGGTATAACAGTAAAGAGCTATCCTTAGAGGCAGGAAGACCTAGATTCACATTCTACCTGTGATACATGCAGACTGTGTGATCCTGGCCAAGTCATTAGCTTCTTAGGGAGTGCCCCAAGGCAACTCTCCAAGACATCACAAAGAAGGTGCCAAACTTCTTTGATAGGAATTCCCCATTCTGAAGAAATCACAGCCCTACTCCAATTTAATACTCTGTGCCTACTTGGTATCTTGGGGTACTCCAGAAATTCACCACTGCCATTTACTAGTCATGTGACCTGGGCAAAAAAACCTCTGAGATTTTGTTTTCCTAACGCTACGGTTGTACTGATCATTCCCATCCCAAGTGGCTCATGGGAATTTTGTGAGAATCTCATCAAACTATACAATGTATGAAAGCTCTTTGGGAAATGAGAAAACATTATGTAGCTATAAGGTGGCATCATCGTTATTGTCATTAGTTTAAAAAAATGGTTTTATTATAATTAATGACATCAGGCAGAACGTTTAGACTTCAATCCTCGGTCCTGACTTATATTTGCTGTGTGATGCTGGGTAAGCCTGTTAACTAATAGAAGTTAACCATGTAACTAAAACTCTGAACTTCTAGACAAGGTGCTGACCTGTCCTGTTTGTTGGTAAAGGAAGTTCTTCAATAGGATTTTCCTAGAGCAGGGCTTCTTAACCTCTTTGGTGTCATGGACTTACTCCTCTGGCAGTTTGGTGAAGCCTTTGGACCTATTCTCAAATTAATGTTTTTAAATGCATAAAAGAAAATTACATAGAAAGTCAATTATATTGAAATAGAGGTATCCCAAAACATTTTTTTTTAAAGTTCACTAACCCCAAGTTAACCCTTGCCCCTAGACTAGTGAAATCTCAACTCTATTTCCACCTGCTCTCACATCCACTGATTTAATGGTAATAGATAATTCTTAAGTTTACCCACTCTCATTATTTTCTTTCCTTTCATAGCAGCTGGGTTCTATATAGGTGTCAAACTCAAATAGAAAAGAATCCCTTACAGGCTGAATATTGATTTAGAAAACCACAAATTAACATTATCTATGTTGTATTGTAGTTTTTTCATTTTGTCAAACATTTTCCAATTACATTTTAATCTGGTGGACGCCAGACTCCCAATACCTCTACTGTACAGTTTTCTTCATTAAAATAAGAATCCAAACTGCATGTACCTTAAGCTATTTATTACTAACTTATGTGTAGTCATTTTTTTGGCTGTGTCTGACGCTTGCTGACCCCATGTGGGGTTTTCTTGGCAAAGATACTGGAGCAATTTGCCGTTTCCTTCTCCGGCTCATGTTACAGGTGAGGAAACAGGCAAACAGGGTGAAGTGACTTGCCCAGGATCACACAGCTAGTGTCTGAGGCTGGATTTGAATGTAGGAAGATGAATGTTTCTGATTCCAGGCCCTGTGCTCTATCTGCTGTACCTCCTAGCTGCCCCTATTATCAACTCACAGCCTTTTGGGGTGATTGAACAACCCAGTATTTTAAAATAGGGTTTTGTCTTTGTTTATATTTGTAGCAGCCAGACCATCTTGCACCAAAACAACATGTTAAACTAAGTTAAACCATCAAACCAATAGAGTATGTTAAATTTAGATGAAAGAGAAACCCATTTCTTTTTCTCAAAGGTAGGATTGGGGGAAGGGTTGGGGATGGAGAGGGCAGTGGTATCATACTGGAGTAGGAACTGCTGTCATCCTCAAGCAGACAGCCCTGAATCTCCTAGAAGCTTGTGGCTGGATGGGTTAGATTTCTTTGTCCCCTACCCAAGGACTCATGAGAGTAGGTCTTCTTAATTTTTTGTGTCATAAAATTTATGAAATTTGACAGTTTTATGGGTGCTGCTAATTTAGATTACATAATGAGCTCATTTGTATTTTTAGCATGTAGCACAGAACCTGGCACACAGTGAATGTTTATCGATTGACTGATTGGTGAAGTCTTTGGGCCCCTTCTTAGAATAATGTTTTCCAGTAATTAAAGGGAATGCTGAATTTCACTTGGGGGCAGGCAAATACCACAGTGGATAGAGAACTTGGGGGCCTACAGTCAGGAAGACCTGAGTTTAAATCTGGCCTCAGACATTTACCAGCTGCGTGACCCTGGGCAAGTCACTTAATCCTGTTTGCTTCAACAGCAACCACAAAATTAATATTCTTTTGGACAGCTAGGCACAGTGGATAGAGTGCTGTGTCTAGAGTCAGGCAGACTCATCTTAACGAGTTCAAATCCAGCCTCAGACACTTACTAGCTGTGTGACCCTGGGCAAGTCACTTTACCCTGTTTGCCTCACTTTCCTGATCTGTCAGATGAACTGAAGAAGGAAATGGGAAATGGGAAATCAGTTCAGTATCTTTGCCAAGAAAATCCCAAAAGGGGTCATGGAGAGTCAGACACGATTGACAAATGACTGAACCAGAGCAGCAGCAGAAGATTTAATTTTTTCCTGTGCAAGTTCACAAGACCTTTTAAACTCTATCCATGGACTCCTCTGGGGGTGGTTAGAATCCTTGCTTTAGGGGATGCTTCATACAACCAGTGACATCCCAGTTGACCTCTGTTCTGGGGCACTTGGGAGCCACAAATCTAGAGTCCTTGTTCTGAGGTCAACCCTGCTTGGTTCCCACAGATGCGCCAAATTGAAAAAGCTGATCCTGAACAAGAACCGACTGGTGACCCTGCCTGAGGCCATCCACTTCCTCACGGAAGTAGAGGTAAGTGTTGGTCATGAGCTTGGCAGGGTCAGAAGCGAGCACAAGTCTATGCTTGTCATGGAGTCAAGGCCTGGTGCCTGTTTTAACACCGAATTTAGAGTGAGAAGGTTTGGGTTTGAGTCGAAGATAGTTTTCCCTCTAACTGTGACCCTGAACAAGTCACTTTACCCATTCTTTAAAATGGATCTTATTATTAACCTTCTTCCTGCTACTCATAATTATTTTCCTGAAACTGTTCATCATTGGGTGATGTTCAGCTCCACAATCAGATTTTAAGAAGGTGTTCTGTTCTATTAAATGAGGTATCTTTCTGGGAAAATAACAGAAGAGAATGTTATAGAATACTGGTTGGATGTACCTGTGGGCAGTAGATAGAGTGCTGGACCTGGAGCCAGGAGAACTCATCTTCCTGAGTTCAAATCCAGCTTAAGACACTTACTACCTCGTCTGGGCTTGTCACTTAACCCTGTTTGCCTCACTTTACTTACTGTAAAATAAACTGGAGAGGGAAATGGCAAACCACCCCAGTGTCTTTGCCAAGAAAACCCAAATGGTGTCACCATGAGTAGGGCATGACTGAAAAATGACTTAACAGCTACCCCTCTAGAAGTCTGTTCGTTTATGGGTGTGCATGTCTAGCAGTGTTCAGATGGGCTCTGTTTGGCTTCCCTAACTGCTTCTTCTTTCTCAGCAATTCCATTAGATTCAGGTGTCATAGTTTAGCCTGCCCTAGTTGCTGAGCATGTCTTCTGTCTCTACTAGATGAGAATGATGAGCTTCTGATACTAACGGAAGTGGGTTAATGAAGTGAGTTATTGGTAGAGAGAGGAGTTTTTCTGGGAAGTCTTGTCTTCCTTGACTGGACCTGAAGTTTGGGCTAGTCGTGGATCCGGCCTATTCTGTGGATTGTTTGAATTCACCGGGGTGGCATATTTGAGTTTCCTGCCTCTACTTCACCTCATCTCTCCTTAGGATTGGCTGGGAGAGTTTGGGTTAAGATCCACTCTGATGAACCAGACTAAGAGTGGGGAGCATCTTTCTACTGCTAAAAATAGAGGCCTCTAGGTGATCCAGTGGATGGAGCCCTGGAGTCATGAAAATCAGAATCTAGGTCCAGGTGACCCTGGGCAAGTCATTTGACCTCTATTTGCTTCAGTTTCCTCATCTGTAAAATAAGAATAATATTACCTCCTTCCTAGGATTGTTATGAGAATAAAATGTGATATTTGTAAAATGCTTTGCAAACTTTAAAGTCTCATATAAGTGCTGACTATTATGGTTGAAATGACTATTTTCATGTCCTCTGGCCCTCCTCACCAGGTTCTGGATGTGCGAGAGAACCCCAACTTAGTGATGCCCCCCAAGCCAGCAGACCATTCCTCTGAATGGTACAATATTGACTTCTCACTGCAGAACCAACTGCGCCTGGCGGGCGCTTCTCCTGCTACTGTGGCCGCTGCTGGTGCAGGTGGGTCTCTGCGCCCTCTATTTGTGGTGCACAGGGAGGGGCAAGGACATCCCCTTTTCTCTTCCCTTCCCTTCCCCACCAAGAATGGATAGAGCAGTCAGTGTAACCCCAAATCCCAAGTCCTAATGTGCTTAATCTGCCTTAGATAAGAATTTTAAAATTCTAAGCTTTCCCCTGCAGATCTCCCACTCTATCCCACCCTCAGAAAATAAAGATATTCAAAACCCTTGTAACATTCAGTCCTAATTAAGCAAAATAAATTGCTACATTGGTTACCTCCAAAAATGTGTGTCTCATTTATAGATTACATTACTTCTCTGCCATGAGATATTTGGGACACCCTGTGTGGTGTGGGCAGAATTGGCCAATTTTCCTCATGGAGGTAGAGTCTTGAGAGGTAGGACTTGGCTAAAGTCATATTCCTTCTCCATTTTTTTTTCTAATTATAATTTTTTCAATTAACAAGCATTTTTCCTCTCCCTCCCCCAGGATGAAACAAAAACAGTAACAATTTTGTATAGTATACAATATAGTATAGTATACAATTTTGTAACAAATTTGTATAGTCAAGCAAAATATTCTAGATTGACCACGTCCAAAACTGTCTGGCTCATGGTGCATCTTTAGCCCGTTACCTCTCTGTCAGGACCTGAGTGTCATTCCCTTCATTCTTTTTTGTTTTAATTTTTAACATTCATTTATTTAAAATTTTGAGTTCCAGATTCTGTCCTTCCTCCCCACCCATTGAGAAGGCAAACCATGAGATCTCAATTATACATGTTAAGTCTTGCAAAATATTTCCACATTAGCTGTGTTACAAAAAAAAAAATTTCCATCTGCACTCTGAGGTTCTGTCCTGAGTTCTCTGTCTGGAGGTGGATGGCATTTTGTCATCATGGGTCCATTGGAGTTGTCTTGGCTCAGTTATCTTGATCAGAGCAGTCTTTCACAGTTGATCATCCATACAATATTTTTGTCACTGTGTACAATGTTGTCCTGTTCTCCTCACTTCACTTTGCATTACTTCATACGAGTCTTCTCAGGTTTTCCTGAAACACTCCTGCTGTTTCATCCCAATCATATACCACAGTTTGTTCAGTAATTCCACAATTGTTGGGTACCCCCTCAATTTCCAGTTCTTTGCCACCCCAGAAAGAGTTGCTATAAATATTTTTGTACATATGAATCCTTTCCTTTTTCTTTGACCTCTTTGGGATACAGTGGTATTGCTGGATCAAATTTTTTAGCCCTTTGGGCAGAGTACCAAATTTTTCTTCAAAATAGTTGCACTAGTTCACAACTCTAACAACAGTGTATTAGTGTACCTGTTTTCCCATATCCCCTTCAGCATTTGTCATTTTCCTTTTCTGTCACATTAGCCAATGTGAAGAATGTGAGATCATTGCCTTCAGTCTTAATTGTGTTTCTTATCTGCCCCTCAGGAAGTGGTCCCAAGGACCCGTTGGCTCGAAAGATGCGCCTTCGTAGACGTAAAGATTCAGCCCAGGATGACCAAGCAAAGCAGGTGCTAAAGGGCATGTCAGAGGTGGCTCAGGAGAAGAACAAAAAATTGGAGGTAGGAAAAATCATCCCATTCCAAGCTGGCCCCATTCCTACCTTCTTTTCCTACCCTCTTACTTACATATTTCATAATCCAGGGCAGAAGATCCTCGGTCACATGGGAAATAAGGACCTTATATGTCTGGGGTATGTAGGTTTGAATTTATGGCTATCAATAGATTTATTACCTGTTCATTTCAGTAAGTGTTTACTGTATATTTATTGCCAGACATTGTGCTGAGTTCTAGAAATAGAAAGACAAAAATTGAAAGTCTCTGATCTCAGGGAATATTGTGGTTAACATAATATATACAAAAGAAAATATGCAACCTAATTTCAGGGATGAGGAAACATTAATGTCCAGGGAAATCAGAAGAGGTCTTTAGGATGCCTCCTGAAAAGAATGTAACAGCAAGCACCCCGGCATACACAGGAGGGCCTGCTGTACAGGTTCTTAGATCTGTTTTTCTAAAAGGAAAGCAGTTTTTGGGGGATCAGCAATCTTCTTTAATTATATTCATCAACTGAGAAAATACAAGAGAGAAATGAAGACCAACAGACAGGGTTTCCAACTGTCTGACCCTAAGCAATACACACACCACAGATCAAAGACAGATCCAACTGTCTGACCATTACACACGTACAGTTGCCAGACAGTGAAGCACCAACATCTGAGTTTTCAAAGCCGGCGGACTCCTTAGCGGCTATCCAGAGTCTCATCTGGCCAAACAAACACTTCCAATGAGTGAGCCCCTAAGTAAAACCTCACCTCTGAGTATTTATACACTTTTCAGAGCTGGAGGGCACAACCCTCTGATCCAGTATCCCAATGGAGATTAACGAAGTATTGGGGCCTATTAATGGGTGGGTAAGATCTTTAACTCTTCCCCCCACCCACCATTAATCTTACATTAACATTACACTGAGTCTTGAAGGAAGCTGGGTGATAAAACTGAAAAAGGGAGATCATTTGAGGCATGACTTGGTAACTCAGCAACAAGCCAGAAAGACTCATCTTCATGAGTTCAAGTCCAACCTCAGACAATAGCTGTGTGACCCTGGGCAAGTCATTTAACTCCATTTACCATCTGTAAAATGAGCTAGAGAAGGAAATGGTAAACTGTTCCAGAATTTTTGCCAAGAAAACCCCAAGACAGTTGGTCACAACTGAGCAACAAAAATTCCAGGCATGGCACACAGCCCATGCAAGACCCCAAAGGTGAGGGATGGAATGTCACTCATAGGGAGCAGCCCTAAGCCAATTTGGATGGAATGTGAGCCCAACACAGGCAGGTGTGCCTTTTACCCCCCGGGACTCGGAGCACTAAACATTTGCTTGGATGGAATGGCACATATTCAGGGGGTAGGGTGTCTGTCACTGATCCTTTCCCAGAAACAGGGGCTGAGCTAAAGAAGTAGCTTAAGAGGAAAGAGAATGTTACCAAGAGGTTTAGAAGAGAGTATCCAGACTTTTAATGCAAGGCCTAATTCTCTAGTTTTTAATGGTCTCCGAGTTGTTTGACCCAGTGACTTCCACAAAAATGTGAGAACTTTTCCTAACACATCTCCTCCCTCCATCCCCTGCTTTTGTTAGATCTTGTCCAGATCTGAGACCCTGATCCAGTGTCCTGTTTGGTTCATACGGCTTAATTTCCCTCTGGGTGACTTGGCCAACCAAAAGCCTTTACTGAATCTCTGGGCAGTGTGAAGAAGACAGGAGAAGGCAGTCCCTGCCCTCTGAACCTTACAGCCCTCATCTAAGATGCAAACCGATAGAGAACGGAATGTGATTTGTGTTAGGCTGTGGGCTTCGGAGAGAAAGGCCAGCAGGCGTGCAGAGAGAAAACACCAGGGGTTGGAGTCATTTGGGAAGGTTTCTTAGACCCGATAGTTGAACCAGGCTTAAAAGAATTTGGATATTTAGTGAGGAATGGAGGTTTTATTTTTATTATGATTTTTTAAACTTTTTTCAATTTGCCAGCATTTATTTTCTCTCTTTTCTCTTCTCCTCTTCTCCTAATTGAAAAGGACAAAAACCAAACTCTAGTTATAGCTATAAAGTCAAGCAAATAAAACTGGGAAAGGTTTTGGGATTGGCCTAACAGGGGTCCTTGTGTGCTCAAAGGACTATAGATTCATCTGCAGTTCGGAGAATAACCAGACTATGTTTTGTGGAAAACTGGATGACAAGCTGGGGATATTGCAGGGGACATTCTCGTTTAGGTGTGGGTTAGACTGGCAGTATTGATGGACTTAGAGCCCCAAGAGACCTTAGAGGAAGGAAAACTGAGACCCAAAGAGGTTAAGTGTCCAAGTTCACACTGGCGGCTCTGGGATTTGAACCCAAGTCTGAGCCTGGGATTTAAATCTTCATATCTGGTTTTCTTTCTGCTGTGCCATAACGACTCCTCTGAGGTCTATCCAGCTAGATTTCTGTTTAACAATGAAAGACTAATCTAGGATTTTCCCTCGGGGAGGAAAGACACTGACATGAATGTCCCACAGTGCCTTCGCTCTGAGATTACCTCCCATTCTCCCTATTCATTAATATTTGCTTGTCATCTCCTCCTTCAGAATGTGAGTTCCCTGAGGGTAGGGACCATGTTTTTCCATCTTTTTACCCTGGTGCTGAGCACATAGTAAGATCTTAATAAATGCTTGTTGACTGACTGACTGACTGATGTTCAGTGAGAGGTCTAGGCTGACTGGAGAGAGGGAAGGGGAGAGAGGAGAAGGGCTTAGGAGTGCATCTCTGGACTTCATTGTCTCTTAACATCTACCCAGAGGGCATCCGGGGGGCCAGGTGGCCCCGAAGCCCAGCCCTGACCCATATATTCCCTAACTTTCTCCCCTCCCCCCAATCCTCAGGAGAATGCAGATATGAAGATGTCAGACACCAAAGCCAAACGCTGGGATCAGGGTTTAGAGAAGCCTCCTCTGGACTACTCAGAGTTCTTCACGGAAGATGTGGGCCAGCTGCCAGGCCTTACCATCTGGCAGATTGAGAACTTCATTCCCACCATGGTGGATGAAGCTTTGCATGGCCGGTTCTATGAGGCCGACTGCTACATCGTGTTAAAGGTTAGTGCGGTCTGTAGGATTGGCATGTGGCGGTGTGGCAGGGGTAGAGAGAGGGTGGGAAATGGGAAAGACTTGAGACAGGAGGGGAGAGAGCTGGAGGTTGTCCAGGGGACAGAAGTATAAAGCAGCCTTGAGGAAGGGACTTGGAGAGGATGATGGATAACTTCTGGAGATGGGCTGGGGAATCAGCCTGGAGGAGGAAGGAGAGGGATACCTGGGCCAAGAGAAGGAATCAATTTGCTGACATCTTGCAAGAAGTGCTTGTAAGGAGCACCAAGTCCCAGGAGATCTGATCCCTGCATTTGTTAAGCACCTAGGATGATGGGGAAGATAGAGAAGAAGACACATGTACATAGTCTCCTGGAATGATTCATTAAAGTGTTGTGCTTGAGGGGTGGGGGGGGGTGCAATGGGGAAGGGAAGGAGAAGAGGAAGATGCCACATGTACAGGTGCGGACCCTAGGCTGGCTTCCAGTGTGACTGACTGAGGGCTCACCTCTATCCATAGACATACCTGGATGAGAGTGGCTCCTTGAACTGGGAGATCTACTACTGGATTGGTGGGGAAGCCACCTTGGACAAGAAAGCCTGTTCAGCCATCCATGCAGTCAACCTTCGGAACTACTTGGGTGCCGAATGCCGAACCATCCGGGAGGAGATGGGTGACGAGAGTGAGGAGTTCCTCCAGGCATGTCTTGGCCCAGGGAGGAGAAATGCTCTTGTTAAACTGCTAGGGTACCTCCCCTCTCCCTCTGCCCACCACCATCACTATCATTAAGCCCATACATTAAAACACATTCACATTGTGGTATATACACTTGACCCTTGTTCATGAAACACACCCATTTGTGAATATGCATGTGTGTGTCTCATGCACACACACATACACAGAATCATGTTCGTTATGTCCCCAGCTGTCACACAAACATACTCTCATTCGTCATGTCCCTGGCTCTTTTCCAGTTCTCATTCCTGATTCATGAAACACTCATTCATGTGTGCGCACACACACACACATACACATACACATGTGCATATCCCTTATCCATCATGTCCCTGACTCCTCTTCTCACTCCTGGTTCATGAAACACTCATTCATGTGCACATGCATACATGTACACACACACATATGTACATACATACATATCCCTGACTCTTTCCTCTTCTCACTCCTAGTTCATTAAACATTCATATATGCATGCGCATATATGCACACATGTATATACATATACAATGCACATACATACCTATCCCTTAGCTATCATGTCCCTGGCCCTCTCCTTCCTCCCTCCACTAGGATAGTGTTCCCAAGAGTGTGCCTCGGCTTCAAGGCCAAGGCAGTAAATGTTCCCCTTTCCACAGGTGTTTGATCATGATATCTCGTACATTGAGGGGGGCACAGCCAGTGGCTTCTATACTGTTGAGGACACACACTATGTCACCAGGTGAGGGTAAGGTGTAGGTGGGGCAGACAGGAGGCTCTGGTGGGTTTGCCTGGTGGGGGATTTAGCTCCTTGGTGTCCCAGCTGAGCTTTCTCCCCCCATTGAGTCCTGCAGACTATACCGAGTCTTTGGAAAGAAGAACATTAAATTGGAGCCCGTGCCCCTGAAGGCTGCTTCCCTGGATCCTCGGTGAGTCCCCTGATTTCCCAGAGATGGGGTTCAGCTGAGTTCCCTGTGGCCACTGATGGCGCTGGTCCCCAGTGATGGAGGAAGGAGAGCCCAGAGATGGGACTCTTAAACCATGCTTAGTGCCCAGATCACTGGGCTTCTCTTCCCAGTGCATTTCATCTCTGCCAGGGGTGAGGTGGGCAGAGGGAAATGGAGGGTGGTGATGGGTGATCTTCTAAGGCTCCCATCTCTGTTGTTTCCAGGTTTGTCTTCCTTCTGGACCATGGGCTGGACATCTATATTTGGAGAGGAGCCCAAGCCACCCTGAATGGCTCTACCAAAGCCAGGTACAGGGGCCACCCCTGGTCCTCACCCACCTTCCCTATTAGAAGCAGAACTGGGGGGTGGTCAGGATCCTCATGCCAGCCTCCCCTTGAATTTGGCTCTTCCTCTATTATCTGCCTTCTCTCCTGTACCTGGCCCCTGTTGGCTGGCCCCAGAACTGTCCCCTGAGCTTGTCTGGATGCCTTTTCTTCCTTAATCACCCCAAGACAGAGGTTGAGTTTTTCCTTAGAAGAGTTTTATGAATATTTAAGTTAGAAGAGTTTTATGAATATTTAAGTTAGAATTTCTTAATCTGAAAGTGCTGGATAGATTTTAGGGAGTCTGTGAACTTGGAACTTATAATATTTGGATAACCTGGTTGTTGTCATTCATTCGGTTGTGTCTGATTCTTCATGACCCCATGGACCTTATTTTCTGTTGGGTTTCCTTGGGAAAGACATCGGAGTGGTTTACCACATTTTCCTTTTCAGTGGATTAAGGCAAACAGAGGCTAAATGACTTATCCAGGCTCACACAGCTGGTAAGTGTCTGAGACCAGATTTGAACTCAGGTCTTCTGAGTCCAGGTTTAGTGCTCTACCCACTGAACCACCTAGCTGCCTCCATTTTGATCAGCTGCATTTCAGCAGAGTTGGTTTCCATTGTTATGTTGCCTATGTATTTTACTTTATATGCATTTAAAAAATATTATTTTGAGAAGGGGCCCATAGGGTTCACCGCACTGAGAAAGGGATCCTTGACAAAAATAAAGGTTAAGAATTCTGAATTTAAGGGGAAGAGTCAGTATGACCTGGTGGATAGAGAGCCACCCTCAGAGTCAGGGAGACCTGGGTTCAGATTCTTCCTCCGATGCATCCTGACTGTGAGATCCTGGGGCAAGTGTCTCACTCTCGGTGCCTCCGACACGTTGCTAAGATGATACATTGCCGGTGATGGCCTGCATTGGTGGAGAGAGCTTCATCACTGGCAACTTCAGGGAAATTAAAGACACCAAATCGCAGACCTTCTCCATCCCCTTAAAAAAAAAGAAGACAGAAGCAAGCATAGTGTTGCAAAAAACATGGAGCACAGAATTTTCAAGTGACAGAACTTGGGAATGTTATTCTGAAGTATGGGCAGTCTGGAAGGGGTAGCCATGGTGCAGTGGACTGAGCACTGGGCCTGGAGTAGGAAGACCCAAGTTCAAATGCAGCCTCAGACGCTTACTAGCTCTGTGAGCCTGGGCAAGTCACCTACACCTGTTTGCCTCAGTTTCCTCATCTGTCAAATGAGCTGGAGAAGGAAATGGCAAACCACTCCAGGATCTTTGCCAAGAAAACTCCAGATGGAGTCACAAAGAGTCAGACAGGACTGAAATGACTGAACGATGAACCAGTAATCTGGGAGACGGGCTGATGGTCAGTGTGTCTTTACTCAATACATCTTCCCTGGAATCTGACCTGGCCTACTGTCAGCCTCCTCTACTGCCCTCTGGATCCTTCTGGTCCAAAATCAATGGCCAGTTCTACCTGCTTTCATCATCCAAGTCTTTGTTCCCTAACAGCTCACACAGTTCTCCCAGTTTCTCACAGACTCCTTTAAGGGTGGGCTAACTGTCAGTATTGAGGTTCTCCATGTTTTTCAAAGGCACAACCACAGTACTGCAGATCTCCCAGAGAGGGGCTGGTTAAACTGGGGGTTCATTTGTACCAGAGGATGTAGACTAGAAGGGACCTTAGACATATCATCTAGGTCAGAGGTTCTTCACTTTTTTTGTAACATGGAACCCTATGGTCCCCTTCTCAGAATAATGGTCTTAATTGTGTAAAGTTACTTGAGATTACTAAGGAGAACAATTATACCGAAATACAAAGTCCCCAACAAGTGGTCATCTAGTCTGCACTTGAAGCCTCCAGTGACGGGGAACTTACTACCTCCCAAGACAATTCATTCTACCTTTGGCTAGCTCTGACTTTTAAGGGGAAAAGCTCTTAATGTGTGGTATGGGAAATGGGCATCTCTGTGTAAGGCAGGCTGGTACAGTGGAAGTCGTGGTGTTCTTACAATCAGGAGACCAGGGCTCCAGTCCTTTCTCTGAAACTTGCTAGCTGTGTGACCCTGGGCAAGTCACTGAAAATCAATTTGCCTCTGTTTCCTCACCTGTAAAATGAGCTGGAGAAAGAAATGACAAGTCACTCCAGTGTCTTTGCCAAGAAAGTTCCAAATGGGGTCATGGGGAGTGAGACATGATTTAAAACGAATGAATGACAACAACTCACCCTCCTCACTGAGTATTTTCGTAGTTTCTTAAAAGCTCTCTTCCTGACTCACTAGATTATTTGCGGAGAAAATCAACAAGAATGAGCGAAAAGGTAAAGCGGAGATCACGCTGTTATCACAGGGCCAGGAAGTCCCAGAGTTTTGGGAGGTGCTGGGTGGAGAACCCCAGGAGATTACAAAACACGTCCCTGATGACTTCCGTCCTGCCCGGCCCAAACTCTACAAGGTAAGTAAGGCCCTGGGTGTCTGGTATTTTACAAGAACCTGGTTGAGCTCTTGTCAGTCGCCAGGTCTGTGCTGACTTTGGTTGAGAGTCTGGGGCACAGCCACAGAGTAAATGAGACCAGAGAAGGAGGAGATCCCTGTAGCATGGGGTTGATCAAGGAGGGCTTCATGAAGGAGGTGGACTTGAGTTAGCTAGGATTTGGGAAGTATTTGAGGAAGGGCATAGTCCAGGAGGGTGGGAGTAATATGGACACATATACAGGGGCAGGGACTTGAGCATCTAGGTAAAACTGGTTGGTTGGAGTATAGGACATGTGTAAAAGAGTAGGAATTCAGGCTGTGAAGGGCTTAATCTTCCATCCCAGAATCCTCTTGCTGGGCACTTTGGTATTCAAGGACATGATGAGGTCTGTGCCTCTCTGGTATTGTGTATAGGATAGATGTGTGTGAAAGGGGGAGATGGGAGGTAGATTCTGAAGCTTGGAGCTCTACGTTGAGGACCTTGTCTTCATTCCACCTTGGTTGGCTTGGAGAAATTGTGTGAAGGAAAAATTGAAAGCCTTGGTGACTGAATGCACGTGTGGGAAGGGGAGATGCAGGAGACTTCGTTTTATTCTAACCTTCCCCTTCTCCACCTTTGGCTTAGGTGGGTCTGGGATTAGGGTACCTGGAACTGCCCCAAATCAACTACAAACTCTCAGTGGAACACAAGAAATGGCCAAAGGTGGAGCTGATGCCTGAGATGAGGCTGGTAGGTCTGGTATCTGAGCCCAGGGCAGACTTCCAAGTTCTCTAAGTCCAGCATGGGGCCATAGAAGGGAGGGCCCTAGAGCTTTCTAGTAATGATGGGAATATTAGTCAAGTTAGGAAAGTTATGGGTCTGGGAACCTCCGTCCTGACTCATGTTTGGGTCTTCATCTGTGTAGCCACTGGGGAGGATTGGGCTTGGGGTGTTGGTGTCTCAAGTGAGGGGGTTTACTGGCACAGGGCTCATGAGGTCTCTTCCACCCCTTTTCCCCTGCATTTGGCAATCTAGCTGCAGAGCCTTCTGGATACCAAGTCGGTGTACATCCTGGACTGCTGGTCTGATGTGTTCATCTGGGTTGGCCGCAAGTCCCCACGCCTTGTACGGGCTGCTGCCCTGAAACTGGGTCAGGAGCTCTGTAGCATGCTGCACCGACCCCGGCACGCCATGGTCAGCCGCAACCTTGAGGGCACCGAGTGTCAGGTGGGTTCCCAAGCAGCTTCTGGATTTCCATCTCTTTCTACCCTGACTTTTTTGTCCAGACTGATCCACTTGGCCCTGTGGGTGGTTGTGCGTCCTCATCATATAAGGCTGCTGGTGTATGGTGGAAAGTAGGATGACCTGGGAGTTGGAGGATTTGGGTTCAGATCTTTGCTCTGCCCCTGTGTCAACTAGGACAAGTCACTTAAATCATTGTGAGCCTCAGTTTCCTTATCTGAAATGAAGGTGTTGCCCCAGCTGATCTCTGAGATCTTTTGCCTCTCTAATCTTACCTTTCATGTGTATTTTCTAGCTCTTTAATCATGGACACTGAGTCAGTACAGTGGCTCAGTGGATAGCGAGCTTGCTGGGTCTGGAGTCAGTTCACGTGTGGCTTCAGACATTTACTAGCTGGGTGACCTTGGGCAAGTCACTTAACTTCTGTTTTCTTTAATCCACTGGAGAAGGAAATGGCAAACCACTCTAGTATCCTTGCCAAGAAAATTCCATGGACACTGTGGTCCGTGGGGTCAAGAGTAGGACATGACTGACGAACAACCACAAAATCACCGGCAAGTCATTCACCCTATCTGTGGATGGATGGAGTTGTGAAAATCAAAGATGAATGATCAGTGCCAGTAATGACAGCTAGCATTTATTTGGTGCTTTAAGGTTCACAAATCACTTTTATATATTGACCTCATTTGTCCTGTGATGTCTGTTAGTTACCCTTCGTTTTAAAGGTGAAGATACTGGGGCTTTCAGACATTAAATGACTTGCCCATGGTCATACAGCTGGTAAGTATCTGAGGCAGGATTTAGGCTCAGCCCATTTTACTTCACCAACTGGGCACGAGACAAACCAACACATATCTTCCCTTCCTTCACCCTGCAGCTTGCTGCTCCTACCTTTGATTTTGTTTTTTTAAAAAACTTATTTAATTTATTTGTTTTCAATTTTCAACAATTGCTTCCGTAAGTTTTAAATTTTCTCCTGCTCCCTCTCCAAGATGGCAAGCGATCTTACGTGGGTTCTGCACATTCTTATTAAACGCATTTTCACATTGGTCATGTTGCATAGAAGAATTAAAACGAATTGCCCATACTTTTTAAACTCCTCCCCACTCCCCAAAAGCCAAGTACATGTAAAGGTTTTTATTGATATTTTCTATTTTACAAAACCATCTTATCCCATTTATCCCTTCCTCTGTCAGAAGAACCATCCCATATGACCAGTAGTATTTTGTAGAGGGGGAGGAACGTCCGCATAACTGTTCATACATTGAAAAACTCGCTAGGTTTTTAAGGCCAAGTTTAAGAACTGGGATGATGTGCTGAAAGTGGATTATACCCGAAATGCTGAATCAGTGGTGCAAGGGGACGGCTTGGTGGGCAAGGTGAAGAAGGACACGGAGAAGAAGGACCAGATGAAGGCAGATCTGACAGCCCTGTTCCTTCCACGCCAACCACCCATGGCTTTGGCTGAGGTGCTATGGGGGACCTGGCTGGCGGGGAGGGTGGCTTAGGAGGGAGGGACGGTTCCACAGGAGAGAAGGCTGGATGGGAAAGGGAAGGAATGGGGGGACATCCATGAAAAGCCCTGATGACGGAGTAGCCCAACAGGCAGAACAGCTGATGGACGAGTGGAATGAGGACCTGGATGGCATGGAGGGCTTTGTCCTTGAAGGCAAAAAGTTTGCCCGTCTGCCCGAGGAGGAGTTTGGTCACTTTCACACCCAAGACTGTTATGTCTTCCTCTGCAGGTATGATTTCCCTGTCTCTTTCTAGTCTCATCTTCTTCCTCAGTTCACCACTTGGGGCACGAGGTGGGCATATTTGTGGTCCTTGAGCCGTCCCAGAGGACAGGGCCTCGCAGCATATCTTCTGCATCTGTCCTACCTTGGAGAAAGGAGCTGAGGGCCTGGGGGTGAGGGGAGGCCATCCTGTTTCCATCTCTACTTCCCCTGTCCCTTTCCCAGGTACTGGGTCCCTGTGGAATATGAAGAGGAGGAAAAGAAGAAAACAGCCCCTGGGGCACCGGACGGGGAAGGGGAAGCAGAACAGGATGCGGAGGAGGAGGAGGAGGCAGCTGCGGCAGAGGAGAAGCAGCCAGAGGAGGACTTTCAGTGTGTGGTCTACTTCTGGCAAGGCCGGGAAGCCTCCAACATGGGCTGGCTCACCTTCACCTTTAGCTTACAGAAAAAGTTTGAGAGTCTCTTTCCGGGCAAACTGGAGGTGAGGCCCCGATGCCCCTAAATGCGCTCCTGCTCTGCATTAAAGCCTCTGGAGGGGAATAGGCTGGGGATGTTGTCTGTGTTTGGCCTCGTTGCACTAGAGATTACTCCCGCTGGACTCTCTCCTCAGGGTGGCTGATGAGGCACCGAGGGAGAGGGACTTGGCACTGGGCCCGGCATCTGGGATCCATCTGGCATTTTTCTTCCCTCCCTTTCCCTCCCAGGTGGTCCGAATGACTCAGCAGCAAGAGAACCCCAAATTCCTGTCCCACTTCAAGAGAAAGTTCATTATCCACAAGGGGAAGAGAAAAGCCCCAGAGAATGCTCAGCAACCCAGCCTTTACCACATTCGCACCAATGGCAGTGCCCTCTGCACCCGGTACCTGGCCCCTCTTCTCCCCACTCCATTATCCACTTTGCCCAGGGCCTAGATCTTGTGTGTCTGTGTACGTCCGTCCCTGGGTCACATATGTGTGCAAGAATGTCCTTGTGACTTTGCTTTTTCAGTAGAAGAGGCCTTGGGGATGGGATTATGGGACACATGCTGCTTTCCTAGGGACCTGGTGGAGATGCTTTTAGGGGCCTGTTAGGGCTGTCCCAGGGCTTACTGGGTAGGGATTGGCAGAGGCTGGAGTTGGCCCTTTGTCTCCCTGCTTACCTCTGCCCCACTCTGGCCTGGCCATTCTACAGATGTATCCAGATCAACACAGATTCCAGCTTACTCAACTCCGAATTCTGCTTTATCCTTAAGGTAAGGGACTGTGTCTGGGCAGGGGCAGGGAGAACTTGGGTCTCCTCTCCATCTCCATGGCCTGGGTATGGCATGGTTGGGGAGCCCTGTGAGGGTAGGGGAAGGAGATGGGAGTGCTCTGGGCAGATGAAGACTCTCTTTCCTGATCTGGCTCTTAGGTCCCCTTTGAGAGCACAGACAATCAAGGCATCGTGTATACGTGGGTAGGACGGGCAGCTGACCCTGAAGAGGCAAAGTTAGCTGAGGACATCATGAACCACATGTTCAATGACTCATACAGCAAACAGGTAAGGGCCTGGATGAGATGGGGAGTCCCCTCTGGCCTGGCCCTGACCTCAGGGGTGGAAGAGGAACAATTAATTCTCTCATCTCCAGGACTTGGGTTTTAACCTTCTTTGGGTTATGGGACCCTTTTGAGAATTTGTAAACAGAAAAACTGCTTTCAGAAAGTTTAATGCTGGGTCCAGTAACTATAGTCATTTAGAAGCAGCAAGAACTGTAAGTTATAGTGCAAGATATCCGTAGCCATTGTCCATGTGATATGAAAGTGTTGGCTATTTCTACAGTGACAGAGTCACAGGGGCTGCTAATACTGCTGTGATTTGTTGCCTGTGTTCCTAACGATAGGAAATAACTAAGTTTCAGTTAGAGGGTAGTGCAAATAAAGATGTAACTCTTTTTCCATCCAAGTTCATATACCCCCTGAAATCTCTCCGTGGACTGAGGCAAGTACCCCTAATCAAAAGCAGCAGTTCTCCAAGTTTGGTTTGGGGACACCTTGGGGGTGTCCTTCCTGGAGGTCCATGAAGTCAAAACTGTTTTCGTGGTACTAAGTCAGTTTTAATTTCCAAATATGGTAAATATCAATAATTATCACTCACATAAGCAAAAACTCTTTGAGGACTTTTCTACAACTTTTAAGAGTGTAAAAAGAGAGATCAAACAGCTTGAAAAAGCACGGCTTCCCATTGGATCGACTGTTGGCCCTGGAGTCAAGAAAACTTGAGTTCAAATCCAGCCTTAGACACTTACTTGCTATCTGGTCCTAGGCAAGTTACTTAATCTCTACTGCCTCAGTTTCCCCATCTGTAAAATGGGGATAAATAGCACATAGCTTCTCAGGGCGGTTTTGAAGTTCAGATGAGATATTTATAAAGTGCTTTTGTAAACCTTAAGGTACTATTTAAATGTGATCACAGTCACATACCCTTGTAGGGCTTGGTAAAAGCACTCTTGTATAATAAATAGAACATTCTGCTTGGAACCAGGTGTGGAAAGCCTAGGTTCCAACCCTGCTTCAGATAAAGAGTGAAAGGGCCTCAAAGGTCATCCTGTCCAATCCTTCATCAGACAGATGAAGATACGGAGGTTCAAAGAGGTTAACGTCCCACAAGTAAAAGGTAGAGAAGATGCCTTTCCGATTGCAGAGCCCGCTGCCTCCTTTAACTTCTCCAAGACTCGATTTCTCCTTTTAAGCAGCACGTACATCATGGGATTGGGAGAATCAAATGAGATAATTATTTGCAAAGTCCCCTTTCAAACCCTAAAGCACTAGGTGTTGAAGACATGAGCGTAAATCCAGCCTCAGACACTCACTAGCTGTGGGACCCTGGGCAAGTCACGTCACCCTGTTTGCCTCAATTTCCTCACCTGTAAAATGAGCTGGAGAAGGCAATGGCAAATCATTCCAATATCTCTGCCAAGAAAACCCCAAATGGGTAACGAGGACTTAGACACAAGTGAAACGACTAAACAAAGGCAAAGGACCCCTCTCAATCCTCTAACAGGAGTCCCAAAAGTCTTGGTGCAGTCTAAGCTTGTATAGCCAAACCTGCCCTTGCCTAACTCCCACCTTCACCCCAGCATCCTTGGCTCTGCCTTTTTAAAACAGGTGATTAATGAGGGAGAAGAGCCAGAAAATTTCTTCTGGGTGGGCATTGGAGCTCAGAAACCCTACGACGAAGACGCTGATTACATGAAGTACGCTCGACTCTTTAGGTGAGCCTCAGTTTTCCCAGCCTCCTGTCTCCCTAATTCTTTCCTTTGTGGGTTCCTCAATCCATCACTCCATGGAAACCCCTTCCCCCCTAACTTTGGTGCCCGGAATCTCAGTTCCCCTCCTTCCCCATTCAGTGCTTTTCCTTCTCCATCTCTGGAGCAGGTGTTCCAATGAGAAGGGTTACTTCTCTGTGTCAGAGAAGTGTTCCGACTTCTGCCAGGATGACTTGGCTGACGATGATATCATGCTGTTGGACAATGGTCGTGAGGTGAGCTCCTCCCTCCATCCTGCTCCCTTATTCTGCTGGTTCCAGCCCCTTCCTGAACAAGGGTTTCTGACCGCTAGTCTCATGGTCACACTGGCATATTAGTGACAGACTTGGGAACGGCACCTGGATCACCCTGCTTGCCTTGTGGGACCCCCAGCCCCCTCCCTTTCTATGCCAGGATGTCCCTAAGTGGAGCAACTTCAGCTGTCTCTTCTTTACCCCACCTTGCAGGTTTATATGTGGGTGGGAACTCAGACGAGCCAGGTGGAAATCAAGCTGAGCCTGAAGGCCTGTCAGGTGAGTGTCTGCTGCTGGCCGTGCCAGCCATGGAGCTGAAACCTTGGCCTGTCTAGACCAGGGCCTCTTCATCTTTTTGTGCCGTGGATATCCCTTCTCAAGAATATCATTTGTAAAGGCATAAAATACATAGACTTTACAAAGGATACCAGTTATATTAATTAACAGATATTTAAAAGGAAACAAGTTCTGGCTTTAGGTCAAGAATCCCTGCTCGTTTTACATACAAGCAGGCTGCCATTTCTCTAACCTCTGTGGTTTGCCTCCTTTCTCTCCCTCCTTGGCAGGTTTATATCCAGCACATGAGGTCCAAGGACCAGGAGCATCCTCGAAAGCTGCGACTGGTCCGCAAGGGTAACGAACAACACCCATTCACCCGATGTTTCCACGCCTGGAGTACCTTCCGAAAACCCCCTGCCTAGCCTGGTACAGACGATTAGCTTAGGCTCTTCCTGCCCTGACTCAAGGCTGCCAGCCATCACCACAAGCTTTAAAAGGGTTTTCCTACCTGTGAGAAGAGGAGGAGGGGCCTCCAGCAGCCCCTGTCGCCATCAGCCCTCACATTTGGGGAGGATGGCTTGCTTCATTCTCACCCATTCCTCTCAGGCTTCTAGGATCTTTCTGTCTGCCTGCACCCCTTTTTCTTAAGCTGTTCTGTGGCCAAAGCAGGTGTCTAACTTTGCCCAGAGGAATCTCAAGAGTTCGGGGAGGGAGTGTGGTATGTGGCGCCGAGGTCTAGTGGGCAGAAGGGGACAATGCTGGGTGAGGGAAGATGGGAGGTTGCTTCTTCCACATCTCATGACCCATTCTGCTCCCTTCTCCCCTCTAGGACTTATTAGGGCTTTCTGACCTTGTTACCCAGGCCTGCACTTCCCCTTGCCTGGGGCTCCCTTACTCTGGACTCACTGCTCCTTCCCCATCAATCCCAGCAGCACCTGGTGTATTGGATTATTGGAATAAAAACTGGTTCTGGCACTGTTAGTGCAGACATGTGGAGAAGTGGTTTCTTAGGGGTGAGGGAGAAGTGTATGCTGTTGGGACTGTTCCTACCCACTCTTGATGTCCTGGGGACTTGCCTGCCCTCTTTGCTACTTCAAACCCTTCCTTTTTCCTGATAGAAATAACTGAGTCAGTGGGAAATCTCTGAGAATTGAATAAGGTAGTCTGCAGTGAAATGGGTGTTGGCAAGCTCTAAAGGAAGGAAACTGGCTTCCAGCTAGCTGTGGATGCTGTTTCTGTTCAGGGATGGTGTGTGGCCTCTTGTCTGGGTCAGGCAAGAGCAGTACTATGGATAAGTATGTTTGCGCAACCTGGTGGTATTCAGTCAGGCACCATGCAGCTGACTCCTCACTTATCAGGGTTAAAGGTGAAATCTGAACCCAGGTCTTCTTGACTTCCCAAGTGCACATGCTTGACTGCTGGGATCCTCCATCTCAGAACCCCGCCATGTGGCACATCTGAGGTCTGATCCTCTATTCTAACACACCCATGGCAGGAAGCAGATGCACTGGCCCTTTAAGATACTAAATGCTTTATTTTCAATATTAAAAACCAGTATTTTTAATACCTAAGCTAATTAATCTTAACAAAAAGATTCCCCCCTCAAAAAAAAAAAAGATACATTCTACAAGAGAAGCCCCCTACCACCACATCTCCCCAACCCCCCAGGACACATTGGGAGCATGGTCAGTGGGCACGTTTGTTAGCCTGGAGAGGGGCTCAGACACACTTGTACACACATTCACGGCGGGAACCATCCAGGAGCAAGGATGCCAAAATAACTTTAGAAATCTTTTTGTCCAAGCCCCATTGAGGCAACCTTGGCTGTTTTAAAAAAAAAAAAAAAACCCAGAAAGATTGAAACCCTATACACAAAGGCTCCAGCATTCCTGACCAGGGACTCACCCTGGGCTGAACTCTAGGCCTCAAGCTCCCCGCCCCAGACTCTCAAAGTGGCTTTGTTGATTGAGGTTTGGCCCAGGATGTGAGTGGTTACAGAAGCTGGACTGGGAGAGGCGGCCTTGTCATGCGTGCCTTCCCCTGTACCCCAGCAATCACCCCCATTCTGGCTAGCCTGGGAAGAGGTGGGGATTTCAGGATGATGGTGGGGCCCTACCTCTGGGTCTCTCCTATCTTTCCCCCCCACCCCCTTCAGCCTGATGGGAGTTACTTCCTCTCCTCAGTTCCCTGGGGCAAACACCATAGAAAACATACAGAAATTCCTGGGAAGGGGCTGCATGATTCTCTCTTCTCAGAAGAGCTAGGAACCTACCACTGCTGTTCCCTGCCTGGTTCCCCTAGGAGACATCAATCACTTAGTTAACAGTTAGGAAACAAAAACAAGCCTCTTGTGATCTCTGAACTGAGCTGGGGGCCACGAGGTTGGATTTGTGCTTCTGGACAAGATAACTTCCAACTGGGCCACCTCCGGGGGGAAGAAAAAAATGACTCATTTCAAACAGGGGGACGGAGGCAGCAGCCTGGTCCTCTAATCCACTTCTGGTAGGTAGGTAGGTATGAGGCATGACAGACTCCTATGTGAAACCAGAGCCCTCAGGCAAGGCATGGGTCTAGCAGGTGAAAAATGGGGTCCTGAGGACAGAAGCCTGGTGCTGAGGGAGAGAATTTAGGATCCAAGAGGGTGGCAGCATGGGAAGAGAGGGACTAGGCCCCCCACATGAGGGTGGGGGCTCCCCAGTACACAGGTCCCATCATAGCCTACTATCCTCCCAGGATGTAAGTATGATGAGGGGTGGGCGGCACACGGGAAAGTGGGAGTGCATGGGGCTCACCCCTGTCCCTCTGCCACAGACAGACTTTCTGGGCGAGCTGAGGTAGCCTAAGCAGGGAAAACAGTAGCCTTGGCTCCCAAGGGAGGCTGTGTTGTGTGAAAGTAATAGGTATTAGGAAACGAGGGTTCTGTCCCTTCAGTCCATGGGGCAGAAACAGTCTTAGATGTGAGAAACATGACTCCGAGAAGAACAGATGGGAAATGACCAGTGAGGGCAAGGGGGAGGTACATGCAGAGCTCTCTGCTTCCTTGGTCCCTGCTGTCCTCCCCCGCCTCTCCCCACCCCCTGGGAGAAGGTTCTGCTTAGTGTTGTTTCAAGGGACCAGGAGAGCGAGCAGGGGTTCTGGGGATCCAGGGCACCGCTCCTGCCCTGCCACAGTTAGAAGGTACAAGCCTATGTTACAGGGACAGTATCCAATGAACTCTGGGCAGGTGTGCGTGGACTGCTGGGCCCCTGGCTGGGCCGTGGGCTGTGATCTTCCTCACTGGGGTCCAGGCCTGAGCCACAGGCAACAGCATCTCTCCTGAAGGAAGAAACAGGGGTGACCCTCTAGTTTGGTTCATATACCACATCCTCTTCCCCTTCTCCCTTTTCAGGGGCTGGCAAGGAGGGCCAGCTCTCTCCATCTACTCATTCCCCAGTCAAGGACGGAGATGAGCAACAGTCAATGCCAGCAGGTGCCAGGCTCAGTGCTGAGCATTTTACAAGTAATCATATTTCATCCTCACAACAGTCCTGGGAGGTAAGTGCTATTGTCATTCCCATTTTACAGATGAGGAAACTGAGGTATACAGAGGTTAAGTGACTTGCCCAGGGTCACAAAGCTGGTAAATGTCTGATTCCAAATTTGAACTCAGGACTTGCTGACTACAGGCCCAGCACTGTACCACCTAGGGTGGAGACTCCTGGGGCTTAGAAGTGGCAGGTGCTGTATGCCAGGTACATCTGTGTGCAGGATTCTGTGCATGTTTTTGAATATGGCTTCAGTGGTGGTTGTGGAAATGAACTTTCACAGTCCCCGCTCCATTTTGGACTTTGGTATCATCAACAGGAAAAAGCTGTCAGTTACAGCTGAGGGTCTCCAAATTGTAAAGAACCTATATGAACTTGTTGGAAAGAAGATTCTCCTTTCCTGCCTCTGTGACTCCACTAAAATAAGCCACGTTTACAGCAGTGCTTTCCTCACAGGCAGTGTGATACCTGGGATTCAACCTTGGGTCTCCTCACTAGCCGGTCCTGCATTCTTACGTGGCAGGCACTGGTACAGACTTGTGGAGCGTCCAGTAGCAAACCAAGCATCTATGTTTTAGCAATCGGAAGCTCAGGCCTGAGGAGGGAAGCCCTGCCTCAATGCCTCAGGGTGACCTTACCAACACGGGACTACAGAGGACAGGGCCTTCAGCAGCTCAGGACTTTGCTGGGGCTACCCACCCAATGGAGTGGAAGAGGACACAGGGCCTACCTCCCCTGCTGGAGATACCCCCTAAAATAAAGCCACCTCCAGGTACGAATGGGGTACAAAGACGTAACTACTTAGATGCTTTCCTATCAAAACCACCTCTGAACCTTGTATACTGAAGTTTGCAGACTGCCAGAACTATGAGACTTAGAGGTAAGAGTTCACTCCTTCTGTTAGGGGGAGTGGAAACTGAGTCCCAGAGATGGAAATGATTTAACCAAGAGCCATGCCCCAGAACTGATTCCCAGAGGAATGACCACTAGGCTACCTTCTCTCCTCATGTCCCAGTTAAATCTGGGTCACAACCTAGTAAAGAAGGGCTCGATCTTCTTCCTGTACATGCTCCTGTTTTCCCCTGGCAGAACTCTTCAGGGGGTAAGCAGTCAAGGGGGTGGGCCATCTTTATCATGGGACTGTGGCACTTTATTATGGAACAACGGATGGGGTCACTTAACAAGCTGAATGGTGATCCTGGATCTAGAATTTAAAGAATCCCCACAGACCCCAACTGAGTGTCAGCTCATGGGCCGAGACATAACTGTCACCTCGTGTCTGACAAAGAAAGGTGGGCCGGCTGCCTGAGTCCCCTCCATCTCTGGTCCCGACCAGCTCCTCTTGTGTGGGCTCTCGCCTTTTACAAATACCTCATTTGATCCTGGGGGGGCAGGGTGCTATTAATGTCACCCCATTTTGCAGATGAAGGAACTGAGGCAGGCAGTGACTTGTTCAGGGTGATACTGCTAGGCAGTATCTGAGTCTGGATTTGAATTCAGGACTTCCTAGACCCAGGTCCAGGGCACTGCTAGTTATCTCGACTGTTGATTCACTGTTAGTATTTTCTGCCTCCTTAAATGATCAGGCAGATAACTCATCTGCCTGCACAGTATAGCCTCCTGGCTGTTTCATGAACAAGAGACTCCATCTCTGGGATCCAGGCATCTTCTCTATCTCTCAAGTTTGGAATGCTCTCCCTCCTTTGCTGTGACTGGCTTCTTTTAAGTCCTAATTAAAATCTCACCTTCCATAGAAAGTTCTCTAAACTTCTAGTGCCTTCCCTCTTTAATTATTTATCCTTCTTAGTTATCCCATATAATATATATATACATATTATATATATTGTATATTATATATGTATTGTGTATATATATGTATATATATATATATATATATATATATACATGTGTATATATACATATATACGATAAATAGGAAGCAATTATATATGTGTGTGTATATGTTTTATATGTGTGTGTGTGTGTGTGTGTGTGTGTGTGTGTGTGTGTGTGTGTGTGTATATATATATATATATGTATAACTTGTTTTGTAAATTTTTGTTTACATGTTGTGGGGCAGGGACTGTCATTTGCCTCTTTTTGTATCTCCAGCCCTTAGAACAGTGCCTGGTACATAGTAGGCACTTAATAAATGTTTATTGATTAATTGATTACCACTAATTTGATATGAGACTTTAGACAAGTGATGTACCATTACTGGGCCTCTGGTACAGGGATGGTATCGAACTACATGACTTCCAAGGTCTTGAGCTCAGTTCTGACAGTCTATGCCTCTAAGACTCTGTCACTGAAGCTCTAAGATTCTTCTCTCCCAGGTCTCAGCATGCAGCCGACAGAGGATGCAAATACAGACCTAAGACTCAGCAACTCTATCTTTCCCTTCCTAAATCTCCTTCCCCCCCAGGCCTAGACAACAGTCCTCCAGCAATCAAGCTCCCCCCTCACCTTATTTGATCAGGATTCCTGGAGATCGGGCATCATCCTCTGCTATATTTCTCAAATTTTTCTCTGCTTCCTCTGAAGAGCTAGAGAGGGGGGTTGAGGAGAGAAACTCATAAGACTGAGAAAGACCCCCCATTCTCCTATTTCCCAGGATGGCCAGAACACAGGTCCCAATACACCATGGAGAATAATGAGGCCACTGGGCATGGGGTGAGATGGGGAAGGACGGTCAAAACCTAGGGAGCCCTATCCTCTCTGTCACCATGCTGGGGATGGGAAGAGAGGACCCTGGGGCTTGGAAGAGTGAGGCTAAGAGGTCCAGATTTTGTCTTCCTGATGCCGACCTCACTCTGACTTTATTTCCCTACCTGCCTGACAACTGCTACCACCTCGGGGACACAGTGCTAACTACTCAGTCTTTTCTCTCCCATCATCCCTCTTAATCCTCTCCCATGAAGCCTGAGAAATATGTAAAGCAGAAATTCCCATTTTCATTTAAAAGCAGAACAGGGAAATAACATGCCTGAAGTCATAGCTAGTTAGAAGCAGAGTCAGAATGCAACACAAGGCACTTCTGAGAGGCAGCTAGGTGGCCCAGAGCGCTGAGCCTGGAGTCAGGAAGACTTGAGTTTTCAAATCTGATCCCAGACACTTACTACTGACCCTGGGCAAGTCACTTAACCCTCTGTACCTCAGTTTCCACATCTATAAAGTGGGCTAATAATAGTACCTATCTCACGGGGTTTTTACAAGGGTCAAATGAGTTGATATATGTAAAGGGCCTTTTCTGGGAGCAGCAGGGATGGGCTGAAGCTGGCGGGGAGGGGTAGTAGTTTTCCTTATGGGAAATTTTCTTTTTCCTTCTCCAAGAAAAATTTGAGATAAACCACTGAGAGCAGCCTGGGCACCCAATGGACTCTCCAGAGATCCAGGTTTCTAAGGCCAAGGCTAGGTCAGCATTAGCATGAAGATGAAAGATCTGGTCGAGGAGACCAAGGTTGGCCAAGGGTAGGTCAGGGCTTCCCAGTTGCCAGACAAGGGAAACAAATGGGCCTCCTCCTGTCCTCACCTCAAGAAGTCCTTCACTTCTTCCACGGTGATATCAGCGGTGCTGTCCAGTGTGGTTTCTGTGCTGTTGGGAGAGTCTATGGATGCTGGGGAGAGGGCGGCCTGGGAATGCTCTGGGGTTCCTCGGTAGAGCAGAATGGAGTAGTTAGGTCTGAGATGTGACACATCACTCTGGCACTTCCTAGCACAAGGTGGCCAGGACCAGGGATCTAAAGGGGACCAAGAATGTGACCCTCCCTACCCCCTTTCCTTCATCCACAGCCCCACTTCAGAGTTCTGAAGACCTGTCACACAGAGACAGTGGAGCTAGATGCCTAAAGAGACTAAATCCCTGCACAGGATCCCCAGGGAACGTGGAGGGAAGGGGAAAGATGTGGCAAGCCAAGGGAGAGAGCCAAAAGCCGCAGCACAGATGGGATGTGGAGCCACTGCACTACCACTGGTCCATTTGCCCACCATGTCCACCTCCCCCAAGGCTTTGGGAAGAGTCTGTCTGGCTATGATTCTGTATTGGATATTAAGCCAGTAGCTCTGGGTTCTATTTCTACCCTCTACTAGACTGCCATGAACCCTTCCACCCTAGATCTTAGATCTCTCTCTTCCCCTAAGGATTTTCTGGATCCATAAGGTCTTAAGGATCCTACTCCTCCCCCGTAATGAGTGGCAAGGGCATCTAGGCATGGCCTTGTTTCAGTTCCTGGGCCTCCCTAGCCCCCTGGTATCAGGCTGCCACAGAACAGGTGGAAAATGTGTCATCTCTCATTGCTTCCTGGACAAGTCATATCCACATACTGCATACAATATGCACACATGTATACATTTGCTGTTCATCCTCCCCTCCCACTCTCTGCTTATCTAAATCTAGTCTACAGAACTGTAGATTTTAAAAAATGAGTTAAGAAGGCCTTTACCGATCTTCTGGTCCAATCCCCTCCTTTGATTTAGGCAAATGAAGAGACTAATAGAGAAGTATTCCATATGTATAAGTAGGCACATATTGTATACACATCTACAAAAAAGTTAGTGTGGCTAAAACCCAGACCTCTCGATTCTCAGTTCATGGCTCTGGTCCAAGGACTGGATCAAGTCCCACACCCTCATTGGGACCTACTTCAACCACACTGATCTCTTCCAAATGAAACCACCTACTTCTACTTCTAGCCCTTCTCCCTCTTCCCCCAAGCCTTTCATCTCTTTCCCCTCCAAGACTTGTACCCTTACCAGCTCCATCAATGAAGGAATGGTTCCCTTCAGACACAGGAAGCACGTGGGTTCCATTGGCCTGGCTCACCTTGGGTGATCCTTTGTAATCATTGCTGGAAGAGATGGGAGAGGTATGATGGGGGGGAAGAGGTGTCTGGAAGGGGAGAGAAGGGGGAACATTTCTTTGGAAGAGGGTCACCAGACTGGGGATGTAGGGGTAAGAGGAAGGAGCACAGACAGCTAGTTTTCTAGCTCTCAGGGGGGAAGATTATTCATAGGGGAGATTATTCATAAGTGTCAGGCAAGGAGAAGTCTTAGCAATCCTATCATGGTAAAGAACCCTTCTCCCTGGAAGACTGGCACATCTAGACACCAAGTACACCTGGATTCCAAAGGATTCTTTCACTTGCCCTTGTTTCAATATCAAACTCTCATGCCTGCCCCCAAGCTGCCAGCTGGGGTTTCCTGGCATTCAGTACTACTAGGGGCCACTTGGAAAATGTCAGCCTGAGGAGGACATTGGTACAGCATCTTTTTGAGTCACAATTACCTGGAGTGGCTTAGAAGAGGGCCCTAAGGATGCAGGATCCTTCTCAAGGGAGAGGGGCAGTAGCGGGCATCTCTGGAGTCTCTGCCTGCCAGGACGTGGCAAGTACCCATGACCCCTCCTCACTGTGAAGCAGGCCCTGGGCAGGATGAGTCTTTTCCCCCACCCCCAGCACCCCACCCACCCCTGGCACCTGACACAGGTGGTATCATGAGGTCGGATGAAATCGAGGGAACACAAGGGTTCCGTGATATTCTTGGCACTCAGGGAAAAGCGCTCAAACTCCGATGGGGAGATCAAGTAGAACCCTGTTGGGAGGGATGGGGAGGAGGAAAGTGAACAACTTTCCAGTCAGCCAATGCCTACCCACCACCCACCCCCATATTCTCCTTCCACACTTGTTGAACAGACACACCCGAGGGGACAGAAAGTCTCCTTTAATACATCAGGTCCCACTAAATAAAAACAAGCACTTCTCCAGCTAGTCTCCCATCCCCTCTACTCATCCCTGTATCCTCACTTTTGCTCTTACTGTTTTCTTTTCTCAGGAGCCTTTCCCCACCCCCACCCCCCATCCCATGTCTCTGGCACTGAATGAGCATTACATCCTCCAGGGAGGATTCCCCAGTAGCCCTGATGGCCAGTGACCTCCTCCCTCTTCTGACCTCCTACTGCTCTTACAGGCTGTACCACAAAGTTTGGCCTTTGGTCTTCTCTAGTTGTTTCATAGGCCTGAATTCTCTCTCTTCTGTATTACCAAATGGGGCCCCAATATCCATTTATTAATTGAGTCTCAAGCAGGGCAGCTAGGTGGCATGGTGGATAGAGCACTGGCCCTGGAGCTAGGAAGACTAATCTTCTAGAGGTCACATCCAGCCACAGATACTCACTAGATGTGTGACCCTGAGCATCTGTCAAATGAGCTGGACAAGGAAATGGCAAACAACGCCAGTATCTTTGCCAAGAAAATCCCAAACGAAGTCAAGAACGAATTTCTTGTGCCTGTTCCCCAAGAAAGCCTACAAGGGGATTGGAAAACCTGTGGCCTCAAGGTCACATGTGCCCCTCTAGGTCCTCAAGTGTGACCCTTTGACCAAATCCAGGATTCAGGCCACATGTGGTCACAAGGCCACAGGTTCCCCACCCCTGGCCTAAACAAACAACTCAAGTTAGCCTGATTAATTCTCATTCAGGGTTAAGTAGGAATCAAGGCTAATTATCTCCTCTGCCTTCTCTCAAACCCCCACTCTCACCCCTAGTCCCCTATAGTTGTTTGGAGACATTGAGAAAGAGAGAGAAAAAGTGATTTAGAGAGTGGGACCTGGAGACAGGACCATCTGTGTTGAACCCAGTCTCAGTTACTTAAAAACTGTAAAACTGGAGAAGTCAGTTAATCTCTGACTGCCTTAGTTTTCCCATTGGTGAAATGGGTATAAATTAACATCAGCACTTAAAGCTATTGTGAGGTATTTGTAAAGCACTTTGCAAACCTTGAAATGTTATGGAAATTATGCTACTTAGAGGCAGCTAGGTGGTGCTGTGGGGCAGCTAGATGACTCAGTGGATAGAGTACTCAGCCTAGAATCGAGAGGACCTGAGTTCAAATCTTCACTCAGACACTGTGGGACCCTAGGCAAGTCACTTAACCTCTGGAGAAGGAAATGGCAAATAATGTCAATATCTCTACCAAGAAAATTCCATGGGCTCAACGAGGAGTCAGATACAACTGAACAACAAACGACACAGTTCTGTGGATAGGGGCTGGCCCCTCAGTCACTAGGATCTGTGTTCAAATCTAGTCTCAAACACTTAACTGTGTGACTCTGGTCATACAGTTTTCTCACTTGTAAAATGAGATGAAAAGTAGCTTTGAATAAGGATTTTCCCCTCTCCCAAGGTTGTAAGTGAGGATAAAATGAGAAAAGGTTCATTTTTTAAAAGCCTATTTTTAAAAATAAGCTTAAAATTAAAATTAAAAAATTTTTTAAAAATTCAAAATCTATTAATGCTAGCTATTACTATTTTAACGCTAGCTATTATTAATAGTGACTTGCCCAAAGTTACAAGGCATGGTTGGGGAAAGAGCTATGAGAATTCTGAACCTACTTCCCTACAGGGAAGACAAAGCTTCATTTCTTTAGCCTCATACCATTGGCTAAGAGAATGAAGGAGCCCTCCCAGCAGCTCCTCTTGAGATGCCTAGAAGATATGCCATTTTTATCTGCTGAATGCCTTCCAAGCTCAAGTCAAATGGCCTCTACTCTGTGAAGATTTCCTTGATCTCTCAAAATGATAACCCTCCATGCCACACCTCACACAGCACCTTTTCTGGATAAAGTCATTGATGGCTTAGAGCTCTTCTTTTGAAAACTGGCATATCCTTTGACCATTAATTAATTGGGGAACAGGTCTTATTATTGTAAATTTAAATCAATTCTTCATATATCCTGGAAATGAGATTATTTCCAGTTAACCTGCTTCTTTTCTAATTTTAGCTATGTTGGCTTTGTTCAGTATGGCACCTTTTTTCCCCCACTGGATATATGTTATTTTATAATAATTATTTCCGAATGTGTCTTCTTCCCCTTGCACAAAGCTCTGTTAGCTATTTTTTGGCCCAAGGTGGGGGACCTGCTGCCCCAGGCTAAACAGGGACAGACAGAAGCTCATGCTGTGTGAGTTTGGTGGGGCTGGGGTGGGCAGTGCATGAAATGCCAGGACCCTCTAAACCCTTCATTCCCAGGAAGTCAACGGAGCAATTCCAAAAATCTATCTCTTTGGAACCTTGTACTTCTTTTGCCCTGCAGTTTGACTAGAGGCAACACAGTGCTGTAGAAGAGTCCTGGACCTTCACAGGTTGACAAGACGCTTCCCTTCCAACAACTCTGTGGTGGAAGATTGGTATTTTTATTTGTCATTGTTCAATTGTTTCTGACTCTTCTTGACTCCATTTGGAGTTTTCTTGGCAAAGATATTGGAGTGGTTTGCTATGTCCTTCTCCAGCTCATTTGAAAGATGAGGCAAATAGGGGTAAGTGACCTACCCAGGGTCACACAGTTAGTAAGTGTCTGGGGCCAAATTTTAACTCAGGTCTTCCTGACTCCAGGCCCAGTGCTCTAGTTACTACACCACCTAGCAAGTATTTTTAGCCCCATTTCACAGATGAGGAATTACAGGTACAGAAAGGACAAGTGACTTCTGAGCATTTCAACAAGTATTTTTTTTTAACTGAGCACCTATTAATCTTCTAGACATTCTTAAAATTAGGGGCTGGGGAAATGGAAGACAAAGACGAAATAGGCCCTTGCCCTCAAGAGGCTTAAAATTGTCATCTAGCTAGTAAGTGGTGGAGCAGGACCTTCTTCATTGTAAGGCCAGAGCTCTCTCGGCCATGACAAGGTGCCTCCCTAGTCCATTGCTACAGTCCACTACAGGGATTGGGGCACTAGGTCGAAGTCAAGGATGGTCAGCCTTGCTGGCCATATCTGTGCCCTCAGAGGGAGAGGAAGAAACCATTGAACGAGGTCATTTAGGAATCAAGACAGTCGAAATTTGAAGGGGTCTTGGCAATTCTAGAGACCAACTCCATTTTTTGGAAAAATAAATTGAGACTGAGAGAGCAAGAGTGGCCTGGCCACCGTCACATAGTAAGTAACATAAGAGCCAGGGCTAGAATGTTAACCAACATTACCTTGGCTACTCTCCATAATGTGACCAAAACCCCCAAACAGGAGGCTGTTAGAATGCTACTGGGCATCTACAATGGTTTATTAGTCATAAGGAAAAGGACAGAAATATGTATGTATACACACAGACACACATATACATATATACACAAAATAGTACCAAGATATATACCTGAAATGAAGCCCTGGCCCACAGAACCTACATAGAACCCTACTCCTTAGCCACAAAGTACTTTACAAATGTTCTGATCTCGTTAGACCCATACCCATCACATAACCACAAGAGGAGCTAGCATGCATGTTTTCTGCCATAATACCTTTGGGATCTAGACCACGAGTCTCCTTCCTACCTAGTCTCAAAGCTCAGTGGAAATTTCCCTCTTCACTGACCTCTCGTTCTATTCTAACCCTTCTTTAAAGTATTCCAATCCCAGGTCTGAATAATTTCACAAGTTGGTGTTCTCTCTCCCCACCCTTGGACTTTCTATACACAAACTGAGAGATGTATCATCCTTCCCCGACTCATCCAAAATACAGAAATAATAAAAGCATTTGGTCACAGTGGGATGAGGTAGGGGAAGAAATGGGAGGGCAAAGTATTCTCTCTGCTTGAGTGAAGCCACCTTGCCACCCAACAACCAAAGGGTTTCTCTGGGATGGGAGCGGTAGACAACAAAAACCCACCTGATTCAAAGAGACTTAAGTGCTGATTTTTTAAAATGGGTCAACCCAGTGACCCAAGCAAGGTTTGGCTGATGGCTAGGTAGAATAGATAGCTGCCTATAGGATGTGTTTTGAACATCCCTCTTAGCTAAAATACGTCTCCTCTTTTGCCCAGCAAAATGCTTCCAAGTCTACCTTCGTGTACAGTTATCCCTTCCACATCAACTTTCCCCAACACAGGGTTTTGATATATCTCAGGTCAGCATAAGAAATTAAAAGGGAGTGTTGGGGGAGTTTTGCAGAAGCGAAGGCCAACAGATAACACAGAGCCTATGATCAGATGCTTAACCTAAATTTTACAAAACGAGACTGAAAAGACCCTATAAAAGAAGAAGAAAAATTCAGACTTTTCTGGTACGAAGGGAGGGCCAAAAATTTTTATGTGGATTTTCTCAATCACAGGGGTACTACCTCACCACTCACTCCAATGATGTAGAAGGGATAACTGTACTATGGAATCTTCCAAGAGTCCTGTGTTAAAATGCATATAAGGAACACCTTAAACTCTTATCTGCTGATTATTTTATCAGTGATTGGTTGACTGGCAGCAAAGAACAAGGCCCTCTGGGAACAGAGCACAGTCTAGACACCATGAGGAGAAGAAAAAACCCCAAAGAGAAACTCTGCCAAGGGGATGCCTGGGAGGCAGATTCCCTCCTTACCCTCCCACACCCTAACGGAGAAGGTGCCAGTGCCTCCTCCACCCTTTCACTCACCTTGCCCATATTTTGTGAAGACACAGGAAGCAATGCCACTGATGTCCTCCTTTCGGATGCAGTCATAGTGCACCTGAGGCCGAAGGGACGGCACGGCGAAGACGTGGATGTCGCCAAGGTTGGTGAGGCAGGCCAGGCAGTTCTCTGTGTAGTCCTCAAAGGCCACACTGGTAAAGGTGACCAGAGCCACCTTCCGTACCCGGCAGCCCTCATGAGCTGTGAGTTTGAATTTGGTCTTGGCACTGACCTTGGGCAACGTAAACACCTTGGCAGGAGGAGGAGAGGAAGAAAGCCAACAGGTGTCATGCAAAGACTTTGCAGGTAGCTGGCCTATCCTGATTCCCAGAGCAACCCATAAGACTGAACTGCCCAGAGTTAACATAGTGGAGGTAAATTGGGTGAAGGGGGCTAGGCCAAGGCAGGGAGGGTCTAGATCTGACTCAAAGCCAGGCCTAATGGACATCAAGCCAATGGGACATAGAGCCCCAATCCTGCTGGGGACAGATTTCCTTACATCTTAGGAGCTTTGGAGACTAGGCTGAATCCTCATTGGTCAACCTTGTTGGCCTTATCTGTGCCAATAGACGGGGAAGAACTGACCCCTGGGGAAGGACACTTGGAAACTTAAGACTCTTAGAATTGGAAGGTCAACGATCATATAGATTAACCACTTCATTTTGTAAAGGAAGAAACAGGCTCAGAGTGGGTGACTTGACCATTCACAAAATGAACAGTCAGGACTAGAACCCAAGTTGACTCCCCAGGCTAGTGCTCTTCCCATCACACAACCATGGAGATTGAAGTCAACTCCACAAGCCTGCACCTGAGGCTTATAATGCTAGTCTGGATGTAAGGGACAGCAGGTACACATTCCGGTATCTCAGTCCAGCTGAGGAAACCACACTACCAAAAAGCAAGAAGCTCGGAGAGCTGATCAGCATCATGAAATCAAGAGAGACATAACTGATATCATATGGCTTGCCTTTCTAAAGGGGGAAAGAAGGGAAGGAAGGACAGAATTTGAAATTTGAAACTCAAAATTTTTAAAAACAAATGTTGAAAAAACTGTTTTAGTGTCATTGGGAAATAATGAATGAAATATATATATAAAGAAACCAAGTGACAGACTATAGTATACTGAAAGTAAATGCTTTGGGAGAAGAGAGCTCGATAATTAGGGGTGATTAGGGAAATTTCTAAGTAGGTCCTGAGATGGGCAGGCAGATTTTGGATGGAAGGAAGGAGTAAAGGGGAACGACATGAACAAAGACAAGGGGTCCATAAACATGGTGGGGACTGTGGATGGTATGTGGTGGGATTAGCCCCTCTGGAGGGTTTGTGGAGAGAAGCCTGGAAAGAAGGTTATAGGTCAATGCAATGACCAACCCTGACTCCAGATGAACTGTGCTACCCACTCGATGATCCTATCTCTAAGATCTACTTATCTAGTCCCAGCCTCTCTCTGTCTCCAAATGCCTATTAGATATCTTGAACTGGATGTCTTGTAGACATCTTAAACTCAATATGTCCAAAACCAAGCTCATCATCTTTCCCCCCAAATCCTCCTCTCTTCCCAATCACCATGGCTCACAACCTAGTATCATCCTCAACTCCTTCCTCTCACCCCTTTATCCAATTTGAGGCCAAGTTTTACCTTCTCTCATATATACCCCTCTCTCTCCCTTGATACCACCCTGCTTGTTCAATGGAAATCATTTTAACAAGGTTATTTCTCTCTCTCTTACATGACCATCAGGGGACAGCTAGGTGGTGCAGTGGATAGAGCACCAGTGTAGGAGTCAGGAGGACCTGAGTTCAAATCTCACCTCAGACACTTGACCCTCACTAGCTGTGTGACCTTGGGCAAGTCACTTAACCCCAGTCACCTCATCCTGGGTCATCTCCAGTCAT
>CM053772.1:124752162-124852329 GCA_028658325.1 Potorous gilbertii | reverse complement strand
AAAAAAAAATAGAGAGGTAGGAAGGGCAATTATAGAGAATATTAGACCCATGTCTCCTTGCTCCTGGTCCTATGCTCCTTCTATAGATGCACACTGCCTCTGGGTGTAGGGATAGCAATGGAGCAGAGATCAGACACCTGGGCTTTGGAATTTTCTTTCTCTCCCACCTCCTTCCGCAGTCCACACTAGCCTTACCATCTCGGAGGAAAGTGTCGGCGAAGTAGAGACAGCGCACCACTCCTGACAGCGAGTCATCAGCTGATCGGGGCTCGATCCGCCGCTGCACAGGGGTCATCTCCACATCGTGAGGGCAGGCCTGCTCAGCCAGCTGGGCATTGGCTTCTTGTACCTGGCCAGGAGGGCACATGAGGATGAAGTTCCAATGTCCCTGGGTCAGGCCAAGTCATCAGCACATCACATTCATCTTGGGGTAATAATTCTTCATAAAGAGCCTTTCTTCTATCCTCAGCACTTAGTACAGGGCCTGGCACCTAGTAGGCACTTAAATGCTGACTGACTACTTGGACCCCATCCAGTAAGGAAAGGCAAACACCTTCTTGATGGGAGCTTTCTCTCCCCAAAAGCAATGTTTCCACCATCTCACAAAACATTTCCCACCAAATATTGGTTTCTTAAAAATTATAAAGTGCAGAATGCAGAATGAAACAGACTATTTTCTCTTTTGTTATTTATATTGTTTTCCCCTCTCACTATAATTCTACACAATCTGACTAATGTGAAAATGTGTTTAATAAGAATGTATGTGTAGTGACCATAGAAGACTGCATACCATCCTGGGGGGAGGGGGAGAAAATTTAAAACTTAAGGAAATGTTGAAAACTGAAAACAAATAAATTTGGAAAAATTGATGAAGTGACCATACACAAACCATGATTTTTCTTTCTGTCTCCATCTCACTCGTCTTATCCCAGCCTCCCACTCCCTGGAGTTCCTAAAGGGCTGGAACTATACGTATACTACAAACACCCCTCAAACCCACCACCCAATCTCCCCCATGAGCCTGTGACTAATGCTTGAAATCCCACCATTAGTGATTAGTTTCTCCATTCTCTCCAGTCTCCTCTTTTATAATTAAAAATTCCCCTGGTAATTCAGTCCTAAACATGGCAGTATGAATGAATGGGATATCAAGGGTGGCAGAGTCCCTTGAACGCGAGAGCTATAACTTTCACCTTGAGATAAGGAAACTGAAGTTCAGAAAGGAAGCTTATTTATCATGCCATGAACCTGGCAGAACCTGGGCCAGGATCCTCCACAGGAAGGACCAGAGGAATCTGAGGCCACCGGATAAGACTCCTCCATTGTATCCTGCGGCACAGTGTCACTGCTGTTTTTCTCCCCATCCCTTCTTCTTACCTTGCTGCTGGGGCTATGTGGGTTGGTCCGCTTCTTGCCAGAGACTCGGCTCTTACGAATTCGCCGGAAGGACTGTCTCAGGGACTTCTTCAAGGACTTGACCCTGGACAGCGGCCCCTCCATGGCTAGGGAGTCATTGGGATGAAGGGTGCACCTGGGATGGAGACAGGAAGCTCATTCCCCTCTCTGACCAGGCTGAGGCATCAATAGGGAATTTGGGAGCTATTCAAGGGTGGACTGGAGCCAGTTCAGACTGACTCTTGAGATCTGATCATTAAATTTTCAGAGTGGGCATTTACACCTTGGAAACTGGCAAATGCTATATACAAATCAGGGCTTGATCTCATTGTAGTTCCCTTAACAACTGTTCTGTTGATTGTCCAGCCTAAAGAAAGTGGTGGATAATGATGCAGATTAAATATAAAAGGGTGTCGTGCGTGCATCTTCCCCTACCTCCTCTGTTGAGCTGGTTATTAAATATTTTTCAGAACACCCAGAACTGGAGCTATTTCAACTTCTCAGTTCTTTCTTCACATTCCTAGAAAGGAGATCTACCAGCTTCCCCAGTAGAGTATGGGTAGACCAAGTAGGTAGTCCTATTTCTCCTGGACCGTATCTTATAGATAACCAAGTAAGGCTCTGGGTTCAAATGACTTCCTCATCAGGCTTTTCAAGAAACAAATTTTACCCTAGCAATTCATTCTTTTAGGTTAAGCACTACCTAAAGAGCCCTTGGCTTTTTTTTTTCCTTCAATAATCCAGGTCCCATTCTGGACAGATTACTTTCATAACATATCAGAAGGTATCTTAGAGCATCCAGTCCACTTCCTGTATTTGATTATTTTTTGGATTAATTTTATTTTTTTCTTCTTTAATACCAACCCTCTTATTATAAAAGTAGAGAAATTGAGTTTTCAAGAGGGTAACTGACTTGCCTAAGGCAAGGTGTGACCCAAGAGGAAGTACAAGAATGAGGGGATGGGGATAGGAGCAAAGGGAAGCTACAGATGCCACAGAACTTAATCCAGGCAAGCCCTGGGATCTCCGAAGAAGAAACTGAAAGCAGCAACTGAGTAGGGACAGGGCGAGCACTCAGAAAAAGGGTTAAGTAGTTTTTCTACTTAAAGGGGTGGCTAGGTGCTATAGTAGATGGAGTGTTGGACCTAGGGTCAGGAAGACTGGAGTTCAAATCTGGCCTCACATATCTACTAGTTATGTGACCCTGGGCAAGGTCACTTAACCTCTACTTGCTTTAGTTTCCTCATCTATAAAATGATAATCTGTAAAATAATAGAAGTCACCTACCAAAGTTGTTGTGAATATCAAATGAGGCAATCGTAAATTGCACAATTCCTAGCACAGGGTAAGCACTATAAATATTATCTATTATTATTATATATATTATTATAATATATGATATATATGATTACTCATTGATTCTTTCTCACTTTTAAAGGTCTGCTTCCCACTCACCCTCCAACCCTCAGCTGGCTGACTTAGGAAAAATAAAAGCCAACAAACGAATATTAGATGTGCGCTGATAACAATCTAAGAGGTACTTGAAACAAGAGATTTTTGAAAGTCAGAAAAATTTTAAAGAGTCAAAGGAATGAAACTCTTAGGGTAAATTTTAAGGTACTATGACAAATTGTAGGAGAAAAGATTCTCAGACGGGAGATCTGCCCAGATCATGTATAAACATATTCTGTGGATGGCTCTTTGCCAAATTTGCTGTGGGTAGAGAAGGGGTTGGGGCAGCTAGGGGGCTCAGTGGATAGAATGCTCTATCCACTGAGTCAGGAAGACCTGAATTCAAATCTGACCTCAGACACTGGCTAGCTGTGGCCAATCGCTTCACCTTTTTTGCCTTAATCTACTGAAGAAAGAATGACAAGAAAATCCCAGGGACAGTATTAGTTTGATGTGGTCCACGGGGTCACAAAGGATCAAACACACCTGAATAACCACAGAGAAATTAATGGCCAGCAGGATTCTAATTCTCAGCTTTCTCCTTTCCTCTGGCCAGGCAGGAAGGCATCTGCCCAGCAGGCAAAGAGGAAGGCTTGGGGAAAAGGGGACAGATAATCTTTGGGTTTGGCCTGGAGGGCCAGATCACAGAGGGAAGGAATGGTTTTGCCCACTGTTAGGCTCAACATCCAGTCTTTTAGGATGAGAGAGGGAAGAGAAAAAAACTCCTTTGGACACGTCAAGTTCAAGGGTGGTCCGTGGTAATTTTCCACCTGTCCCTGGCACTTTAAAGTGCCCATAAGTGCCCACTTCCCCATAAGCAGTTACAGCCATACGGCAAAGAAAGGCTCACTACGAGACCCCAACACCTTGTAAAATTCCAACTGAAAAGTGCTTCTTCGAAACAGCCAAGGGCCTCATTGTCAGGAGGAGCTGGCCCCTGGCCACCTTCTGCTTGCTGGAGGTCCCATACCTGGCCAGCACTGGATTCCGGCGGTGATAGTCAAAAAGTCCAAAACCATGGCTGGTCCCGAAGGCAACAAGGTTCCACTCAGAATGCAGGGTGACCGCTGTCACAGCTGCTGGGGGCAGGCACTGCACCAGCACAATGGGCTGGAAGCCTGGGGCAAAGGCCAGGGAGCCATTCTTGGGGCTCAACTGGTCATGACCTTTCCACGTAAAACCTTCCCGGTCCTGTAACAGGTCCATGGTGGCAATGCTGACCTGGTGCTCAGAATTGTCATCACTCAGTTCCATGACAAGCACCTGGGCGGGGGGGGAAGGCACAGGAGGGTGAGAGGTCATCACTTCTATCCCACTTCCTCAAAACCTGAACCCCCTCCCTCCCCTTCACTCAGCCATCGAGGCTTGTCAGGCTTCTCTTTGTAATATTTCCTGAATCTATCCCCTCCTCTTTATGACCGCTGGTGCCACTTTCATCACTTCTCTCTTGGACTATGCAATAGCTTCCTTACTTAAAGCCCTGCCCATTCAAATCCAGCTTCCTGCAGAAGTCTTCCCTGATCTCGCCTATCATTCCCTTCACCAAACCCTGATGACTCTACGCACGCAGCGCTCTGCCTGGTACTGTTAATTCGCTGTCCACATCCATCGCATCTCCTGAACTGGACTAGAGACTCCTTGTAAGCAGGAATCATGCTTTGGACTTCTTTGTACTCATAGGACCATAGACTTAGAGCTGAAATGTTCCTTAGAGGGCACTGAGATTTTCCTAAAACACAGGTCTCATCACATCACCCCTGCTCAATAAACTCCAGTGGCTCCCTATTGCCTCCAGATACAAATACAAAATGCTCTCTCTGCTTGGCATTCAAAGCCTTTCATACCCTGAGTCCCCTCCTATCCTTCCAATCTTCTTTCACCCTACTCTCTCTCTGAAGCCCACTCTTCCATCCTATGGCGCTGACCTTGTGACTGAGCTACACAGAGGGAGCTTCCGGCTCTGAGCATATTCTCTGACTGTCCCCAGGCCTAGAACACTCGCCCTCCTCTTCTCTGACTACTGACTCCCCTGGCCTTCTTTAAGTCCCAACTAAAATCCCACCTCCTAGAGCAAGTCTTCCCAGTGCCTTCCCTCTATGAATTATTTCCCATTTATCCTATATGTAACTGTCTGTATGTGGTCTTCTCCATTAGACCATAAGCTTCTTCAAGGCAAGGATTGTCCTTTATCTCTTTTTGTATCCCTGGTGTTTAGTGCTGTGCCTGGCACATAGTAGGTGTTTAATAAATGTTTACTGAATTAAACCGAACCACAATGAGTCCAGTCCCTTCATTTTATAGTAGAGGAACTGAGAACAAGAGAGAGATTAAGTGACTTGCCTATGGTCACATCTGAGGTGGGATCCAAACCAAGCTTCCTTGACTTCAAGTGAGAAGCTCGGATGCTACACTATTCAGCTCCATTGGGCAGAACTTCATTCATGGCCCTTACCAGATCCTTGAGAAAGATGTTGAATGAAGGGCATGAAGCCAGCCTGCTCTCTCCTGAGCCCCACCTCTTCCAAAGTCTCTGCTCTAAGACCTCAGACTGGATCAGACTGAGAGAGAACCACCTACCTGTCCAGCGGTGCCTGCCACCACCATCTTGGCTGTGTATTTGCACAGTGATATTTTCTGAATACCAAGCCGGGGGTCATCGCTGTAGGGGTCAAAACACCCCACCTGAGTGGACAGATCAAGGAGAAGAGAGGTCAGAGGAGAGGCATGAAGATGAAGGGTATAACCACACAGAACCCTGAGGCTTTGTGGCCCCCAACTCTGCATCCCCCTACCCCTCAGCTGCCCAGCTGCCAAAAGATGCCAGCAGCACCATGGTACCATGCGGTACTGGATGTGTTTATTCAGCAGAACTTTAAAGGCGGACAGGCTCATGTTTGTAGCAGATGTTAAGAACACACACAAAAAGACGCTCCATGGAGGAGAGCCTTTGAGGCTGAATTTGGCTGAATCATTTTTTTAAAAAAGTAATTCACAAACAACAGTCAGTGGGATCTTCTAGGCTCTGTACCACTCCTGGGTGACTGTGAAGGTGTGGTCTTCCATAGAAAGTCTGCCAAAGCCTGTCTGTTCACTTCTCATCTTTTCAGGAAGGATGCCTTTGATCAGCCCAGGGATTGTCCTCTGATACTTTATAGAAACAAGAAAACGTAAGCCTGTAATTCAGGGTTGCCAGCTCTTGTTACCCCTTTTTTCCTGTGCTAGGGAGGGCTAACAGAACTTTCTATGGCCTTTTCTGTTCTTCTGGAATCTTCACAACTTTTTCCAATGTCCTGAAGTACCAGTCTTGAGAGTGTCTTTAAAACTACCCTCTCATGCTAATGTATTATTGATGGAATTGTAAACTAATTCAATCACTCAGGAGAGCAATTTGCCCAAAAGGTTATATATAAAACTGTGCATACCCTTCAATTCAACAATATCACTTTAGGACTGAATTCCAAAGAGATTTAAAAAAAAAAAAAGGTAGGGAAAAGGGACTTATTTGTACAATAATGTTTACAGCAGCTCCTTTTGGGGTGGTAAAGAACTGAAAACTGAGAGAATGTTCATCAATGGGGGAACAGCTGAACATGTCGGGGTATATGATTATAATGGTATACTATTGTGCTATAAGAAATGACAAGCAAGCAGATTTCAGAAAAACTTGGAAAAACTTATATGAACTGATGCGAAGCAAAATAAGCAGAACCAGGAGAACTTTGTACACAGTAACAGCAATATTGTACTATAATTAATTGTAAATAATTTGGCTCTTCTCAGTAAGACAGTGATCCAACACAATTCCGCTTGCGATGAAAAGTGCTATCCACCTCCAGAGAAAAAACTGATGCTCTCTGAATACAGACTGAAGCATATTATTTTTCACTTTATTATTTTCTTTTTGGTCTGTGTTTTCTTTCACAACCTAATATGGAAATAGGTTTTGCATAAAGTTAAATGGTATAGCTGGATTTGAACCTAGGGCCTCTGAAGCCTGTCGTCTTGATACTGTACCATGCTTGCTCCTTCCAGTTGTGTTTATGAATGTCCTAAGGAAAAAAATGGCATATCTGGTCCACTCCAACTTGCAGAAACTATAATCAGGGTCTTTTTCAATTGTAGTTGTGGTTCAGTCATTTTCAGTCATGTCCGACTCTTCATGACCTCATTTGTGGTTTTCTTGGTAAAGAGTGGTATACTATTCCCTTCTCCAATCAAGGTCTTTACTGTTGTCTATGGCAAAGTGGATAAAATGCTATGTCTAAAGTCAGACTCATCTCTCTGAGTTCAAATCTTCCCTCAGACACTTAGTAGCTGGGTGACTCTGGGCAAGTCATTTATCCCTGCTTGCCTCAGTTTCCTCCTCTGTAAAACAAGCTACAGAAGAAATGGTAAGTCGCTCCAGCATCTCTGCCAAGAAAATCCCAAATGGGACCACGAAGAGTCAGACATGACCGAAACAACTGAACATCCCTTCTCTGAATAATGTCAGACATGACTGAAAATGACTCAACCACAACAAACATTTTTGAAGACCTGATGGCTCCTTTTAATCAGGCCAGGATTAAGCAGCTATGATTATATAGGGTCTTCTCCGCTTTACCCTGTCTACTAACTTGGCACTGACTTTGGCTCACAGAAGTTGAGCCTGTTGCACCTCAACAGCTGATTGTGGAATAACTCCTACATCAGTTACCAGTCACTTTTGACTTAATAGTCAATCTCCTTCCTTATGATGGTGTTTGGATCCTCTCTCCATCCAGCACTTTTTAAGTCTTACCCAATTCTAAAGCCCTTCATATCTTGGTCCCTTCCCATCTTTTCAGTCTGACACCTTATTTCCTTCCACGTACTCTATGTACCACCAATACTGGCCTCTTTGCTGTTCTGCACTAAGACACCCTATCTCAGTGGTGGGGAACCTGTGGTCTCAAGGTCCTCTAGGTCCTTGAGGGTGGCCCTTCAGTCACCTGAAGATCTAGAGGGCCACATGTGGTCTAGAGGTCGCAGGTTCCCCATCCCTACTTTATCTTGTTACTTCCTGAATTTTCACTGGTGGTCCCCAGGTCTAGAATTCTCTCCACCTCCACAGGCTTCCTTCAAGTCTCTGCTAAAATCTCAAACTGCAAGAAGTCAGTCTGTTCATGCTAGTGTCTTTTCTTTGAGATTACCTCCAGTTTAACTTGAATGTTTTGCACAGTCTTCCTTCATAGATTTTGAGCTCATTCAGGCAGTGACTGCTTTTGCCTTTCTTTCTATTTCCAACTCTGAGCACAGAGCAGGCACTTAGTACATGCTTGGTTACTCTTCTTAATCAATTTTGTTGCCTCGGAGCATATGATAAAAATAAGTTCTCTACTCACTTCTCTGAGGTGAGATCTTGAGCCACCCTTCCACTTAACTGCTACGATCTTATATTTCTTGGTTTCACTTAAAATGAGAAAGTCAATCAGGATGTAGCACAATGTCCCTAGTAATACGTCAGCTTATTGATTGCTGGATGAAGATCTTACATTTAAAGCATCCATGACTAAACGTTAGAGACATGCCCCCCCCTTTTTTTTTTACCACGTGACACTTTGTCAGAATGGAAGGTGGAGGCCCATAGGTTCTAAGTCCATTATTTTTGCAGTTTTCTATGCTTCATAAGTTTCTCTGCCTCCAAGTTCTGGTGATAAGCCTCTCTCCATTTACCCAGGCCAGCCTGTGGCTACCATCATCCTTGATGCCTTTCCAGTATTCATGTGCCACAGGTGAAATCTCTGAGAACCCACTATATCCAAAACACAAATGAGACATTGGAGGGAGGATTTTGTGGAAATTCTTTAGGAATAATAAATCCTATAAAGCATAGTTGTGGCCTGAAATTAGTGACACTTGGAGGTAGGGGAAGAGGAGCAGATCCCAGAGTGAGGTATCTAATTAAGATGGCAGTGGTAGAAGTGACATTTATCACTTGTTTCATTCGGATGGATTCTAAACTTAGGGAGTTGAGTAGTGTTGGGGCAAGGAATGTCAGGAGGGCTCACTGTCCCAAACTGCTGTTTAGTCATTTTTTTAGTCATGTCTGACTCTCTGTGACCCCTTTCGGGGTTTTCTTGGCAAAGATATTGGAGTGGTTTGCCATTTCCTTATCCAGCTCATCTGACAGATGAGGAAACTGAGGCAAATAAGGTTAAGTGACCTGTCAAGCTAGTAAGTGTCTGAGGCCAGGTTTGAGCTCAGGAAGATGAGTCTTCAGATAAGATTGAGCCCTGGGAACAAGGGCAAGAAACCTCTCACTCACTTCTAGGATCCTTGGGAAGTTGGCTCATGGAGAAAGTCTCCTAGATTAGTTCTGGGAAGTTGACCACCCTAGCTGCCTTATCATTCCCTTAGAGGGTCAGTGATAGGAAAAAGCAAAGGGAGACATTACCTTGTAGAAGAAGGAGCAGATCTCCCAAAGGGTCTGAGCTAAAGGGGACAGGGTTTCTTCTGGAGGTCAGTCCCTCAAGAGGTCACAGTGGCAAGAAAAGTTATTTTGTGAAGGGGCTAAGGGGAAATACTTCCTTAGTGGGCACAAGGTAGAGGGGGCTGAGAAAGAGAGGGGCAAGTGCTTGGGGGAAGGCAAGAAATGAGAAAGGCAAAGTTACCTTGTGGAAGGGGGGCCACTCTTCCTCGCTGGTCTGGTTGAGGCTATCTGCATGTTCGCAGTCCGTCTGGAAGATATTAGCTGTTCCCAGTTTGTAGAGTGGCCTTAGTGACACTCCTGAGGCATCCCAGAACCGTACTGTCCCATCCTCATGGCTGGGTGGGGAAGGGAAAGAAAAGATAAATCCCTGCCTTTCCCAACAGAGAAGGATCAGGAAGAGCACCAGGAAAATAGGGTTCTTAAGCCTAGAACCCCTACAGGCCACCAGGTCTAGCCTACCAAGTTGGATTCAAAACAGAAGTTGGAAGCTGGAGAACAAGCACCTTTTGTCTCTCAATGCTGAGTCTAAAGCACATTTAGTGAGTTTCCCGGGCTTCCAGGAGGCATAATTATCCAATTAGCAGCAAATTAGAGGAGGATTTAAAAACTGACAGCAAAAGCCACAAGGATCCCATATAGCAGCCAGCTGGAGACGATGGCCATCCAGCACCTTCTGAGCAGGGAAAGAGAGGGATGAGAGGCAGGAGGCCATGCTCCAGGACTTGACAGGGAGGCCCTCAACAGAAAAGGAGTCACTTCTCCCTTGTGCCACTGAAGGCACCTAGGCACACAGGTGGCAAAGTGGAGAGTGCTAGAAAACCCGAGTTCAAATCCTGCCTTGGCCCCTGGTGTGTGACCCAAATGGGGATGAAGGGTCTTGTGAGGATCAAAGGAAATATTTGTAAAGCACTTGCTTAGCACATAGTAGGTACTTCATAACTTACTGTTTGTTCCCTTCTTTCCTCAAAGGCTTTCTGAATACAAAAGGCCAGACTTTGCAGACTTTTGTGGTAATAAGTTCCATAAGTTTGTGTGTGAAATCTTATCGGTTGAGTCAAAAGCATGGACTGACTGCCACACAAGTACCTACTAGGTGCCTAGCCCTGGGTTGAGTAGAGAAACAGAATACATGGTCCCTACCCTCAAGGAACTTAATGCGATTTGAGAGACAGACACTCCTAAGACATCCATAAGATATATGGACCTTAAGTTCTTGAAAGGTAGGAATGAAACTTTACCATCCCGACACTGGGCTAGACATGAACTAGAAGGTTGATAAATACTGGTTCACACCAGGCTTTGTGCCAATGGCTGATGTAGCTTAGAGAGGCAGGGGATGGATCTTGTCAGGACAGGAGGTGAGGAGGCTTGGGCTGAACCTTGTTGGTTGGGCCAGATGGGGGAAGGGTATTATAGACCCAGGAACAACTCTGGCTTACAAGAGGGGGACATAGAAAGTTAGGCCACAAGAAGCAACAGGTGGCCAAGACTGGAAGTTTAAGTTGGGCCCAGATTTGGGAAGATTTTGAGGGCCAGGTTGAATTCTGACTTTCTCCTGAAGGCAATGAAGGTCCTTGAGGTGAGGGGAAGGCATATGACTTGGAAAAGAAACTCAGATCTGAGTTTTAGAAGGTATTTAGCTGCATTCAGGTGGATTTTTTTTTGGGGGGGGAAGGGGTTGATTTGGCTATAACCTTTATAGTATCTACCTTCACAGGGAATTTACCAAGTGCCAGCATATAGGTTGGAGAGGAAAAATGGGAAGGAGGGAAACCCAGTGTAGGAACCCCGTTCAAACTGATTCAAAGGCATGAGTTCACGGGGAACCAGAGGCAGGAAACAGGAAGTAAGGAATAGTTTCACTGTTCCTGGGATGGAGCTGAGTCACTTCTGCTGATGTCACTTCTTGGCAGGTTCGATCCTGTAGGAGGCTGAGACTTCCCCAGTTCTGGGACAACCTCTCTTCCTGCCCCAGGGTGGTTTCCAATCCAGACTACCACACCAGCAGAGACTCTCTTACCCTTGAGGCGAGGAATGGCTGGATTTTCAGGTCTCAGGAAGAAATGGGGAGAAAAACCAGCCCCGGTTGTAAAAACAGAGCAATCTAAATAAACCCTTCCCAGAGAAAGCCCCTGGGGGCTCCAGGGAGGAGTCCTTTTCTTCCTGGGAAGGCTTTGCCATAGGAGCTCAGGAAGAGAAGTGCCAGAAGATGAAGGAGACCAGAGGGGCAGGAGTGACCGAGATGGAGACCTGGCTTCGAACCCTGGCTCTACCACTAACTTTATAGAATTGGCTAAGTCTGGGCCTCAGTTTCTACCTCAGTAAAATGGAGATGATATCTGCACTGCCTTTTTCCCAGAGCCATCGAGAGAGTCCAGTGAGATCATAGGTAGGAGAAGGCACCACCCAAACCTTAATGTATACTGCACAGTGTGGCAGCAGGAAGAAGATGCTGGACTTGGTTCAAATCCCACCTCTGACATTAACTAGCTGTGTGATCCTGGGCAAGTCTTAATTTCTCTAAGTCTTAGTTTCCACATCTGTAAAATGCGAGTCATGGCATAGTGGATAGAGGATTGGTTTTGGCACTATTCTGGTTCAATTCCTTCTGACACATTCTAGAAATGTGACCATGGACAAGTTAATTGGGTCCCCAGGGTAATTAACCCTCTGAAATAGCAGAGGAATTGCTGAGGTGGTGCCATGGATAGAGTACCCAGTCTAGAGTCAGGAAGACTCCTCTTCCTGAGTTCAAATTCAGCCTCAGACACTTCCTAGCTATGTGACCCTGGACAAATCACTTAACCCTATTTGCCTCAGTTTCCTCATCTGTCAAATGAACTGGAGAAGGAAATGGCAAACCTTTCCAGGAAACCCCAAATGCAGTCACAAAGAGTTGGACAGGACTGAAACAACTTGACAACCACAAAAATCGATCTGTGCAACCCCAGGCAAGTCAGTTAAATCTGTTTGCTTTAATTTTCTCATTAATAAAATGAGTAAAATAAATATAAAATAAAATATATATATATAATTTATATAAATATATAAAATAAAAAAATCAAAGAATTATGCCAACTTCCCAAGATGGTTGTGAAAATCAAAAGAGATAACACTTGTAAAACACTTTGCAAACCTCCAAGTGCCATGTATAGGGGTGTGTTGGCAAATGATTAACCACTAGCTCTCCGGGGGAAAAAAGCAGGCATGACACACTTCTAAGTTTAATTTGTATTATTAATGTTTTCTCCATCACTTTCCTCAATCTAAATAATTGACAAAACAATAAATCAAGCCCTGATTTGTAGCATCTGCTGATTTCTGAAGAGCAAATGCTCACACAAAATATTTAATAACCAGCTCTCATGAGGTGGCTCCAGCACAGGCCGATAAATGCTAGCTATTATTTTCAAGATGGGAGGCAGAATGGTACAGAAGGGCTGCCCCAACTTTTGTCTGGTGTGGGATGGAGAGCAGGAAAGGGACTTGGTCTTCTGGGTTTCTCGGTTTCAGGGAGAGCAGGCTGGGGAAGGGCCATTTAGAAATAGATCAAACTCAAATCAATCTTGCTTGATTCTTGAGGAGGGAACACTCAGGAGTTCTCCCTGGCTTATTCCAGACTAATAACCTGAAGCCTGAGTAGAACTTGTGGTCAAGACTAGTGTAAAGGGGAAAAACCAAGAGGCAACAGGAAGAGACAAGTCTTTGCTCTGCATCTGGTCCTCTTGGACCACCTCAGTCAATGGCGTCCATGTCCAGGACAGCCTTGGCCCTGCAAGGTTGTCAGGAAATACTGTCCCTGCCAAGAGCTGTACAGTAATTTAAGGTTTACAAAGCACCTTGCATGTACTATGCTATTCGATATGGTTTTCTTCATTTCACAAATGAAGAAACTAAGAATTTAAGTAAGTAGCTCAGAGTCACAGAGCTGGTGCGTGCCCGGGTCAACCTGGCTCAAGTTCAGAGCTATATCCATCTTGCCATGGGCTGGAAGAGACCTTGAAAATCCAGCCCAATTTCAATTTAATGGAGGGAAATAGAGGACATAACCGACTTGTTTTCTTTTTTTTGAGGAATCAGGGTTTTTTGAGGACATAGCTAGTAAGTGTCTAAGGCTAGATTTGAACACAGGTCCTCCAAACTCCAGGGCCATCTAGCTGTGTCCTATAACTTACTTGTTTAAGACAACTGAGTTAGCAGTAGGACTAGATCCAGCTTTTTTTTTTAGCAGGGCAGAGCTCTTTCCACTATATTAAGCAATTTCTGAATGGTTAGTTGTGGGGAATAATCTTATCACTTAATCCCTACCCAACACACAGTCCTGGACCTGAAAAGGTTAGGAAGACATCAAGGAATATCTTTCTACTTTCTAATGCTATAAGAACAGCCCAGCATTTACTTAAGCTACAGTTTAGATAGCTGACCAAAGGCTTCAGTCCAAGAGTTTTCTTTGGGAATTCAGGGCTTGTGTTTTGAAGAAAGGATTGGGAGCTTGGAACTGCAAAGGAAATCAGCTGCTTGGGTTGGCACATAAGTGGGCAATGCTGACTCTGGCTAAGCTGGAACCTCCCCTCTCTCGGTCATTGATAATCTAGCATACAGTTCAGGTAACCCACAATTACCACTTCACAGCATGTCAATTCCCCTACTCACTAAACCTGTGGTTTTATGGACTAAGCAGAGTTCTACTTCATGCCAGACCAGCCCCAGGAACCTGGCATATTTTCTCAGAGGCCACTGACACAAGCCCAAACTTATACCATGTGGGCATGTGCATGCACTCAGTCTTCCTAGTAAGCACACATAGGGTTTGTGGGTCTAAGCCCAGGGGTTATTATAAGAATCAGGGTTAAGATGGGACCTTAGAGATAATTTAGCCCAAAAATTCTTAACATGGGGTCCATGAACAGATTTTTAGAGGGTCTGAACTTGGATGGGAAAAAAATTACGTTTATCTTCATTAACTGAAATTAAGTATTTCCTTCAATTACAAATTTTTTAAAAAATTATTCTGAGATAGATGGGGTCCATAGATTTCACCAGACTGCCAAACAGTTACATGATTGACGGGAATTTGTTTTGCTTGGTCATTCATGTTTGTAACAGGTTTTGCTTTTCTTGCTTCCTCAATGGGAGATGAGGAGGAAAAGAGAAAGGGAGAGAATTTGGAGTTAAAAATAAAATTGAATTTTAAAAAATTTCTTAAAAATGAGACCATGACCTAAAAAAAGTTTAAGGACCTGTGATCTAACCCAAACTTACTCCTAAAGTGATTTTCTCAAGATCACAAGCTAGTTGGGGGCAGAGCCAAGACTCGAACTCAAGTCAGCTGGCCGGCTTTATGATTTCCCTTTGTTGGTCTTTCTTTGAGCCTTCGGAAATTACATTCAAGAAACTTTGGTTGGACTCCTGCTGGCCCAGGGTTCTACCTGGGGAAGAGAAGGAACTGGTAGGAAGGAGCTTCTGAGAGGCAGAGGAACTTGAACAAAGCCTCGAGGGGGGCGCATCTCCATCCCTCAGCATGCCCCATCCTTTGACATGTCAAGCAGGCACTGGCCAAACACCAAACGGAGGTTGGGTCTGGCAGCTTCACTCAGCAGGAAGACCCGGGGGGCCCACATAGGGAAGAGGAGGAGGAAATGTCTTCCAGACTCTCAGCCTGTAACTATTTTAATAACTTCCCTTTTCTCTCTCTCCCTCTTACTAGATTGTTTCAGGGTTTCCTCCTCAGGGAGTCTGCAGCCAGCCCTGAGCCAACGCCTTGGCTGGGGCCTGGCCCAATTTCAGAGCTTCTCACTCTCATCGCAATGACTGCTCCCTCAAGCCCCGGAGGCTGAGATGGGTCACATCTCATGGAACAGACAGGAAGAAAATCACAGCAGTGTCTGGGCTCCAGCAGCCCTGGCCAAAGGGCCACTCGGCTGGCGTTCTGGATCTTGGAAAGATGTGCCCTTGGGGCTGCTGCTCTCCAAGAAGCATTTCCTGGGGTTCTGGGGAGGAAGTGAGAGCCGGAGGGAAGAAGAAATTGGCAAAGGAAGGAGCGTAGATCTGGGGCACCAGTGTTGCTGTTTGCAAAGCTGGCACCCTGTCTTGAATTTTCCCATCCCTGCCTTCCCTCCCCCCAAACATCTGCTGCTACTGACAAGTTAGGCTTGTGTGCTCTGAAGGCCTTGAGCTGAATTAAGCATATGATGTGTTTGGCTCCAAAGGGCTTTGGTTTTTGCCAAAATTAAACACACACAAACACACACACACACACACACACACACACACACACATACATATACACTTGAACAAAGAAGGGGAGGTGGGGGTGGGAGAAGAAACTGCTAACAGATGACTTGAGAGGCCAAAGGCCACAGTACATTCCATTAATTCACCCACAGTCTCTGGTACCCCAGGCTCCTCTCCCACCACCAAAGGCCAAACTCAGCTAGATCTTAGTCTTACCCAAACTTCCACCCTTAACTCCCTTCCTCAGGATGTCCATCAGGTGCCAGTCCAGGAGCAGTTTGGCAGTGGAAGTGGAGGTGAGGTGAGGGGTGGGAGAACAGAACACCCAATGCCTCAATGAGAATGACCACCTCTCTGGAGGCCCTGCTGGGGGGCAAACATGAGGGAAGCATGGCCCTAGGAGCAGGGTGGGTGAAGGGCAGGTCAGCACACACATTAAAAGTAAAAGTCTGGGAGCAGACATCCCTACCCCGTCAGGAGGAGTCCCCTCTGGGTAGGCTCTTGAGCTAAGTTCTTCCCTCCGTTGATGGGCCAGTTCTAGAGAGAGAGAGAGGAAAGGAGAGAAGAGATGGGGAGAGAGACCAGAAAGAGAGGAGGAAAAATAAGAGTGAGGGAGACAGGGGTAAAAGAGGAAAAGGGAAAGGGAGAGGAAGAGAGGGAAAGGGTAGAAGAGGGGAAGAGGGAAAGGAAGGGAGAGGGAAAGAGAAAGAAAAAAGAGGGGAGAGAGAGATCACAGCCACACAAAGAAGAAAGGAATGTTAGTATATAAACTCTTTCCTCTTCCCCTCCTGTCCTGTAAAGATAGATGGGCCAATCTAAAATCACAAAACCCACACCTTAGGGTCCTACTTACACTAGCCCTGAAAGTCTCTGGTTATAAAACCAAACAGGAGACCCTCCCCCAAATTAAAAGCTACCAGTCCCTCCCTCCAAACCACCTCCAGAGAGGTGGGCCTCCCACTATCCCATTTCCCCAGTTTACCCACCATAGAAGCGAGCTGGGGGCTCTGCTGCTTGCCAACACTTAGGATCCTCTCCCAGAGCTTGAGAGGGACGTTGGAAATATGGTAGGAGCAGGTGATAGCTGAGGAGTGGAGGGGGGCCAGGTATGGGGCTGGCACTGTGGGCCATCCAGGAGTCTGCAGGTCGATTACCACCAACTCCTCCTCAACCAGCACCACCAGGGCGCTGGGGTTGTCATACTCTGCAGTTTGGGAGGAGAGGCAGGGGTGAGATGCTGGTACAAGGAGGGGGTAGCTGGGTGGGTTGAGTTACAACCAAGGACCCCAGAGCTAGAAAAGGACCAAAATGCCTACCATCCTTGGGCTCTGTGTTGTACACGGTAAAGAAGTCAATCACCCGGGAGGTGAAGTCTAACGTGACCAGTGTCTGGCCCTGCAGCACCGTCACGCAGTGTCTGTCCCCGTAGCTGGCCCGGGGCATCCCCCCACTGAAGATAATGAAGTGGCTCCTGCAGACACAGAGAGGACAGGATGACTGTGACGGGAATAATAAGAAAGAATGATATTAACTGAACTTCACAACATCTGTCCGAGGTGAACCACTTACAGATACAAAACTAAGGCTCGGAGAGATGAAATGTGCCCACGATCACAAATATATCAGAAGTGGGATTCGAACCCAGGGCTTTCTGACTCCTAAACTCATTCCATGGGACTACAGAACTACAATATCTGGGTCAGAGGGAAGCAAAGATCACCTGATCTAGGAGAGTCTTTTAAAAAAAACCAACCATATTCCAATATAATTGGTTTCCTTTGTAATCCTATATTAAAATGCATTTTATGCATTCAAAAACATTATTCAGAGAAAGGGTGTGTAGGTTTGTCAGTGTTTGGTTGTTTCAGTCATATCTGACTCTTTGTGATTCCATTTGGGATTTTCTTGGCAAAGATACTGGAGTGGTCTGCCGTTTCCGTCTTCAGTTCATTTTACAGAGGAGGAAACTGAGGCAAATAGGGTTAAATGATCTGTCCTGGGTTGCACAGCTAGTGTCTGAGGCCGGATTTGAACTCCTTCTTTCTAACTCTATGCCCAGCACTCTATCTACTGTGCCACCAGGTTAACCTGATCTAGTCCAACTCCCTTCTTTTTACAGATGAGGAAACAGAGGCAGAGATGATTAAATGGACTCCCTGAGCTAGAGTCACAAGAAGCATCGTGGCTATGAGAGCCCAGCAGGAGAGATGGACTGGGGAGCAATAAATCATTTCACAGGTAAACAAGAATGTAAGCCAGTGGTTTCTGTCCTCTATGGGGGCTTCCAAACGCTACTTTTGGTAAAAATTGGGGGCAACCCTTCATTCCCATCCCTTAATCCTAGGATTAAGGAACAACCTACTAGAGGAAGGAGAGGAAAGATCCCTTCAAGTTTAACTAGCCTTCCCTGTCCTCCCTCAGTGATTCCTCCCCAGGATCACAACCTACCCAGACTCACAGGTGCGCCAAAGGATTTTGTTGATGGCTTTGCAGGGAAAGGGACCTGAAAGAAAGATTTTGGATCTGTCAGCACCAACTGTGAGTGTGCCCAGAAGCGCTGCTGACCTCTTGGCAAATGTTATGAAAACGGAAAGCCCAAATTGAGTGCTACCTCCCCCCACCACACACAAGGAAGCTTCCTCTCCCATCCCCTACCGGTCCTCAGTGACCTCCTCAATTCCATCTTTCACTGTGTGATTATGTACAGAGACCCCCTGTTGTTGTCTATTATCTTCTACACCTGTTTCTTTCTCCTTAACCAAACTACAAGCATCCCAAGGACGGACACCATGTCTTATAAATCTTGTATCCTTCACAGGGTCCATTCCATGAACCTCCTTGCTTTCTTGCTCTCTCCTTTCCAATCCAACTTCCACACGAATGACAAAGGCAACTAGGAGATGAATCCTGACCATATCCCCCTATTCTCCACTTAAGAATCTTCCACAACCATGTTCTCATCCCCCAAAGTCCTTGGCCCAACATTCAAGGCTTGCCCTGCATGGGGCCCAAGAGACTTTTCCAATCACTGTTGTCCAGTCATGTCTGACTCTTTGTGACCCTGTCCAGGGCTTTCTTGGCAAAGATACAGGGAATGGTTTGCCATTTCCTTCTCCAGTAGATTAGGTAAACAGATGTTAAGTGACTTGCCCAACACCACGTAGTCAGTGAGTGTCTAAGGGCACATTTGGACTTGGGTCGTCCTGACTCCAGGCCCTGTGTTCGATCCACTAGGCCATTTAGCTGCCTCCTAACCTACCAATAATATTACTATATGTATTCAGGGATCCAGCCAAAATGGCCTGGTCCTTACCTGTTTCTCTCAGCTCAAATGCTTCCTTTTAGCCTATAACCTTTTCCCTAGGTCTTAACTTAACAAAATTTTGCCCAACTCAGGGCTTAACTGTACCATATCTTTCCCCTTTCATTGGAAGTGGACCCATCTTGTATCAGGGTCATCTTAATCTATGCCTTAGCTCCCCTCCTACACTATCCATGGGGCAGCTAGGTGGTTCAGTGGATAGAGCACCAGTTCAGGGTGTCAGGAGGACCCGAGTTCAAATCTCATCTCAGACACTTGACACTCACTAGCTGAGGGATCTTTGGCAAGTCACATAACCCCAACTGCCTCATCCTGGGTCATCTCCAGTCATCCTGATGAATATCTACTTACAGGATTCAGATGGAGAGGTTAAAGGCAGGACCACAGGGCCCAATCATGAGAGCTAACATTTAGATCGTACTTTTCAAGTCTGCAAAAGGACTCACTTATATGTAAGCATCTATGAAGCAGCTGGGGAATGAAAGTGGACAGAGTGCCAGGCCTGGAGTCAGGAAGACCTGAGTTTGAATTTGGCCTCAGATACTCAGTTGCTATGTGACCCTGGACAAATCACTTAACTTGGTTTGCCTCACTTTCTTCAACTGGATAACAGGGACGATAAAAGAACCAAGTTCCTAAGGTTGTTGTGAGGAACAAATGAGGTAATATTTGTAAAATGTGCTTCATGTGGTGGCTAGCACACAGTAGGCACTTAATACATGCTTATTCCCTTCTCTCCTTTCCTATACAGGAACACTGATGTTCATCCAACCCAGGGCATAGTATCATGAGTTATATAATTCCTATTTTGCAGATAAGAAAACTTATCTGAGACGTAAGCTCAGAGAGATGTGATCTAAAACTAAAATCTCATCTGTTACAGGAAGCTTCTCCAACCTCTCAAGTCTAATGCCTTCTCTCCATTGATTATTTCCCATTTATCCTGTATATAGTTGTTGGTACATATTCGTTTGTTGTTTGTCTCCATATTCTTTGAGTTCCTTGAGAGAAGGAACTGCCTTTTGCTTCTTTTTGTGTCCGTAGCGCTAAGCACACAGCAGGCACTTGATAAAAGTTTACTGATTGCCTGGTTACACGGCTAGTGTTAAAGGTAGGTTTTGATTCCAGATCTCTTCAGCATTCTTTCTATTATGTCAAACTGTCTCTCTAACTTCCTGGGATTCTCCACCACCAAAGACAGAAGAATCACAGAACTAGACATAAGAAAACAACACTTAATGTGGGTCAGACGGAATTTGGGTCGAGATAGTGTTCAATGGTGATTTGAAGACCGATGTGGCAAACAGGCCTCTCACCTCTCAGAAGAGAGGTGGTAGACCATAGGTGCAGAATGAGGCATACATTTTTAGGCACAGTCAATTGGCTGATTTGTTTTTCTTGAGTGCATTATTTATGAGAAATGAGAGTTTCATGTGGGAGGGTGGAGGGTGAGAAGTGTGTGTTTGTCCTTGGTTGCCGAAGAAGACCATGCTGTCAGAGGATGACATGACTTGCAGTTGACTTTGTTTTGAGTGAGGGAGGGCTGTGCAGGTCACCAGCCTCACTTCTCCACAGCCATCTGAATCTAGTGACCAGATATTCACCAGGATGACTGGAGATGACCTTGGATGAGGCAGCTGGGGTTAAGTGACTTGCCCAAGGTCACACAGCTAGTGAGTGTCAAGTGTCTGAGGTGAGACTTGAACTCAGGTCCTCCTGACTCCTGCACTGGTACTCTATCCATTGCACCACCTACCTGCCCCAAGTGAGAGGTGAGAGGAAGGGAGAAGAGTCATAGGCAAGTGAACATGATGTTAAAAAAAAATTACCACCAAAAACGTCAGAAGTAACACACATACACTCATCATTTAACAGAGAGGCAAAGTGTTAGGGACGGGACTAGGTCTCTCAGGTTTCCTGAAACAGTCTGAGGCTCTTTCCACAGCATCACCTGTGACCAAAGTCCCTGCACTCAGGCAGCTGACTGTGCTATCATATCTGACGGGCAATCATCTATGTTAGTCTAGAAGAACTCCAAAAGATAATAAGAGAGAGGCTACAATGAGCCTCAGCCCGGCTCCTTCAGGGGGTGACAGAGAGATATATCAGCGTGTGTGTGTGTGTGTGTGTGTGTGCGCGCGCGCGCGCACATGTGCACACACACAGATGTGTGAGTGTGTCTGCACACTCGTGTCTTTCAGTCTGCTCACCATAGGGGACGGTGGAGGTGGTGGGCTGGAGGGTCCAGGCACTGTCATCGCTCACTGACCAGATCATGTAGCTGCCATCACTGTGAGAGCTCACCAGGATGCTGCCACTGCGCTCCCAGGCAAGGCTCTCCAGTTGCTGCACAGGCGGAAAGAGAAGAGCTTATCAATTTGGGGCGAGTGGAAGAAGGTGCTGGCATGTTTTTGTGGGATTAAATCTGACAGGAGGGACAGAATCTATCTGGGCCAAAGGGACGGAAGGGGTCCTTCATATGACCTCCCAGGCTAGTCTCTTATTCTTAGCACCACAGAGGCACAAAGTTTGGAGCTGGAGGTTGCCTTTAGAAAGTTAAGCTGCTATTGTGCCCATTTTACAGATGACCATGGACCAGAATAGTTGAATGAAATGTCCACAGTCATTTAACTGGTAAATAGTAGGGATCTGCTTGGAAATCACACAGGGTACTTAGAGACCACCCTCAAGGTAAACTAGAGGGCTTAGGGACACAACCAGCCCCTGACTGTCCCAATGACGCTGAGGCATCCTCCAGCATACCTGATTTCCCAAGAAAAGATGGTCAATATGCCTCGTGCTTTGGTCCCAGATGATGACCAGGCCCCGACTGTAGCCAATAAGAATCTTGGAGGGGTCTTGAGGATGTTCCTGTAGGGATTCCACGGGCCCAAGGGCCTTCCCACACCTGTAATCATCAGGCACACTACAAGGAGAAATGTAACGTAGTTAGACATAATATAGAACTTCCTGCTGTGGAAGTTAATGGAACGAACCCTGAGGGGAAGTTTCCTGTTCCCTATTGTGTTTGTGGTTGACCCATTTCAGTCATGACCCCTTTTGGAGTTTTCTTGGCAAGGGTACTAGAGTGGTTTGCCATTTCCTGCTCCAGCCCATTTGATAGATGGGGAAACTGAGGCAAACAGGGTTAAGTGACTTGTGCAGGGTCACACAGCTAGTAAGTGTCTGAGGCTGGATTTGAACTCATGAAGATGAATCTTTCTTATTCTAAACCAAGTTCTCTATCCACTGTACCACCTAGCTGCCTTTACTGACCTCGGGAAGCTATGAAATGTTTTACAGGCAATCTTATCAGCAGAAGACAAGTGCTGACCTAGGTGACCCTGGACATACCCCAGCCTGCTGAGAAGGACATGTGGAATGAGGATGGATCTGTTCTAAATCCTTCTAAAACTCTGGCTCAGAATGAAATTGATACTTATCGGGATTATTATTCCTTTCCATTTAAAAAATATTTTATACTTTCTAAAACACATTCCTATCCATCATCTTCTAGAATTTATAGCTAGAAGTAAACTTGAAGAAAATCTAATCTAATCCAAACCTCGTTTTATAGGTGAAGAAAATTGCCCAAAGTCATATGGTGATTTTAATGGCAACACTGGAATTCAACCCCAATTCCTCTGACTTCAAATCTAGTATACTTACACCATGCTGCCTCATCAGACCTTCAAACTCCCTAACAAGGAGTGCAAAGTAAGGATTATGACATCCATGTTAGAGATGAGGACACAGACCCCAGAGGCTGAAATGGGTCCCAAGTCACGCAGCTGATTAGCAGCAGGGCCAGGATGAGAATCCAGTGTTTGGATGAAGACTTTTCACTATGGTCTTACCCTAGGTAGGGGTGGATGCTCCTACGAATAGAAGGCAAGCTTCTTCACTTCCAGGGCTAGTAAAGGCTAGAGACCTGAGGGCTCCTTGCCTGTTCAAGCCCCATAACAACTCTCCAAATGGGGCACTTGACTGGAAAATTCCTCCCACATGAATAGATAGGGGGCTATGGATAGGATGACACATGGTCAGTAGAGTATCTGTGGGCCCTTGGTGAGGTCTGAAGATCATGGCCCCTTTGGGGCACTATCCACTGTCTCGATATAACATATTCACCTTGGCTTACAAGAAAAACCTCCATAAGAAGCAACAATATAGAGTCAGCCTTCGAGGTAAGAAAAAATGGGTTCGAATTCTGCTTCTTGACCCATATGGGCTCTATGACTCTTGGCAAATTATCTGATCTCTTACTACCACACACAATTCTATACAGTGGCAGATCAGGTCAGATTTACAGCAGCTGAGGAACTTTTCTCACCTGGAATTCCCTATAGTAATGAATAAAACTGCAGGCCAAGTAAAATAGTAACAACAAATCTAAATAAATAAATAAATATGCTCATGCCATAGACGGTGGATTTTCAGGCATTCAAAATATGTGTATCATATTAAAACTTTGGTAAGGGGATCTGTGAATGAGTTTCATCATTCTGGAAAACAGGTTGGAAAAAAGTGACTAAAAACTCCTCTGGTGTAGAAGTTCCAGTGCTAGGCACACATCCCAAGGAGGTTGATGCAATGAACTAAAATATTTATAGCAATGCCTTTTGCAGGAGCAAAGATCTGTAAACAACTGAAAAAGGGATGACTACCTACTGACAGGGAATGGGCTAAGTAAGTTTGAGGTGCTTGGATGCAATGGAATGTTACAGAAAAGTGTAGGAAGACTTACATGGACAGATGCAAAGTGACACAAGCAGAACCAGGAAAACTACAGGTAATGGAAACAGCATAAATGAAATGAGTAAAACAACTGAAACTGAGTACTGTGAAATTCTAATGATCAAAGAAGTGGTATGAGGAGGCCACTCTCTCCTTTCTTTGCAGAGGTAGGAGAGACTATGGGTGTGGAACATTCCAAATAATAACCAACTTGTCTTGATATGTTGGTTAGTTTCTTTGAACCGTTTTTTCTCCTCCTCTTTTTCATTTTTTGTTCCAAAAGATAGCTCTCCAAGAAGAGATGGAGGAGGATACAACTGGGAAATGTAGGTGATACAAAAATAAATACCAAAAATTTATTTCAAAAAAATACATGTCCTTACAAACACAAAAGATGAATAAAGGGAACTCCCTTCACTGAATCATACGGCTACTCACCTGGGACTGGTAAGTCCCAAGGAGTTGCCCAGAGCACACAGAAGTTAATTGATTAGCCCAGGGTATATAGTGTCAGAGGTAGAATCAAACCCAAGTCTTCTGGACCCCAAGTCCACAGTGCTTCTATTAATGTAAAACGCCATATGAAAAAGTGTTCCTTATTGAGCTCCTTCCAGCCCTTCATTAAACCCTAGGTAGCACATTATTCATGAAGTCTGATATCTATTCTTTAGTTTCTATCCTGAATATGTAATTGCCTATTTGATAAAAATCACAGTCCTCCCTGAAGATGTCCCATTCAGAGTTACACCAGCTCGAAGGGGTCGTCTGAGTTATCAATGTGGTACTTAATCTAGCACGGTTTTTACACTATCCTGCACCTCCTCTAGTCATCTGTAGATTAAACATGTTTTCAAACCACTAAATTAAAATACTCTTTTTTCCTCTCAGCTCAAGGGATAAAGGGGTGTGTGAGGGACATAAACACAAACCGTCGACCACTCCATTGAATCCAAGAAGTTCCTCACCTCTGTAGGACCTCATCCTGGTAGAGGGTCTGGTCATCTAGCAAGGCAAGGCTGGTGGGATTCAAGAAGTAGATGCCACCTCCTTCAGTGCCCAAGCAGGCCATGTTGCAGGCTGACTTCAGCAAGATCACCGTCACCCGGGTGATGCTGGGAGGGGAGCTGTCCAGAAAATTGAAGGAAAAAGGTGAGTGAGCAGTTATGCCATTGTTAGAGGCAGAAATTAAAGGAGGCTGGGAGAAGACCGTCAGTCCTGAGAGGTCAGAAAGGCCCACAAGCATTCAAGCTCAGCCACAAGCCCCAAAGCCAACCCAGAAACTGCTATTCTGCCATATGGTAAAGAATGGCTCATTGGGGCTTGGCCCTTTGGTGAATTACTAAACCCCACCAGGACAAGGTTCAGAGGGGATTCAGACCTTGTTAATATTACTTTTATTATCTAACCATCAGGCAGTACTCTCCGACTGGAAAGGGCTGGCTAGTGGCTAATTACTGTGTTGGAGCCTGCAAAGGGAAGAGGAATTATGGGGAGGAGAGAGTACATAATTAACACCTGAAATTACTCATTGCAATGAGTCATTAAGAATCTGTGTATAGTTTTATAAAAATAGTCTCTGAGGGAATAGGCGTCCCGGTTCCTCCTCCTTTGGCCTGATCAAAGGAAGAAGTTGGCACGGTGAAAAGGGCTGGATTTGGAGTAAACGACCTGGGTTCTGCCTATTAAGATAAGCACTACCCTGAGCAAGTCACTTAAAACCAACCTGGGCCTCAGTTTCCTTAACTGTAAAATGAGTTGGATGGCCCTTCTAGCTCTAAATCTATGCTCCTGTGATATGGAAAGAGAATGAAGGAAGAGAGCCTAGGAAAAGGGAAAGTCTCTTCTGGGTTACATGGAGGGTAGGGGGTGGGGGGTGGAGACAGTAGAGCTTGAGCACCTATAATGGTTGGGGAAAACACAGACCAGAGAGATCCTTGGAACTGATGCTCCTATACTGTCTTCAGTAAAAGACAAAAATATTTTGAGTTAATAACAACTCACATTTATGAAGGCTTTTAAGGTTAACGAAGCATTTTTTCTTCATAATACCCTGAGGTGGGGTTGCCATGCAGGGGGTGGGGAAGGACAGACAGTATTATGCCCATTTTGTTGATGAAATTGAGGCCAGAGGAATTAAGTGGCATCCAATTGACAAGGTGAGAGGCAAATGAATTAACCTAGGTAATGCACTTTGAAAACCAGAAAGCACTGTATAAATGCTAGCTATTATTAAGTAATATAGCCAAGGTTATAAAGTTATTCAAGGGCGAATGTGATTGAACCTGAGTCCAAATCCAGAGTCCTTTTCCACTGTGCTAGGTCATCTCTTTTCAGAGTGGAAAAAAAATCACATTTTTCCTCCATGCCTGACTTTTTCTGCCTCATTTTCCCAGGCTCATCCATTTCACAGAGAGGCTAGTCAGAGAGCTTGGAGACAAAGGGAGAGTCCCTGGAGACGGAAGCAAAGGGAGGAGGGCTGACAGACCAGTTACATGTCTGCCCAGTGAGACTCAACCACTCTGATGGGCCACAGCCATCAGTATTTCTCCTCTAGGGCCCACAAGTCTCTTTTCCAGTTTCCACACTGAAGATGAGATTCCCCTTGGCCTTGGCTAATCCTAGAGACCTCTCTTTGAACCATATTGAAATTCTCACTTCCACACCATGGATTTTTACAGTGGAGAGTCAAAGAGAAGAAATATAAATTCCCAAATAACGGAAGTAGTAAGATATCTCTCTCTCTCTCTCTCTCTCTCTCTCTCTCTCTCTCTCTCTCACACACACACACACACACACACACACACTTGCTGCTACTATTACTTTCTACAGGAATCTCTTCCCCATTCCCCTTCCCAGCTTCTGGAAGGCTACTTTGACCCTTAGGTGAAGTTGTGCCACCCACGGTACAGATAAAAGGTTCTTGTCATCATTTCAGGCCTTGGCAGCATCCATCCAGTTACAACCAGATAGCCTATGACTATTTCATTTCAGTATTTTACATGCCTGTGGGCCAAAGAGAAGGGACTCCTGGAGGCCACAGCCCTTTGGATCCTCGACGTGCTAGGATACACACATGAAGGATTTGTGCTTTCACCAGAATGATGAAGGCACCATTTCAACAAGGTAACCACCTTAGTAGGTAAATCCTAGGGACTTGTCTGAGGAAAAGAGAAATTTAACGATTTGCCTAAGGTCACAAGGGAAGTGAGGATGTGAATCTGGGTCTTCTAGATTCCAAACCAAGCACTCTACCCAGTATGCCATACCTCCCATATATAGTGAGTGTTTAATAATAAATACTTGCTGCTTGATGGATGGTCACAGGCATTCCCACTCAAGTAGTGCCATTTTTTTCCCCAGGGCGTACACTGTGTTATAGGACTCAAAGAGTGTTTCAGGTGAGGTTTCTCTCATTCATTAGTAAATAGTTTCTTAAATGGAATCCAGAAGCTGGTAGGGACAGAGGGCCAAAATCTACTTATCTTCCATGGCCTTAATGAGTACCTGAGCTCATTAGCTGAGCATAAAGCCGTAGCAGGATGGAGCAGGCCATTTAATGCCCCAGCTATCCTGCTGTCCCCTTCTATTATTAGTAACAGGAGAAGATGCTTTCCCTCAGAGCAAGAAGTCAGAAACTAGTCAGTAAGAGTGATACCAATTCCATGTGTCATCATTCATTTAGATGGCCCAGATAGCTTAGTGGCAGTGGGAGGATGGGGGAGGGGGACAGTAGAAGCCCTTTTCTAGGAAAGGGACTCTTGTCTACCTAATAGATCTTTTTCTTTAGGCCCATAAGGTGGGTGGGGGCAGGAAGGAAAGATTCAAGGAAAAAAGTCGTTTGAAAGGAGGAACTTTTTCAGCGGCAAAAGTCGTCATTCATGGAAAAAACCCACACAAATCCCTTTGACGCTGAGGAAAGAGTGCGTCAAAGGTATCTCAGTTCAACATAGGAAGGCTGATGAAAGGAATTTGCATTTCTTGCTTTGGGATGCAAGCTTTTAGAGTGGACCTAGTAGGAACTGGAATCTAGACTATTTCTTGGTCTGCCACTACCCCCGCTCCCAGAGAAGGGGCTGCCAGATCTGCACTTCAAGGTCTATCTCTGGCAAGAGCTCTCTGACAGATGCATGAGGAAGTGGAGAGGGGAAGGTGGGTCTACAAATCCTAAATCTATTGCTCAGACCTTCAATACATCCCTTTCCCCAGCCTAGGTAACCTAAACTTCACGTCCCAGTTTTCAAGGTCCTTTCATTGGGGTCTCATCTTATAGGTTTTCTATACAGAAGTAGGCGGGAGTCAGACCAGAGTAGCTCTCATGTGAACACTATGTCTAGGAAATCAGCAAATGCTACAAATGAGGGCTTGTTTTACTGATTGCCTAGACTTAAGAAAGTGTTAATAATACAGATTAAACTTACAAGTGTGTTGCGCCCGCATTTTTTTTTCTTGGAGGGCCAGTTGTTAAACATTTACCAGCACAACTTTTGTCTGTGTGTATTTATTAACCTTATATTTATGCTATATACTCTGTATGCAAACACACATATTTCTTTATTTTATGTATGCTTGTTGTCTCCTCCATAAGAATGTAAGCTTCATTTTTGTATCCCTGTCATCTAGCACACCTGGCACATAGTAGGCACTTTAAAAATGCTTGTTGATTGAGTGCTTGATTATCCCAGATTATTTCCCACTGTCTTTTGGCTCTCTCTCTCTCATACACACACACACACTCTCACTCTCTCCCTCTCCACTTTAGCCTAGGAAGTATCTTCACTGGGCACACACACACTATATTCTTATCACCTTGCCTTCACTCATACAATTCCTCTCCCCCCTCCTTGAATGTCCATTTTATCCTCCCCCCTACCTCCAACCCAAATTCTAGCTATCCTTCAAAATCCTAGCATATGTCCCATCCCCTCTGGGAAGCCTTTCCTGACTACCTCAGCCCTCACTAATTTCCTAGAGCAGTTATTGTCTAACATCTAACGTTTAACATAATTTTGGCATTTGCTCCTACTGTCTTATATGGCAGGCTTCTGTTTTAGGCATTTGTCCCATATCCTCTACTAGACTCTGTGCTCCTTTAGGGTAGGGGCTGTGTCTTGGCCACTTCTATATTCCCTGCACAAGGCCCCAGTCAATGTTTCTCAATAACATTTTTTTTTTAATGTCAAAGGTATATTGCAACGCTGTCCAACCTATCAGTCACTTATTATACTGTTCCTATGTGGCTTCACATGACATGATATTTTCTCAGAAACTATTAATGAGTTGGGGGAGTGGGGGTGCAGAAACAGGCTAAAGCCCTAAAGACAACAGATGAATATCAGCTGAATGACTAGAGGCCAGGGGGCAATAAATGCTTCGCAATGACTGTTCTATACAGCTGGCTTAGGGACTTCATCTCCCCAAGAAATGACAGGCAGGAAATGAGAATGTATTCAGAAAGGCTTTGGACTCCCGCTGACAAATGCCAGAGCCAGGCACGGTTACTGAGAGAAGCTGAGATAGAGCAGATCTTTGAAACTGAGGTTAAGGAGGATATTTGAAACTCTCTCCACTCATAGCTCATCCCCTGAAGGCCTCTGCTGGCATCAGAACCCTGGGCTGGGCAGCCCATGGGTGTCATCTAATTTTAGAAGACCTTGTGTTCCTAGAAATGATTCTGGGGAGAGAACAACCGGGTGGCAGGCATGGGCAGTGGTGATGGTTGAGTACAAAACTAATGGAGCCTTGTATTGATACATGATGATAGACAGACAGACAGGGCCGAACACTCAAAAACAGGCCATTCTCTGCCACCTCACCCCTCCCGCCTTAATCTTCACCCTCATAGACATATCTCTGTGTGGTTCTAAGGCTTGGATCCAGGTAACTGGAACAGATAAAAACCTTAGTTCCTGATCTAATCCGACTTCCTTGAGCCTGCATGAATTTTATTTGTTCCCGTCACCAGAGGAAGGAAAGACACCAAGTAGCTGAAGGCCCTCTTAGGATGCCCTAAAGCAAAGCCATTTCCCTGCACCAGACCCTATCACACTTGTATCTAGGCCCCAAACCATCCATCCCTCGCCTCTCCTTCCTGTTTGTGTTCTAAGACATACTACCTATGGGCCCATCCTTTTCTTCATTCCTGGGCCTCCGCAGGCCAGAGTGGGGAAGCAGAGAGCTAGAACAAGCCCTCTGCGGATATCCTGACAGGGATAATGCAAACCCAGAAAAGGATGGTCCCTATTATTAGCCCGGGCACTGCTGTCATCAATCAGAAATAGGCCCATTTTCTACTCAGACTTAGCTAAGAACTTAAAAGTTTTTTGCTGTTTCCAATTAAAATTTTTTTTAATTTTCTTCCCCTAGCATGTCTCTTCTTCTCAACTAAAAAACAAATATGCATAATCAAGGAAAATAAACCCTACACTGGTCATGTCCATTTTACATCTTCAGTCAATCTCTTCTCTATTAGGGAGGGTGGGGCATTATATAGGAACTTTAAAGCAAAGCATTGGGGTACCCCAGAACTCCACCATTCTCCTGACTGAATGCAGGTTCCTCAGCACCTGAAGTCCAGACAAGGGGACTATGGCCCTCTTGTTCCAAATTATTTAGTAGCTTGGGGTCTAAAAGTTCATCAAAACCCTCCATCCCAACCTTTTCTAAAAGTCTATGATCAAGCTGAGGTCAAGTCTAGGGCAATCTCCCCTGCCTTAAGCCAGAAGGAGTTTTCCTTCTGAATTTTAGAACCCAGAATAAGCATGGGAGTCAGGCATATGCCAATGTGGGGGGATTAGAAACTCCAGATTCTCTCTTGCCTAACACATTCTGGGTGAGCTGTCCCTGCAGGCTGCCCAGCTGGGTGGATCAGACGGGGGAGCTCACGGTATCAACAGCCCCCCCTCCCTCCACCTGCCAGTCATGACACCCACTGCTCACTCTCCACCTTGCCCCACTTTACAAAAAAAAAAAAAGCAAACTAAGATGTTGGTGGAGGCGAGACAGCGGCTACCCACGAGCAGGCTGCTCATCCTGCATCAGAGAAGCTGTTTCCCAGGCAACCAAGCTAGTGGCAGTACCCATGGGGGTTTAACTTGAGGGAGAAAGGTTGCCCTTAAGCTAAGGCTTCAGGGTAAGGAGGGCATCTGGGTGCAGACTGTGTTGAGGGTGGACACAGGATTTGAACTTGAGCCCAGAGGAAAAGTAAGGGAGTGGAGAATTCTGAATGCCTCTCATCCCAAAGGACAGAAAACCCTATCATTTTGACCTGAGTCTGAAAGAAATAGGGTCCTGCTCTGACACATATGCCCAGGCAAACCCCAAAGAAGTAGCTCATCTCAGGGTGGACCTGAATTTTAAGAGTTAGAGGCTTAAGGGACACACTGGGGCAAACACCTGGGGACAGCACGGCCACAGAACAGAAAGTCAGTCTCCAATGTTCCAAAAGGGAGTTAGGGCCAGTTTCTGACCTCAAATGAGGGCACCCCATTTGTTCCATGGCCCTGAAGCTGGGAGACGAAAATCTAACTTAAGAATTTATCAACAGAGCTGATCCTGAAGGCTAAAAAGCCAGAATAAGAAACCTTTGCTTCTTGTTCTTCTGGGCAAGTTCTGTTTTGAAGATAAGGACAGAGGATTTCAGGAGAAATGTCTCCTGAGAAGTTTCAGACTTCCATGTCCTGTTTCACTGTCTTTAAAAGAAAACAACAACTCTGAAATCCCCCAGAATAGGGGCATCTGGCTAGCTTTAATTACAATTGGCCTAGCCATCCATGCTCATTCCTTGGTCTGGTCTTAAAGGCTGACCCACCCATCTATAACCTGACCCATAAATTTAGCTCCCATTCCCCCCACCTCAGCCACCCCCCCCCCAAACAAGTGTGAGAGAGAGAGGCAGGGAAGGTTGCATTGAGTACTTAGCACTGTCAAACCCTGGGCGGCCCGGCAGGAGGAAGCTGTGAGTCTCCTCCAAGTGGGAGTAGCCATCCTTCTGAAAGATCCCCCAAAGGTGGAGGGTGTTGTCGTCTAGCAAGGTGAGGAGTTGGCCCTAGGGAGATAGAAGGGAGAACTTTCAGGGGCTTGCCAAACAAAAATCTTAATTGGGGATAAGGGGTTTACCTATAGGAAGCCACAGCTAAGGGACAGACATTCCCACCACTGTGCCCATCTGTCTCCAGGAAAGGGGTCCCACTGGAATAGCCAGGGAGAGCAAAGGAGAAAGAGAGGAGGGAAATAAGGCTTACCTGACCAGGCAAAAAGTGCATCTGTGTGACTGTAGCCGTCTCCTTATGTAAACCTGTGAACTCCACACCAGGGGCCCCATATCTTCAGAGGGTAAGGTCAAGGACAAAACAACAGCAGGCAAGGAAGAAGACCCTGGTACAAATCTCCCTATACCCCTTTAACCCCTTCAGTGCTAACTTGATACTTGGTTTTTTATTTTTTTAACTGATTATTAAGCAGTAGAATGTCTAGAGTGCTGAGCATTTTGGGGGATATCTATAGAAACCCATTTTAAAAACAGGAAAAACTAGAGAAAAGGAAAGCAATCCCCTTTCTTGGGTCACAAGTGAGTGTCCCTTCTTTCCACATTTGCAATCACAAAAAGCCAAATGTTCCCAAGTATGATGACACCTTCCATCTACAGGAACACTGCTCAGGCTTCAAGACCTAGCTGGCATCACCTTGAGGAACGGGAAGTCTTCCCCACTCTGGCTCATATCCATCTCTCCTCTTTCTAATGCATCCTGTATATAGCATTGTTTCTTACACAGGTGTTCTCACATTACCCCTTCGTTCTCTCTCATTTTAAGCTAGTCTTGTCTCCCCAACAAAAAACAAGTCATTCCAGTGGGGAAGGGATCACATTTTCTACTTCATTACCTGCACCCTCTCCTCCTAGCATTTGACAAAGGATGGGAAACCAAGAAGGTGCACAGAACAGACTCGAGGACTTGATGCCTGGAGGGTCAGTGGCTAGGGAATGGGATGCATTTGGGGGCTGGATTTTTAAGAACTAAATTTGGGTCTACCTATCCAAAGGACTCCCTCCACCACCTCCCAACACAGGTTTCAGGAAAAGGGATGATAAGGACTGTTACGCCAAATTTGATAGCGCTTGGCTCTTCTTAAGAATGTCTGAAGGCTGGGAAGGAAGCCAGAATCCTAGGCTTTCAATGCTGGTCTAAGGTGGCAGATAGAGGACCTGAGCCTTTGATTGTCCATTCCCCATCCAGTTTTCTTTCTATCATACCAGAGTCTAGGACTCACTTCAGTCCTGCACCCCAGCTCCCCATTCCCCACCTTTTCTGAAGCGAGAAAATCCTGGCATTAAGAAGCCCTGGGTGCCCTCTCTGGCATCAGTTCTCTGTCGTGCCCTGTTCTCATTTCCACACTCATAGCAACGAATGCAGAGCTCAGAGAGGGAAATTTCCATCAACTGCAAAATGATTATTCTTTAATCAGCTCTACTTTTGACTGGAAATGAGGATCAGGGGAAGAAACCGGTTAGCATTGGTAGGAGCCAGCAGGCTTTTGTGCTGTGTGTGTGTGTGTGTGTGTGTGTGTGTGTGTGTGTGTGTGTGTGTGTTTCAGAAAGAGAGTGGGCATTGGGGAATTGGAACATGAGAGAAATCCTTAAAGTCAGAGCCAGCATCAGGCACCTAGGCTGGCTTGAAGCCCCGAAGAGAGAGCAACTCAGATCAGATCAGGCTCAGCCTTCATTCCTATAACTCAGCTCCCCAAACTCTATGCATCTTTCAGTGTCCACCTACCTCCAGGCTCACCTCCTCCATTAAGATTCCCCAGACTGCTTCACAACCTCAGGGGGTTGATCTTTCCCCTCTCTGAATTTCCGTAGGACTTATTATGACTTCTAGGCATTCTAAAGCTGAAGACTATCTGAAAGGGACCTCTAGGCATTCTAAAGCTGAAGACTATCTGAAAGGGACCTCAGAGATCACTTATTTCTGCTTCTTCATTTTGCAGAGAAAGAAACTGAGGCCCAGAGAAGGGAATTCAGGGTTGGACGAGTGCCAGACACCAGGTAATAATAGAGCCTAGAAATTTCATTATGATGGAATTTCTGGCACAAGCTTAGAAACTCGAGAAGTGTATTCTGTTTTACATGCTTGTGGGGCATTCTCATATTACTATCACCAGAACTTGAAAAATTCAACATGGGCAGTGTGGGTTTGTTTGTCCTTCATTGCTGAAGAAGACCATGCCATCAGAGAAATAAGGTCATGACTTGCACCTGACTTTGTTTTGAGTGAGGAAGGGCTATGCAGGTCACCAGTCTCACTTCTCCTCCAGAGCCATCTGAATCCAGTGACCAGATATTCATCAGAATGACTGGAGATTACCCAAGATGAGGCAATTGGGGTTAAGTGACTTGCTCAAGGTCACACAGCTAGTGAGTGTCAAATGTCTGAAGTGAGATTTGAACTCAGGTCCTCCTGACCTGAGCACTGGTGCTCTATCCACTGTACCACCTAGCTGCCCAAATGGGCAGTAGTGAGAACTGGTTAGAGGCTCCTGGGACTTTTCAGCTAATACTGTAGAGGGGAAAAGACATGCTGGTCAGTCTTAATTCTGCTTACTCAGTAAGGAATCCAAAAAGTCCTAGTCAGATGACCTCAGCTTTCCCTTGAAGTTTTCCCAAGGGAATCTTTAACATCCTCTGGAGTCCTTCAGCGACTCCAATTTGCCTCTAGGTCAGGAAGCAATGCCCTACAACCACATATTATCTTTCCTCTCTACTTTCAAGTGACCCAACCCAACCCAGTTAGAAAGTTAACATCTGTTTACTCTTAGATCCAAAGTAAATCTAGGATGACTGGAAAGTGGAAATCTAGCGTGGCTGAGCTCAGAGTTAACTACTGAACTAGTAGCAAAGGTAACTCAGTAAACCCAGACAACTCTCCAAGGTTATAAACTGCGTACAAGTGGCCAATCTGCAATACTTGAGAGAGTTTCCACATGAAGAGTTCTCTAGATGGTATCACAAGTTTGTTCTCCTCATCTTCCTCCCCACCTCTCCATGCCCACTCCAGATGAGAAAGAATCCAGGCTCTGAGAAGTTAAATAATTTGTCCTCTGTTGACTATGTCTAAATTTTTCCTGCCTAGAGTTTATTGGTATATAGTTGTTTATATGTCTATTAGGCTGAGTTTATTAGACTGAACTCCTTGAAGGCAGTGACTGTCTTCTGACTCTTTTTACATCTCCAGCACTTAACACGGCTCCTGGCACAAGGTGCTTAACAAAAGTTTATTGACTGACACAACTTGTAAATATTTGAAATGGAATTCAAACCTAGGGGTCCTGACTTACAAGTTCAAAGTTCTATCTACTAAGTTGTTACTTCCTTTTACATTTCCCCCAGCTCCTTCTTTATGTATTTCCCAACTAGATTGTGAGTTTCTTAGTATGCAGGGATCAAATCCTGTTAGTCTCAGTATTCTTCACAGGGCGATGCAAATATTCAATGCTCCAATGAACATTTGTGGACTGCAGATGGTTGGTTCCCAGGAGAAGAGGACAGGATAAGCTACCAATACAGTCTGTCTGGTGGAGATGTCCCAATAGTTAGATGGGAAAGATGCCTACAGATCTCCTCTCTCCTTACGGAGGCCACCTCTGATCTTGGTTTAAACAGTTGTTCCTATGTTGTCTCCCTCAATAGATTATAAGCTCCCAGGCACTGTTTTTGCTTTTCTTTGTGTTCTCTGTACTTGGCACATAGTAGGTGTTTAATACATGCTGGCTGACTGGATAAGCTACCCATCCTCTCCCATACCTTCCCTTTTCCCACTTGCTCCAAACCTCTAACCCAAAACAGCTTTTCCACCAGACCAGCGTTGCCATCTCCCTAAATAAAACTTTACTGTCTTCATCTTGTCTGGCAAAACAAAACCCCTCCCTTCACTTCTGTCAGGATTGAATCCCTATCCAGAATGAACTCTTCCACAAGGTTAACCCATTCACAGTCTGACTGCCTCCCTTGCATTTCTACATATCCATTTATTTTAGGTTTCAAGTTGTGTTTCTTGACTGAAAAGCATTATGCCAAGGAGAGAGGGCAGTATAGGGGAGCCTAGAGGAGGGAGGAGTCTGGACACACACATGATTTGTGTTTGGCTTTGGCTAAGTCACTTCAGCTCCTGAGTCAGAGTATCCTCATATGCCAAACAGGAATGAAAATCTCGGTCTTTTCTCCCTCTCGGGGTTGCTTTATGACTCAGTCCTTTGGTAGTGAACATGAAAGTATTTTGTAAACTGCAGACAAGTCAGGAAGTGTAATTAATGAAGGCAATTTTTCAGTGGCATAGCCCTAAGCATTCACAGAGAGGAAACTAAGATGCTCAGTTCAAACATTAAGCACCTACTCTGTGCAATCTACTATTGATGACACACCTAACTCATGAAGTAACATGGGCCAGTGAGTTACAGAATCATAGATCTAGAACTGGGAGGAACCTTGGAGACCCATCTAGAGTACTAACCCCATTTTACTGAGGTCCATAGCAATTGAGTGACTTAAGTATGGTCACCCTATTAGCAGCAGAGCTAGAATTGGAACTTGGGTTCTGTGATTCTGAGTTGCACTATCACGAAGAAGGACGAGCTACTTAACATTCCTCTGAGCCCTCAGAGACAGAACTCAGGTCTAGAACTGCCCGGCAGTGCTCCAGGGTCTGTGATACATATATGCTCACTCATGCCAACTGTCTATACCAAGTATTAATGGTGCAGTCAATCCTAGGCTGGGGCTAGGAGAGACACAGAGAAAGAAGAACCCGGGTCCTTCCCATAGGGATGTCACAGGATCACGGATCTAAAAAGGAAAGCAAGTCATCTTTACATGTGTCTATCTAGTCATCTAGTACATGTGTCTCATTTTACAAGAGGAAATCTATGGTCCAATGCCCAACTAAGGCAGCCCCCAATACAGGTAGTGACAGATAGGCTTCAAACCCAGGTCCTTGAGATTATCTGGCTCTCTTTGGAGTAACAAGCCTCATATAAAACATAGAGTGATAAAAATGTTCAATTATCCATCCATCTCCCCATTTCTAAAGAGGAGAAACTGAGGTCCACACATGACTTCCATAATGGAAGAATCAGCACTCAAACTCAAGTCTCCAGACTCCCAGGCCACTATTCTTTTGCTTCATGACATTATCTCAAGCCCTTTTAAGAGCCTCTTTTGTTTCCCCAACAGAACCAGATGTGAAGTAGGTACTCAGGACAGATTTACCTGCAGAGCAATTGATACCTGTAAGAACACCTGAACCTGGATAAAGGGGTGTGGATCCCACAAAGAGATCCAGAAACAGGGAAAGCAAGGCAAGGAACTTACACCCACTCACCACCCATCACTCCTGGGGATCAAAATCCCTGCCAACACCCCACCCATCCTCCTTGTACTCCTAAACTTCTTAGAGTCTTTCCCTCAAACTAAGCTCCAATAAGGTAGGGACAAGGAGAAACAGGGAAAAAGGAAGAAAAAAAAACCCAAAGATTTAAATTTAGGGCTCCCCACCTGTTTTTCCTCCTCCCACTCTCATGTGCCTAAATTAAAAGGTTTTGCTATATTTTGGGGAGCATCCGCCTGGATGTGGGGATATATTGGTCAAGATGGCTTGCTTTCACACCCCCCTCCTCGGCCCCTCCCGAATCCCCAGCTGCCTTCCTTCTACATCAGCGCCCATCCTCCCTCCCCAGCTCGGTCCCCTCTCCCTTTGTTGGCCTCCAAGCCTGCTGCATTCCCTTCTCCTCACCACGCCTCCTTTCTCTCCCCTCCCCGCCCCCCCAGCTTTCTTTCTGCTGGGGCCAGGGGCCTCCCAGCTTGGTATTCTCCACAGTCATCCTGGAATCCCTTCCTGAGGGTCACCAGGCAACCGTCCTCTACTGCTAGCCTGTTACCCCTGGCAACAATCTCTGCTACCTCCCAAGGGCCCGGCAAGGGCTCTCCCCCCCTCCCAATGAACTCCCCCAATTCAGCTCGACAAATCCTGCATTTCTCCCTCATTTTTACAGTCACCTGGAGAATCAGGCTTACTTCAATCCAACATTATCTTGAGAATGGGGAGGTGATTACTCCCACCTAGGGTTGTTGCCCTCCCTGCTTCCCTGGAGGCAGGTCCAGGAAGGGAAAGGTTATTCTAACTGAATTTTCAGGGCATCTCCCTGCCACCTTTGGACTTTTCAGCTATGTTTTACCCCTACTCTAGCCTCAAAAAGAAACCTAGGGACCCATCTCCCCTGAAAAGCCCACACGGGTGCCACCTTCCTCAACTCCCCAACTGGCCAAGCCAAGCCCTGCTCCCCAACACCAGCCCTCATTTGGGGAGTCCTGAATCCTAACCCCAGGCAAACACTGTCCACAGTCTGCCGCCCACCCTCTGTGCCTCATGGAGTTCCCAATGCAATCCACCTGGATCTCTGAAAGCAAAGGAATGATCTGTATATAGGCAGTGGACAGGAGGGGAGGGAGTCCAGGGGGAGAAAGCTGGAATCTTTCGGCTTAAGAAAAATAAATGGTATTAAGTTCCCTCTGCTGAACCTACTTGACTGGAATTTTTCTGTTCTTTAAGATCCTGATGGGCCAGAGCCCAGCGGAAGCAGGTGTGAAGTCTGAGGCCACTTTGGGGACTGCATTGTATAAATACTATGAGAACGGAATCGGGTGGGATGTGAGGGGAGGCAGGGTTGGATTAAGGCTTTGGAGAGGACGTGCGCGCGCACACACACACACACACACACACACACACACACACACGTCTCTCCTTGTAGAGGTCCTTAATCTTTTTATTTTTTGGCACAGATCCCTTCGGCAGTTTGGTGGACCCCTTCTCAGAATATTATTTTAAAATATGTAAGATAAAATATGGAGGATTGCCAAGAAAAACAACAAATAAAAAAGGCAATGAAAACAAAAACCAATTTTTTCCCCCAGTGAAGATTATAGATCTCCTGATATCTGTCTACAGACCATTGATTAAGTGCCCCTGCTTTCAGGGCATCTGACCAGCTTCAAGATTCCTTCCTTCAGATTTGTGTATTTATCCTTCCAGGGAGGGCACTAGAGTCTGCCTCACTTTGCCACTTCTGTGTCATAAAGCGTGACACACAAAAGACCTCATATTTAGAGGTTGAAACCTAAACCAGTTAGATCATTAATTAGATCATTTAAACCAACTGTGTCAAACTCAAAAAGAAACAGAGTCACTATCCCATACCTAAAATCACTGCAAACATGCTGACTTAAGAAAAAACACATTAATATTATCTTTTATTATCTTTGTATTTATTTTGCTAAATACTTCCCAGGTACATTTTAATCTGGTTTGGGTTGCATTAAAGCAAGGTGTGGACTATGGGACACATGTTTGACATCTATGATCTAAAGAAATCTCCCTCATTTATAACTGAGAAAACTAGGACGCTGACTCGTACAAGGTTTCAAGGGTGTGGAATTAGAACTCAGGTCCTTGGGCCCCAAATTCTGGGCTTGTTGCAAGAGACCGTGTTGCTTCAGATCTGCAGGCTCTATTCTGCTGGATGATTGCATATACTAACAATCCAGCTCGACCCAGGGAAAAGTTGAGAAAGTGCAGCTCCCCTTTTTCAGTGAAGAGGTAGGAGACTTTGGATATGGAATATTAGTTTTGCTAAACTGGTTTTCCTTTCTTTTATTTACCATGGTTACAAGGTCACTGGGTCAGAAAGGGGAGGCATGTTCAGAAATTAATATGATTTGGGAAGTCATCAACAAAAGAAATAAATGCATCAATAATTTTTTTTAAAACACTTGACACAGAGCACTTTTACAAAGTTTTACAAAGTATTTCACACACAATCTTGTTTGATTCTCACAATTACCTGGTCAAGCAGGGTGCCTTGCCTACTATATACCTGTAGGTTTTCGTATTTAAATGTTTCCTTTGCTGGTTAGGCCCCCAGCTCAATCACTGGTCAGGGAAGGAGCAAGGTCATTGAATTGGGAGAGAGAAGACCCAAGTTCTTATCCAGGATTTGCCAGTTCCCAAAAGAAACTTGGGAAAATCATCATAGCCTCTGGTTCTCACTCAAATGGGGTGAACGAAACCAAGGAATCAAACGTGGCAAGTTAAATGGGATCTTAGAGGTCACTTAGTTCAACTCTACTTCACCCCCTTATTTTATAAATGAAGAAATGAAAGCCTTGAGAAGAGAAATGACTTCTGCAAGGTCATGTAGTAAATCAGAGGCAGAGCTGAGATTAGAACTCAGATCTCCACTGGGAACAGGAACAGACACATTGTAATGGTGATCAACTGTGAAAGACTTGACTGCTCTGATCAATACGACGATCAATACCACAATCCCTAAGGACTCATGATGTCAAAATGCTAACCACTTCCAGAAAGAGAGAACTGATACAACCAGAGTGAAAAGGGAAGAATCATTTTCTCACTTTCGTTACTTTCAAAAAAATTTTGGCTAATATGATAATGTTTTGCATGATTTCTAGTGTATAACTGATATTGTGTGCTTTCTCAATGGATGTGGGAGGGGGTAGAAAGGAGGGAGAGAATTTGGAATTAAAAATTTAAAAAGAATGCTACACATAACAAATTAAAATGTAAAAAAAGAAAAAAGCTCAGCTCTCCTAGGTCCCCTGTTCCCAGTGTTCTTTCAGTACGGTGCTGCGAAAGTCTGATGAAAGTACTGATTCCTTTCTTCTATCTTCCTTACAAGGCTTCGGTGAAAACTAAATGAGAAAATGGATTTCACTGTGTTTCAGAAAGCACCGGGGCTTAAGGGTATTAGACATTTCACCTTGGCTACGACACCCACGAATTATGACGTGGATCCTTAGTCTAGTCCATTTCCCTGGAAAGCTGGATTCACAGATCCAGTCTCAGGCACCCCCTTCTCTCCCTATCAAGCCCTGCTTCCCCCACCTCCAACCCCTGCCCCAGGCCCCCAGCAAGGCACCTAGACATCTCTCCTTCTCTAAAGGAATCATTCAAGAGAAAATTCCGATGGGGCAGTGGGCACAAAACAGAAATAGGGCACTGGGATTCATATTTGCAAACTACGCATGAGAAACCCGACTCTTCTCACTCTTCCTCAGCTGCATTCTACTTGAGAACCAGGCCCACAGATTCAAATTAGTGTCCAGAATCAGCTAGAAGATATCCTGTATCCCGTTTTCCACTTACTTCTCCCCCTCTGACACCCTTCTGATGGTCTGGAGAGCCAGGAAATACTCAGGATCTCATGGCCCAAGCTTCAGAAAAAGATTCCACCACCCACTTTAAAATCTCTTGTGTCAGAGGAAGTCTACAGGGATTGCCAGGAAACTAGTACAGAGGTTCCAATGGAAACCCCTGGAGTAACGAGAGATTATTTTAATACCACCCTTAATTAGGAAAGACAACTAAATTACCAGGGATGTCCAATTGTCTTACAGAAAGGAAAGTATAAATTCAATTCAAAGTTGGCTATCGGGTTTACCAGACTCGACGTGCCCATGTGAACAAAGGGGTATAACAGACTTTCAGCCCTGGCAGTCACTAGACACACCTCATATGTGGCCCTCCATCTTGCCGTCTCATCAATGACAAGCAACATGTGCTGTGATTTTTTTAGACTTTGTCATTGCAAGGATTCCCACTGTATAAGGAACTATGGTTCAAAGTGGGAGTCAGAACGCCTAAATACAAGTACTAGGTGGGTCACAAACTCAACGTGTGACCTTTACTTCTCTGGGTCTCATCCTGCTGATCTGTAAAATGGGTATATTAATCTCTGTCCTGTCTCTCAGGCAGAACTATTTGTGACAATCCAATAAGATGACAAATGTGAAAGTGCTTCAAAAAATAGACTATATACCTAAATAAAGCCAAAAGGGGTACACAATATAGATATAAAAGCTGATACTATGACCAACTAGTAGAGCAAGGAATAGTTTACCTGTCAGATTTATGGAGAACGGAAGAATTTATGATCAAACAAGAGATAGGGAACATAATGAAATGGAAAATGGATAATTTTGATTACATTACATTGAAAAGTTTTTGTACAAACAAAGCCAATGCAATCACGATTAGGAAAGAAGCAGAAAACTGAGAGTTTTTACAACTAGGCCTCCATTTCTAAAATATAGAGAGAACTGAGTCAAATTTATAAGGATACAAGTCATTCTCTATTGATAAATGGTCAAAAAATATGAATAGGCAGTTTTCAGACGAAGAAATTAAAGCTATCTATAGTCACATAAAAAAATGCTTTCAATTACTATTGATTAGAGAAATGCAAATCAAAACAACTCTTAGGTACCATACCACACCTATCAGATTGGCTAACATCATAAAACAGGAAGATTATAGATGCTGGAGATAAATTTGGAACTATGCCTAAAGGGCTACAAAAATGTGCATACCCTTTGACCCAGCAATCCCACTTCTAGGTCTATATCCCAAGAGACCATAAAAATGGGAAAAGGACATATATGTACAAAAATATTCATAGCAGCTCTTTTTGTGGTGGCAAAGAAGGGGAAGTTGAGGGGATGCCTATCAATTGAGGAGTGACTGAACAAGTTGTGGTATATGAATATAATGGAATATTATTGTGCCAAAGAAATGATGAATAGGTAGACTTCAGAAAAAGCTGGAAAGACGTATATTAACTAATGTTGAGTGAGGTGAGCTGAACCAGGAGAACATTGCATACAGTAACAGCCACATTGTGAAATGACCAGCTTTGTGAGATTTGGCTCTTCTCAGCGATGCAAAACTATAAAACAACTCTACAAGGCCCATGATGGAAAATGCTACCCACATCCAGAGAAAGAACTGTGGAGTCTGAGTACAGATGGAAGTGTATTATTTGTTCTCTCTTTTTCTGTTTTATTTCTTCTCTCTTTGGTTCTAATTCCTCTATACAACATGACTAATGTGAAAATACGTTTAATATAAATGTAGGTGCAGAGTCCATATCAGATTGCATGCCATCTTGGGGAGAGGAAGAGGAAGGAGGCAGAGAAAAATTGAAACTCAAAAGTTTGTGGAAATGAATGTTGAAAATGAAAAATAAAGTAATTTTAAAAAAAGAAAATTGAACAGAGCTAAACACATGCGGGAGATTACTGTTATAGCTGAGGAAACAGGGGCCCAAGAACTCAGGTTAAGTGATTTGTCCAAAGTAGTATGGCAGAGTAAAAAGAAATCTGGGTTTTAATCTTCTACAATTCACTCACTGTGTGACCTTGGGCAAATCATTTCCCCTCTCAGTTTTCTCTTCTACAAAACAGACTAAAGCATCTAAAGCAGTTAGACTAGAGTCCAAGTGTGGTCTTTTCAGGGTGTCCCTGAGATTGAAACATCTTCATAACAATAAGACATTTCAATTTCTAATACAGTAAATATTGATAGTGGAGAAGGAAATGGTAAACCACTCCAGTATCTTTGCCAAGAAAACCCCATGGACAGTATGGTCCACAGGGTCATGAAAAGTCAGACATGACTGAATCACTGAACGGCAAATACCAATAGATAATAACCCACATAAACAAAAAGTCTTTGCAAGGGGCAGGGGGGAAGGTTCCTCAATAATTTTTAAGAGTGTAAAAGGGTCCTGAGACTAAGTAGATTAAGAACCACTGGATCTGTAAGTTTCTGTCAATCATAAGACATCACAGGATAACTCTTCCACCCAAGCATCCACTAGCTATCTGCCTCTGCCAAGTTGCCCCAGCAATGATCAGATGCCCTTGGTCTTCTTAGAGGCTGGCAAAGAATAGCCTGGGTTCACCTAAGGCCAATTCGGAGAATGGAAGTGTTATGTCCTTTATCAGTCCCACTGATAGCCAGAAAAAGGTAGCTCCTTGGGCCTAGGAGCAAAAACCCAAGTGCCAGAACCTGCCTGAATCTTTAGGGGTGTGACAAATACTGAACTGAGAGGAGCCCAGGTACAAATCCTGCCATCCACATCCTCTTCAGCTAAAAAACTCTCCCTCTTTCTCTCTCCTCCCCATCCCTGATCCAGGAAAAGCTTCTGTCAGGGAGGTCAGTCAGTAGAAGTGGAAGAAAACACCCCCCTCCCTCTCCCACCAAATTCTCCCCAGCCCCCAGCCCCTGACCATTCCAAAAATTTGAGGCTGCATGAATCTGCACAGTGCCCAGACCACAGAGAGGAAAGAGATCTCCCTGCTCTGTTCTCCTCCACTTGGACCACACATGTGAGTTACCAGGTTCCTGTAACTAGAGGGAGGAAACAGATGCTTCAAATTCAGCTCTAACTCCTGCACTGTTTCCCTGTAACTTGTAGACATTTGCCCCGACGGACACCAGGTTTTAAGAGAGTCCCTGAGAGACAAGGGAGGATTCAGGATGCTGAGGGGACCTAGAAGACAAAGCCCTGAGAAGGAACAAGAGCACGGTCTTCAAAACCTGAAGGGGAGAGGGAGAAAACTTGTTCTGCGTAACACAGCAATAGCAGTAACCAGCATTTACACATTAAAGACTGCAAAATCTTGTGTTCAAAGGTATGGAAGCTGGAAGAGGCAAGACTGTGTCCATGGGTATGTATGGAAGGAAGAGACTGGAACCCTGGCTTGCTCAAGGAGTTGTGAGGATAACACATGTATACAGAAAGCCTTAGAAGACTGCCCACATCATCTCAGTGACTGCCAGTATAACCTTGGGCAAATATAACAGCAAGGAAAATAATGATAAATAACTAGCATTTATGTAGCTCTTTAAAGTTTGCAAAAACACTTTACATGTATTCACTACATGTAGACCCTCACAACAGCCCAGCGAGGTAGATGCTGTTATTGTCCCGATTTGACAGATGAGGAAACTGAGGCACAGAGAGGGTAAGTGATTTATGTCCACGCAAGAGGAGATAGCAGCTATTTATCTCCTGAGAGAGGGAGTTGCAGAGGAAGAGGACAAACATTTATTCAGCACCTACTATGTTCTGGGCACTGAGCTAAGTGCCTTACAAATACTACCTCCTTTAAGTCTTACAACTGTAGGTGCCACTTTTGTTCTCTTTTCTGGAAGAAACTGAGGCAGACAGGCAGCCAGGCACTGGTATTAATGATGGACCCAGGGTCGCACAGCCAGGAAGTATCTGAGGTCACGTTTGAATTCAGGTTGTCCTGACTCCAGGTCCAGCATTCTCTCTTCTGCACCACTCAGCTTGTCTACGGTGTGGGAGGGAGAGGGGGGAAGGGCAATGAATATAACTCAAATGCCCCAGAATCACTTTTCTGTTCTTCTGCAAAAGCACCATCCTGATCCATCGATCTCACCCTTCTCTGAATTTGGTAATTCTTTCTACACTTTCTGTATACATGTTTTATCCTCACAAGTCCTTGAGCAAGCCAGGGTTCCAGTCTCTTCCTTCCATGCATACCCATGGACATCTTCTTGTCTCTTCCAGCTTCCATACCTTTGAACACAAGATTGGAATATCCTCCATTTCCCACCCATAATATCAATCATTCCCATTCTTCAAGGTCCAACTCAGACCCTACCAGGACTCAGGAGCCTCTCTCTCTCATCATGCTCCCTCTCCTGTTCAGAATCCCCACAGCTCTTATTGTCCATGCCACACACACTGGCACTTAGTCATATCCTGTGTCATGAAGCTCTCTGTGGATCAGTCTTGCTGCCCTATTTGTCTCCATCTCCTCCTCTTCCTGTTGACTCCCTCAAAGGGCTCGCACAGGGCTAGGCACACAGGAGGCATTCAGCACTGACTGATCTGTTGAGTGACCAACAGAATCCTTAGAGTCAGGGAAAAAGGGAGAAACCACAGCTTCCTCTCCTTACTGAAAATGCAGGAGACAGACTCTAAAGCTGCTTACTGGATTTTCCCTGCAACGGATCCAGGGTTCTTAAGAAACCCCGAGGGAAGAATTTTTGCAATAGGGCTCAGTTCTAGGCAGCTGGCTGAACCACTTCTGCCTTCCTCACCCACTGGGAATGCAGTCTAACATCTTGGCTGGGACAGAGAAAGGCAAGATCTGGCTGGAGGAGAGGTTGAGACTTCTTAACCTTTTCTTTGTGCGTCATAGACTCCTTATGAGTCTGCTAAAGCCTATGGACCCCTTCTCAGAATAAGGCTATTAAACAACTGAAGGAAATGCTAACTTTCACTTAGAAGTTAGTTGGTTTCTGTTTTTCCAGACACCTTCCTCCCACCCCATAGCTAGAGTATGAGGAAAGGCTATGGGGGATCGATACCCTCTCCCATCCTCAGGGGGAGAGAAGATAAGAAGGAATGAAGCTGTTTCCTCCTATTCAATGTGGGTCCTTCCTGGGTTGGAAAGCATGCCAGTCTTGATTAGAAACTTCAGTGGTGACTCCAAAGAAGTGGGGTGGGGGAATAGGAACAAGGAAAGGAAACAATTTATTAAGTGCCTACCATATGCCAAGCATTGTGCTAAGTGCTTTACAGATATCTTATTTGTTTCTACCTCACAATCCTGTGAGGAAGGTGCTACTGTTACCCCATTTCACGGTTCAAGAAAAGGAGGCAGATGGTTAAGTGACTTGCCCAGGGTCACAAAGCCAAGACAGCAGCTGAGGCTAGATTTGAACTTGCAGGTCTCAGGTTCACTCCAGGCCCAGCCTCTGATCCTACCATCTTCTCTATTCAAATTATTTCTGTGGAATCAATAGAATCTAAATTATCCTGAAGGGTGGGGCTCCCTTGAGGGCAAAGTTGATTTCTTCTGCCCATCCAACTCACCAGATGGAGCACCCATCTCTAAGGAGCCCAAAATGGCTCTTATAACTCAGCTTTATCTCTCTATTACAAATGCCACCATCATACTGGGCAGGCAGTAGGTACCGGAGATAGCCTTCACATCCAGATTCTCTGACTCCAAGACTAGCATTCTTCCCTCTCTTAAAACATCCTTAAGGAAGAACCTTGCCCATTCTGAGGGTTTAGTCCTCTCTAGTCAGAACAACCCAAGACCAACAGGAGCCAGAAGCCCAGCTACTACCTTTCCTGCCAGTACAGATTTCCTCCAAGGCCTCATACCCAGCATGTAAAAATCTAGTCTGACACAGGGAATAAATTAAGGACTGCTTCTTCACCTTACAAAATGATTCCCCGTGGGAGTCTTTTGAATTGAAAGAGGACTTAATTTACATGCAACACCATAGTGACTTCACTGCACAATGAAAGCAAGCTCATCTGTAAAACCACTATCTCTCTTGTATTCACCACCATCAGTCTCCCAGTCCAGCTGAGTCTGACGACCATTTCCAAAGGGTAACAGGTGCTACCTTGGCTCTTTATGACTCTCAAGAACCCAGACCCAAAGCTGGCCAAAGATCCCCAAAGCGGAGAACTGAACTCCAAGTTCATCTACCATGTAATCTTAAGATAGCAGACTAGAGATTCCATCATAGTTCTGGCAGCGTCTTCCCCAACACACCAGACTCGTCTCTGTTCCCCACATACATCACATACAATCCTACCTCCGTGTCTTTGCCCTTTTTCCTTCTCCATCCCCTCCTAGAGGGCTAAGTATTTAAACTCTTCACTCTTCCTGATCTCCTCCAGAAAGCCTTCCTAGATTTCCCCAAGGCCATATAAATCCTCTGTCTCCCTGGAACTTGGAAAGCACTTATAGTCTGAAACACACAACCAACGATTAATCATACACTTTAATTTGCTAATTCCTTCACATATGTCACATGTGTACAAACTGTCTCCCCAGGATGTTGGGGTGCTAACTCCTAACTAGCTGTGTCTCACTCTTTGCCCCAGAGCATGGCACAGAAGAGACATCAGACATGCCAAATTGTTGAGTTAAAGTTGGTCATTTAACCCAAATGGTGTCAAAAATTCTGTTTCCCCAATGTCATGAGAGGAGCAGCTAGATGGCGAAGTAGATGAAGTGTTGGGACTGGAATCAGGAAGAATCATCTTCCTGAGTTCAAATCCAGCCTTAGACACTTACTAGCTGTATGACCCTGGGCAAATCACTTAACCCTGTTTGCCTCAGTTTCCTCATCCGTAAAATGAGCTAGAGAAGAAAGTGGCAAACCACTCCAGTATCTTTGCCCAGAAAACCCCAAATGGGGTCACAAAGAGTCAGACAACCAAATATGACTCAATTACATCCTTGGAGTTCCAGGGAGCTCATCTCTATCAATCTCAGCTAAACTCCACGTTCATTGCACTGAACTGGAAAAGCTAGTTCTTACAACTACTTAAGTTGTGAGGACTGATGAGTTAAGAAGTTTTTATAGAGCCCAATCATCTCAAACAACTTTCTAGGGAGAGTAAACTGGTGATTCCCCAAGCTAAGGAAACAGGGCTTCCCATCAAGCTAGGGATAGCTACAGGAATCTCTCAGCCAAGGATTGGACTCCCCAAATCAACATTCAGTTAAAGTTTCTCAGATCTTTTCCCAGGGGGAATCATGGGATATTGATCAGCATAGACTGAAAGCTGCAAAGGATCTTAGGCATCACCTAGTACAACTCCCTTGTTTTAAAGATTCAAAAATAGAGACAGCAATGTTAAATGATCTGCCCAAGGTCACAGAGATGGGAAATCACATTTAGGATTCAAACTCTGGTTCTCTTTTATTCCAGCCCTCTTTTCACTGTCCTGTGCTGCCAAGACCATAAGAATCAAGGGGAGTCTGTCCAAGTTGAAGGCAACACTCTTTCTAAGTCCAACTTAGAGGTCATGATTATAGAAGCCAAATCACCCTGAAGGGTGGGGCTTCTTTGAGGCCCGAGTCGATTTCCTTCCACAAACAACACAGATGACCAGTCCAAGCATCTGTTCAAGGCCTACAGCAAGGCTCGAACAGCCTTCCCTACTACAATTATCACTAGACTAAACCCACCCAGCTTCTCAGCAGGCCCAAGAGACTCGCTGCTGAGAAGCCCCAGGAAACAGCCCATCCCAGGAATCCATGAGGTCATCCAGCAGCCCAGGTCAGATTCCTACCCTGCTCCCCCATCCTACCACCAATGACCGAATTCCTCACCTCTCACACCCCTCCTCCTCACAACACACAAAATCAGTTTGGGTTAAGTAATTAAACTGGAAGGAATGCAGATTACTGTACCAACTCCAGAATAAGCTACTTAGAGATAACCAACAAACCTCTTCATTTAAAGGACAAAAGTGACTTGTCCAAGGTCTCACACTAGGTAGAGAACTCAAGTCTCCAGCCTCCCACCCCTTCATTCCTCCCTAGGCCTGATTACAGGCTTCCTCTTCCAAGCCACAGGAGCCTCCTCACCCTGGAAATGGCCTCTACCTCTGGACTTCTCACACTGGAAGTATATTCCTACTCTTCAGCCCTTTCCGATTTCTTGCAGAATGCCCATTTTACAGAGAATGCCCAAATCAGCCATGTCTTCAGTCCTCCCCTAGGCTCTCCTCCTGACTCTGGACTTTTCCTACTATTTATGCCCTCTCAGGAGTGACGTAATGCCCATTCAGGGGACAGGCCTCTTTAAGAAGTGAGTCAAAGGATAGCCCCTTTAATTAAAAAAAAAACAAAACAAATAAAACTAGGAGAGGAAGACCCTCAGGGACGCTGGCCAAAAAAGAAAGAGTTACTGTTTACATTCCTTCTGAGTGAGGAGGGCCCAAAAAACAAGCGTAGAGTGGTTGGGCAAGGGACCTATTGTGGTCCAATCCATGACATGCGGAGTGAATTGGGTTGAAGGCTTGGTCTTTGAGAAACAAATTTAATCAGTAAACCCCAAGTTAATCAGGCAGCTTTCAGCGTGAAAGGGCCAAGGTCTCACACCACATCCCGGGCCATCTCCAGGTGTCATCATCCATATCTGGTCACTGGACCCAGATGGCTCTGGAGGAGAAAGTAAGGCGGGTGCAGTCCTCCCTCACTTAAATCAAACTCAGTTTCAAGTCACATCATCATCTCCCTGATGTTATGGATAAACCACCTACATGCCCCTTCAGGAGTACCTTCTTCCCACCTTTTCTCCCTCAACAGGTTTTCAATCTCCTTTTACATACCCTCTTTTCTCCTTACAATATAAGCTCTAAGAGGACAGGGGCTGTCTTTCTTTCTGCTGGTATTTCTTTCTCAGTCACTTAGCACAACTCATGGCATATAGTAAGGACTTAAAAAAATGCCTGTTGACTCCACCAGTAAATGGTTCTTTCCACTTGGCCAGGGGGCATTTGGAACCTGGAGTTTTGACATGGGTGTCACCAGGATCACCAGCTCTAAGACGAAGGGGGAAGGAGACAGGTATTCCAGAGATGAGTGTCATTCCACAGTGACCATCATGTTAATTACTATAATAACAAAAATAGCCCACTGGTTACTCTAGCTTCTCTTTGAAGACCTCAGACTTATCTCGAGGCATGTGTTTATTTATTATCTCTACGTGAAAGAGTGAGAGACCAAGGTCTAGAGAGAAGGCGTGACCTCCAAGGTGATACAGCTGCAGCTGGCACTCCTATTGCCTGGCATCCAGGCCAGGGCTCAGGTCCAACAGCCCAGAGATTTTATTAGAACTCCACACCCCCTTAAGCCAAGCTATAGTCACTTATTGCACTTATTAACAGATCAAGAACCCATGTGCCCAGCCATGTGTTTAGGAATATGGAGGTGGAGATAGGTAGGAAGGGTTATCCTTTACACAATAAGACCAGGTCCTCTGGCTTTCAGGAAATTTAACACACAGGAATCAGAATCAGACTTCATGGTTCTCAACAATAGTACTGTTAGTACCATTAGATCATTTAGAAAAGCTTTGTGATATAGAAAGCTGACTTCGTATCAGGAAGATCTTGTTCAAATGTTGCCTCTGATACATCCTGGTCCTAAGGAAGTAAGTCACTTTTAAGCTGTCAGTGGTCTTAGCCAGAGGTGTCAAACTCAAATAGAAACAGATCCCTGCAGCCCCATATCGACTCTTTTGCTGTTCAGCAGTTCAGTTGGGTCTCTGTGACCATGTGGATCACAGCATGCCAGTATTGTTCATGGGGTTTTCTTGGCAAAAAGGCTGATTTGCCATTTCCTTCTCCAGTGGATTACGGCAAACAAAGGTTAAGTGACTTGCCCAGGGTCACGTTGCTAGTGAGTATCTGAGTCTGGATTTGAGCTCAGATCTTGATTTCAGGCCCAGTTTTCTATCCACTAAACCATCTAGCTGCCTCCCATATTGACTTGGAAAATCAAAAATTAACCATATCTATGCTACATGTGTTAGATGCAGCTAGGTGGCTCAGGGAATGGGCCTAGAGACAAAAATACCTGAGTTCAAATCCCACCTCAGACACTCACTATGAAACCCTGGGCAAGTCATTCAACTTCTTTTTGCCTCAGTTTCCTCATCTGTAAAATGAACTGGAGAAGGAAATGGCAAACCACTCCAGTATCTTTGCCAAGAAAACCCCAAAAAGGGGTCATGAAGAGCCAGACATGACTGAACAACGATGCTATGTTGTTTTGGGGTTTTTTTACTAATTTTGTTAACTATTTCCCCAATTACATTTTAATGTGACTAAGGCCTGGCTGAGATGGACACCTCCTTCCTAGGCAACTCTCTCAGACTACATGGGTGAAGAGAAGGTGCCAGCCTGTGTGGGTATAGGAAGTTTCCTTTTCTCGGGGGATCTCTACACCAATAAACTCTCATGTCCATTCCTTACCCCTAATGAACATCTAATCCTATGCTCTCATTGTACAAAAGAGTAAACTGAGGTCCAGAAAGAAGGAATTTGACAAGGTCATTTGGACAGCAGAACAGAAGGGGTGATTACTGAGCAGGCCCCAGATAGAGGACCCTAGGGGAGGCCTCATCAAAGACCTGATCTGAAGGCTCAGAGATGATAGAAGATTCATTTCCAGACCCTGTCTTCTCTGGCACCAGGGGGAATAGGATGGCGTGAAGAGAGGCTGGGGGTGGGCAGGAAAGGGAAGAAGAAAGACCACACTAGCTACCCAAAACTTCTCCCCCTTCTATCCCCTTTTGGGAGCCTCAGAATTTCCTTCCTGAAGCTCTTGGCCTTGGGCAGGCCCCAGGCCCCAGGGCAGCTACTGAAAGGTAAGCTTCAAGGGCCAAGGAGTTACCTCTCTCACGTGGAAAGCCTTCCCTGACCATCCCTACCCTGCTTTGACCTCTCCTTGCGTTTATATATTTTTTTAAAAATATTTTCTGTTTTGGAGGCAACTGGGGTTAAGGGACTTGCCCAGGGTCACACAGTCTGTGTGTGATACCAGATTTGAACTCGAGTCCTCCTGATTCCAGAGTTGGTGCTCTATCCACTGTGCCACCTAGTTGCCTGCTTGTATTTATATTAAGAGCAACCATTTTTATAGTTCCTTATGGTTTACAAAGCACTTTACAAATATTAAATAATTTTACCTGCCTAACAAAGATCATGAGGATCTATTAGCTATCATTTATATAGTGCTTTTAGATCTGCAAAGTACCTTACAAATATCTCATTTTATCCTCCCAAACAATGAGAAGTCTGTACTATTATTATTTTTACAGATGAGGAAACTGAGACAGGCAGCAGTTAATTGCATTAAGTGAAGTAGAGTTGGAGCAGCTAGGTGGCTAAGTGGATAGCACAGGGGACCTGGAATCAGGAAGACTCATCTTCCCAAATTCAAATCTGGCCTGAAACACTTCCCAGCTGTGTGTCCCTGGGCAAGTCATTTAACCCTCTCTGCCTCAGTTCCTCATCTGTCAAATGAGCTGGAGAAGGAAATGGCAAATCACTAGATATGTGATCCTGGGTAAGTCACTTGAGCCTATTTGCCTCAGTTTCCTCATCTGTCAAGAGAGCTGGAGAAGGAAATAGAAAACCATTCCAGTATCTTTGCCAAGAAAACCCCAAAAGGGGTTATAGGAGAGTCACACAGAACTGAAATGACTGAACAACAAAGAAGAGTTTCCAGCTCACACAGATTTTGCAGCAGCAGACCCAGAGTCCACACTCATTTTCTCGCTAACTGCAGTGATATTCAGTCTGTATCCATGACCACTCATGAAGGACGTAGCTCACGCTACCCGGTGTTATTATTAAACTACTCCACAGATATCAGCTTTATCTCCCCAGTGAGATCACAAGTCCCTCACAGGCAGGAAGCCTGTCTCCAGCTTCTCTTCAGTACTCTGTGCCTCTGTTTCCTCATCTGTAAAATGAAAGTGTTGGACCTGATACCAGGCCACTAAAGCTCCTTCAAGTTCTAAATCTATGATCCTATGGAATACTATACGGAAGGTAAACACTAGTGTTAGAATGGCCTTCCTCATATCTTACATTTCATAAAGATCCTAGGGAAAGGTGTAGAGTAGGAACCTTCAACCTGCAGGCTACATGTAGCCCTCTAGGTCCTCAAGTGGGGATTAGTTCTGTGAAGTTTTGACCTGCTCCACTTCTAACCTGGGCCAGTTGGCCCCTTTCTTAGGCAACCTTAAGACTTGGAGGGTGGCCTCTCCATCATCTCCAGTCCTACTGAGGCTCAGAACTCCAGAGCTCAAGTGATCCAGCCAACTCAGCCCTCCCAGAGGCAAGGTTACAGGCATGCATCCCCACATCCAGCAACAGATGGTGTCTTAAGGTTCCTTCTAGCTCTAAGATCTCTCTTTCTCCCTTCTCATAGGAAGATGTCACGTGCAGGCCATCCTTACTTCCACCCACCAGAAACACAGCACCTGAAACCTGAATCCTGGGCAACAGGTGGCAGGAAACACTGGGCAGTGACCCTTTAGTGATTGTCTGAGGGTGGTGGCAGGGCTGAGTTGGGAGTTTTGGAATGGTCACTTGATGCATTTGAGAATCTTCCTATCCTTCATGTTGCTCATGGTTATGTGTCCAGGCCTATTCTCTAATGGTTTCCAGACTTATCTCCTTGGTCAGACCTGTGAGCACCTCCAGGGTAAGGGCCATCTCTTCCTCTCATCCTCCGCCCCCCCACAGAGCACAGGGCTGGGCACACTGACTGGACTGACTGCTGTATAACCCTGACCTGGGCTCATTCCTATCCCATGCCCCAGTTTTTCCCCAGCAAAGAGGTGGCCGTGCCAATTACAAGATGGAGGTCATTCCTTGGTCTACGTCATGGAGTGCTGTGTGATTGACACATCGAACTTAGTTTAACTATAAAATACCTGTAGTCTGTTTTGTAGGATGTCAAGGGGGTACAAGGAGGAGCTAGGGCAAAATAAGAGGGCAGAGGTTGAGAGACACTGAGCCTGAGTGATTCTTCAGAAGAAGCTGCCTCAGCGTCAGCAGATAAAGGCTTCTTTCTCTGCATAGGAAATAGCGGGGAGGGGTTTAAACTAAATGACCTCTAAGTTTTATCCAGCGCTAATTAGTCTAGGGTCAAATCTAAACTCCCCTGCTTCACAACCTGGCCCCTACTTACACATTTCCACCCTTATGCCATATTACTTCCCTTCATGCAGACTGCTCCAACCACACCGGCCTTCTTAACGTTCCTTATGGAGGAAACTCCCTCTCTCATCTTGGTGCCTCTGCATGGGTCATTTTCCATGCCTAGCATGTAGCCTCTCTCTTTAAAAAAAAATTAATTAATTTTTAGTTTTCAATATTCACTGCTATAAGATTTTAAGTTTTACATTTTCTTCCCCTCCCCAGGACGGTGTGCAACTAAATGCAGGTTCTATGTATACATTCATATCAAACATATTTTCACATTAGTCACGTAAAAAAAAAAAAGAATTAGAATCAATGGGAGAAATGATGAGAAAAACCAAAATGAAACAACAATGAAAAAGGAAAGCGAAGACTGTTTCCATCACATGCATCCCTCAGCTCATGGGCCACCTTTCGGAAGGTTTTCTGCTTCCCAGAAAGCCTAACCCTAACCTGCTGACACCTTCCCCAGCCCCACCCCCAACCGTGTCATCTTATCTATTTTGCTTAAGTGAAATAATATTACGTAAAGCATTCTGTTAACCTTTAAACACTATAAACATCAGTTCTCATTACATTAGCTATTAGTTTTTATAAACCTCTGTGTGTGTGACACGCATGCACACAAACACATACAGATCTTTCAGGGTCTAGATTTTCCCATTTGTGTTTGTTCCTCTGGGGTCCAACACAGTGCCTGGCACAGAACAGTTCATGCTGTTACTGATGCTAGGTGACTCATAGGGTCTCTCTACAGCTGGAAAGGGAACCTAGTGACCAAACTATAGAGAGCTTTCAATGCCAGGCTGAGGAGTTTCAAATTTATCCCATATGCAAGAAGGATCCAGGTGAAGGTTTCTGAAGGAAGAAACAAGGATTAAAGGTGAGTTACTACAGGATGATGTCTCTGAGGCTGGCTATGGCTCATCCCTACAAAGTCAGTCCTTTCTCCTCCATCTCCTCCCCAAGAAAATGGGATCATTTTTTCCCTCATCTGTGCACCAGGGCTTGTGCCCTGGAAATTGGAGCTATAGAAAAAAGACACAGGAAGCCATGTGAGAACAAGGACAAGAGGGGAGGGGGTCGGGGGACCACAAGAGTCACAAAGTCAGAGATTCAATCTGTCCTCCTGTAGCCCAAGACCAGAGCCTCTGGTGCAGGGGACCCATCACGCCAAGTACTTCCCTACTTGGGTAGGATAATGCAAAAATCTTTAGGTTGAGGGTGAAACGGACTTGTCTAGGTTTTGTATTCATGCTGTGTGTGTGTGTGTGTGTGTGTATGTGCGCACGCACATGCATGCCTCTCTCTCTCTGCCTCTCTATCTCTGTGTGTCTCTCTCGCTATCTGTCTCTCTCTATCTCTGTCTCTGTCTCTTTCTGCGTGTCTCTCTTGCTATCTGTCTCTCTCTGTGTCTCTCTCTCTATCTCTGCCTGTCTCTCTCTCTCTGACTCTCTATCTTTCTGTGTCTCTTGCTATCTCTGTCTTTCTGTCTCTCTCTATCTCTGTCTCTCTCTGTGTGTCTCTCTTACTATCTCTGTCTCTCTCTGTGTCTCTCTCTATCTCTGTCTGTCTCTCTCTCTCTGCCCCACCTCCCCCTATCTATAAAATGAAAATACTGGATTAGATGAACTCTAACATTAAACGTGGATAAGTTCTTTAAAGGGCTGGTATTTCATTTTAAAAATCACTACCTTCTGCCTAAATATGCTTGGGGCAAGATTCTCTTCCTAGAGCTGCATGTTTTCCAGAATCCTTCCCTAGTTTCACAGCAACCCCAGGCAGAAGCCAACCTATGCCATTTACTGAAAGGGAGCTCTCATCCCACTAGCCAAGCCTTCGGTTGCCTGGGCAAAGCTTAGACTAACATCTGAGGTCACATATGTATGCTCCGGCTGTCTCTGACATCCCATCTAGGGGCCCCTATGTCCAGTGGCAATGTGAATAGCTGGCAGCTGGTAAAATCCAAGCAGCTCAGGAACTGGAACTGAGAACAAGGAGACAAGATCAGATTTAAGATGGGGGATCCTCTTGAATGTCTCAGAAGACATTCACGTTATCTCCAGTCCTAGCCACCAACATGGCTTTGCCTAAGTCACTTTGGGCCTTAGTCATTCCATCTGCAAAATGAGAGTGACTCTATTTACCCCCTGGCCAAGGCAACACAGAGTACAATAGCGGCCATAATGATAACATTAATAGCCAACATGTATATCACGATTAAAGGTTTGAAAAAGACTTTAATAAAAAACAATAGCTAGCATTTATTTGCAAAGCATTTTATATTATCTCATTCCATCCTTACAACAACCCTGTGAGATAGTCCCAGCTCTCACATTAGATTGCTGTGAGATCATGGGCAAGGGACTTAAATTCTCTGAGGCTCAGTTTCCTTGTTTGTAAAATGGGGAGGAGGGAGACAGTGCATTTGTAGGGTTACTGGAGGTAAAGTACAGTGTAAATCCTAGGTCATAAAATACCATCATAACCATTCCTCCTCCCCTACTCTGGATCATCCTGGCAAACGGAAGGAAAGACACAAGGGTACGGACGATGCCAAAGTCACTTATGTGTGGCTTCAGAACCATCCTCTCTGAAACTGGCATGAGCCCTTCCATGGACAGCAGCAGAAGATACTATCTGAGGGGCAGACTCCTTAGCACTGCTATATGTAAATTCCTTCCTTGACCGCCAAAGAAACCAGAATGATGGGCTGATCTGGGGCAGAGGAAAAGGGAGCAACTGGAGAGTCCCAATACACAGGGGGCAGGCAAAGTGGGTAATAATTAAGAATATATGCAGTGCTCCTCCCTCAGTTTCTTATGTGGGTCAAGGGCCCCAACTCCCTTACCTTAGGGACGGAGGTACTCTAGACTGGCTTTGAAGGGAGTGGCAGCCCTTCACTTGGCCTGGTTTCTAGGCTCTGAGGACACAGGTCACTTAGCAGTAGGAGCAGTCTCTCATTAATGGGGCTGTTGATGCCCAGGTATGTCTCCTTGCCCCAACCTACCCTGGGTGAGGAATCCCAAGGAAATATCCCTTTCATATACATCCCCCTCAATACAGAGCCACATCAAATTCACCTTTAGGGGAGAGATGGGCACCAGTGCTCAAGGTTGAGGTGAGAAAGGTCTTTTAGCTACACTACTGCAGTCCTAAGTGACACTGGCTAGGGCCTGGGGAACCTACAGCTTCAAGGTCACACATGTAGTCTTCTAGGTCCTTGGGTAAGGCCTTTTGACTGAGTCTGAGTTTCACTGAACAAATCCTTTTATGATGGGGTTGTTTGCTGAAGTGTGGATTCAGTCAGAGGGCTGCACTTGAAGACCTAGAGGGTCACATGTGGCCTTGAGGCCACAAGTTCCCCATCCCTGGGTCCATAGGCTCTAGGTTCTAGAGGTATAATGGAAACAGAGTTGTGGACCAGGAATGGTTAGGAGACCTGGGTTCTAATTTTAGCTGCTTAAAAAGTAGATAAATTCTTTCTTTCTGGGCTTCAATTTTCTCTCTATCAAGCAAGGGATGGAGTCTGTCTAAAGGCTCTTCTAGCTCCAATATTATGATTCAGGCACACATTTAAGTAAAAGCCAGCCATGGCTTATTATTTTATTCCAAACCCTTCCTTAACCCTTAACCCTTCCTTAACCCTTGCCTTTCAATTTTCTAAGCTCCCTGGACCCTTACCCTAACACTTCCAGATCCTCAGAAGTCATTTTAGCTCAGGAGTCCCAGCCAACCACAAAGGAGATAGCTCTAGAGAAAATGGTAAAGAGGTGCCTGGCACCAACAGGGGCAAGACAACCTTCTGTGTCTCTCCCCCACCCCACCTGGACACAGGTCCTGAGGCTGATGCTTCGACAGCCTAGACCCCCAGGGCATGAAATTGCCTGCTTTCCAACAGCCCAACATTTGTCATTTTCCTTGTCAACCTTATTGATCATGGATCTCTGGGTTGCTTTAATTTGCATTTCTCTAATTTTCATTGATTTGTAGCATTCCCCCCCCCTTACAGCTTGGATTTCTTCTCCCTGAAAACTGCCTGCTCATAGCCCACAACCACAAACACACACACACACACACACACAGCTCTTATTCTTACAAATTTAAATCTGTTCCATATGTGTATATACATATATGTATATACACATATGTATGTGTGCATATATATAACAAAATGGCTTTTATTCTTATAAATTTAAATCTGTTCCATATGCGTACATACATACATAAATATGAAATGAGACTTTGATCATGATAGGCGATTTCTATTATGGGTCAAAGTGGGCCTATAGTCCTGGGTATGTGTGAATGAAACCAGGTTAGGAGTTTCCCAGGATACTGAAGACAACTGCAGAGAAGGGGGATGGGGAGAGAATAAATTGAAGCAAGGAGAGAGTTCTCCTCCACTTCTAACAACCTGAGGGAATGGAGAGGGGGGAGATGGGGAATCAGCAGGTTGTCTTCCCCAGGAATTACCTTTCCCCTCACCTACTCTGCTTCTGGGGCCCTGTTCTGAGGCAGGCCCTCCAACCTCAGCCTGACCTACCCAGAAACAGATGAGTCAATCAGGAGGGAGGGTCAGGCCTGGTTAGACAGACAGCTAATGAGCCCAAAATTGAGAGCCACAGGGACAATGGGTAGGATTCCCCAGTGGTAAGAATGGCCTAGACCAAGGAGACAGAAAGGATCCTCATTTGGGCCAGATCCAGATGTTGCTTTAGAGACCCAGCCCAGAGCTCCACCTAGAGCCAAACATGCCACAGGCCCTGGGGAAGAGGGGGATGGGGAAATGGAAGGTAAAAACCCTGAGAGCTACCCCATCAGGACACTTTGAATAAATGAAAATCCAGATTTAAACAACAAAATTAGGGGCTAATTCTTTACGGGAAGATTCCTTACAGATTAGGGCAGTCCTTTAAACAGCAGGTTCCATTTCCTCCCCACCCCCACTTTAAAGCAAGATTGCTTTACACAGATGCAATTAGCACTTAGCCTTTCTCAAGAACACAGCTGTGTCAAGTGAGATGCCTTCCCCACCCCCATGCTATATGGAGCTCTCTCTTCCCCGTCTCAGGCTTTAGAGTAGACCCCCTAAAGCGGTAACTTTCGACTTATCTCAGTGAATGCTTAAACTGAGACTGAACGCAGCCACACATACCTAGGTCCCAGCTTCTCCAGACCTCTCTAAATGGTTCCTGAGGAGGAAAAGCTGTTAGACAAGGAAAAAATGCTACGCCACTCCCTCTCTGGACCGCTGCCCTGAAAGCCTAGATTTCTGAGCTCTAAAGTTCTCGGAACAGCAAACCGTGCCACCAGGAAGAACTAGTCAGCTGTTTGGTTTTTTTTTAAGAATGGGTAGAAAATAACCTCCTGACAAAGAGGGGATATACTCAAGATGGCAGACTAGGACATACATTTCTGGACATGGCCAATGCGGGACTTTGTTTTGCTTAACTATAAATATTTACAAGGGTTTTTTTCTCCTAGAAGAGGAGGTGAGAGGGAGAGACAATTAAATACTTGTTAATTGATCAAATCAAATCAAAAGAAGAAAGGCTGTTACAGAAATAGGGTGGGGGGGTTTTACATCTGGTGGTATATCTCGGGGAGGGGAGGAGGACGAGGCAGAGAGAAGCCTTAGCCCAGGATCTAGCAAACCTCTAGGTCTGCCTCTGCCATTAGCATGCTATGTGAGCTCAAGCAAGTCACTTAACTTCTATCAACAACATGAGGAGATCTGAGTTCCAGACTCAGCTGCATCACTAATCCCTGTGTGACTTGAGCCAGGCACGAAGCTTCTCTGGGGGTCCACAGTCTACTGCTGGACTCGATAATTACCAAGTTTTATGAACTGCTGGATTTTGGAATCACTGCTCTCACACACATCTCTAATCCACTAGGAAGGCGTCTCCCCCATCCTAGGCCTGACTCAAGGGTCTCATACTCACTGAGCTCTGAGCTTAGCCAGTCGCTCTCACCCAGCCTTGGAAAAGGGGAAGGAAAATGTTTTCCCTGATGTGAGAAAGCTCCAAAGTGACTCATTCTCAGGAGACAATGACAGAAGCAGGGCCCATGACAAGACAGAAGCTACTAGGTGATCAACTAGAAAAGATTTAGTTCCCCAAATTGGGTAAGGGTAGAGAAACTTTACTGCATTCGGACGAGTAATCTGGGTAACCCAGACCAGACTGGATATCAGTGGGCAAATAAGAAGCAGGAGTCTAGACTCTCAGCCTCCCCTGCATGCTCAACACATACACAATCATTCAATCCCTCCAGACCCCCAAAGTACACATAACAGCACTTTGGAGGGCGGAGGCAGAACCACAGATACCCCCCTTACACACACTATGGTCAGTCTCTGGCATGTCTCTGCAAAAGTAACAGACAAAAGAACACTGGATTAGAAGTGAGAGCACCTGGGTTCCAAGTCTCTGCTCTACCACTAATTTGCTGTGTGGCTTTGGGTAATGATCATTTCCTCCTCTGTGAAAATAAGAAAATCTGTGTCCACTGTGTACTGAGTCCTGTATACAGTGGGCATTCCATAAATGTTTGTGGAATGGAATGAATGGTCTACAATGCAGAGACACAATCAGTTACTTACAGGAGAGAACAGAAGCCTCTTGTTTCTTCTCTATCTAACCCCTGACCCACCTGTTTTCATCTCAATCCCTTGTGTCAACTGGTGATCAGCAGGATGGTCAGCTGCTCTTCCAAAGACACGTGGCTTAAGAAAAGCAGAGCCCACCCCTGTCCATGAAACCTTTCCTGTCTACTCCCACTAACCTCTTCCTCCTCTCTGGAATCCCACAGCATCTCATACACTGTCCTGTGACAATTTTCTGCTAGTAGCTTCTTCCTCCTACTAGACCAAATCAAGAGATGTTAAATGAAACACCCAAAGTCCTGCGACTAACAAGGGGCAGAGCCAAGGCAGAACCCACTGTGCTTTCATTGGTATCCCAATGTCCTTCTAGCGCCAGGCTGAGCTGCTCAGACTTGATCCTGCAGATAATGGAATGACATGTATGATTTCTGTGTTTAGTGGTTTATGCATGTATGCACACATGTTGCATTTATATAATTATATTTTTTCTTCCAGTAAAGGAGGTGAGAGGGAGAGACAATTAAATACTTGTTACTCAAGTCAAATCAAATCAAAAGAAGAAAGGATGAATATCTAGAACCGTTCAACGAAGGCTTCTTAATTAAGACAGGGTCCCCCCAAAACATTAACATAACTGGGGCTTCTCTTTATGGCTATTCTCTCGTTGGGAGCTGAGGTCAGTGTGCCAGCTTGGAAAGTGGGGGGGTAGGAAAGGTAGGTTTCAATCTCACTTAAGAGTGGTTTCCAGGATGGTCAGACGAATATAAGGTGGGGCAGATTTGGAAGAATCACAAAGAAAGCCAGGAGTCCAGACTTCCAGGCTGCCTCCTTGTTTACAAGATCTTAGATTCAGAGCTGAAAGAGACTTGAGATCATCTAATTTAACCCCATCATTTCAAAGAGGGGGGATCCGAGACCAGAGTAGTTAAGAGACTTGCCCAAAGTTACACAGGCAGACCTGGAATACGAAGCCAGGTTGTCCAACTCCAAAATTGGAGTTGAACTTCCACTACGTGAGGGCTGCCTCTCCTGAGCTGGGGGAGGGGAGCTTTCAGCTGCTTGGGCTAGGGCCGACCCTGCCATCCCTGGGTGCACTGTGTAGTGGAAAATGCCCGCTTTGTCCGCAGCCATACAGGAACCCTGATTGTGCCCACCCCTCCCCCACCCAGCAGGGCTAGGGGCCATGAGTGGTGCCAGGGGAAGGGAGGTAGGAAGGGGAGGTCTGCCTGCTTCTCTGAGGCCTGAAAGATAAGGACCTCCTTGCCTGACAAACTGGGGACCAGAATGACTGACCAAGGGATGTCCAAGGCCTGACTTTCAACACAGAGACCTAATGTTCCTGAGAAGAAGCAAGATGGGGGGGGCCAAAGATGGGGCTGAAAGTTCAGCCTGAGGGCCATTGCTATTCCACACTCTAAATCATACAGCAGGTTTCTGGGGGAAGGGAAGGGGAAGTCAGTCCCCAGAAGCCAGATGCCCATTCACCCTGGGAGACTGGGGGATGTGGGTAAAGAGAAAGACGACAGATAGCAGAAGTTCTAGCTGCATACTCCAGTGAAATTCTTGGCTTTTTCCCTTGCCTACCTAGGCCTAGGACAGGAAATCTGACTTAAAACCCTCTTCCCTATATCCCCTTCAGGACCATCGGTAACCTTATCCCAAGCCTTGGCATTCCTATCTCTTCCAAGCCTCAGGCCAAGAGTTACGAACTCCACCTTTCCCTTAACTTCCATCCCTTCCCCCTCCAAGGGCTACCCCTATACTTATGAATTCTAACCCTAATAAAACTAACCTTATAACCTTATCCCTGTTACTTTAAACTTAACCCTTGTCTCCCAACTCCATGACCATAACCCCACCGTCTGGTCTCATCTTTCCAACCTGGTACAATGGAGTAGGGGAAGGCTCACTTAGCTTTGAGGCAGAAGGACCAAATTTTGGTCTAGGATAGCTGTGTGCTCAACTGGGTGACCCTGATGGATGGGGAAAGACATAAGGATGCCCATGAGGAGGTGATGAGGTCTCTGCTCACTGCTACCCTAAAAACTGGGAAGAACTCCAAAATCAGAAGCTAAGGGTTGTCCCTTGGGTTGGTGAAGGAAAAGCCAAGGACGGGGCAAAATTAGGATAAGAACAACCTCAATCCTTCCTCCACAGCCCATGTGGATTTCTCATCCATTCATTCAATAGGCATTTATTAATCACCAATACATGCTTGAGGCACTCCATCTGACACGTTTCCAGAGCTCTCTTCCTAAGACTATTTTCACCCTATCATCCTTTGGAGAAGGTTCAAGAACTTTTCGTTGTTTCTTTTCTTTTACCAAATCAAGTCCAAATTCCCAGCCTTGGTACTCAAGACCCTTTAGAGGTCTAATCGACCTTATTTCTTACAGTACCCCTTTATGATACCTGGACCCCTTCCACCCCAAAACCTCCCCAAATACTCTATGTTCATTCCCATCTGTGAGCTAACTCCCAATGTTAAAAATGTTTCCCTGGATCCAAATCCTACCCACTATTCAAGACCCAACATAAAAGCTATTTCTCCCATCTACTTTTCCAAAAACCACAGCCAGGGAGATATTTTAGATTCAGAGGTATCCCTGCCTTGCTTCCACCCTCTGGTCCCTGGGGCATAAGGGGGAAGAACCCGCCTCTAAATTATGCTGAGTCAGCCTTACCTCTCAGCCCCTTGGGGACTCCCGGGGCCACCTTGATATTGGCAGAGATGGGAAAAGGATACATTTTGACTGCTCCAGATTTTGTACCAATGGCCATGATGCGAAGCTTTGGATCGTAAGCCAGAGAACTGGGCTGGTTGGGGAATCCATGTTCCACAGTCTGGAGGGAAAAAAAAATAGTTGGTGACATTCTAGACTCGGAACAAGTTACAGGGCCCCATGAGGAGTCCCCAATCTTAAAAGGCAAGGGGCAGAGACACACAGAGATAGTTACACAGACTGGTTCAGACACATGCCCAGACAGACACACAGATACAAACTGATAAACATAAAAATCGCACATGCCTTTCCATTACCTACAGGATCAAGCCTAAACAGCTCAGTCTGGCATTGGAGAGGGAGTGCATTACAACAGACTCAGGATTCACACAGGCCTGAGTTCAAACCCTGGGTTTGCCACGTCACTAGCCGAATAATCTCAGATAACTCTTTAAAGTCTTTATTTCCTCATCTGCAAAAGGGAAGACACGCTCACACTGTCTACCTCATAGCACTGTTGTAAGGAGAGTCTTAAAATGCTATGAAAACAGGTTTTTTTCTTGCCTTCTCAAAGGGTAGGGAAGATGGCAAATACAGAATTCCAGAAATGAAAACAAAACTGAATTAAAAAAATAAAATTCTATATAAATATAAAAACACCCTGCACAAACCGGTCCCATGCCTAGAGTACCCTCTTGGACCATGACAATCTCTAGGGATTGCAACATCCTCTGTAACACTCACTGGATACAAGGAGCAGTGTTCCTTGCAACATCTGCCAGAGTGACCTTAGGCAAGTCACAGCTTCCTCCCCTATAAAGTGAGAGATGACTTCCATGATCCCATTCAATTCTAAATCTATTGTCCTTCTATGATTATAGATTTTTTAAAATGGGTTTTTATTGATGTCTTTTATTTTTTACATTTATTTTTTACATCACTGTATTTTCCCCAAATATCCCTCCCTTTCCCCAGGAGTCATCCTATATAAACAAAAAGTACGTTTTAAAGATCAAAAAAGGAAAGGAAAAGAAGGAAAAAAAATCAGCCCAATCAATCAATACATTGGAAATAGTTTAAAACCTCTCCCCAAAGGCATGGGTTGGGCTATCCTCTCAAAGCTCTTCATTTAAGTCATGCTTTGATCATAGATATTTGAGTATTCATTATGTTTGCAGGCTTTGCTTTATGAAGCTTAGAGTCTAATTTAGAGACAGTAGATGAACTTCCATGTATGTTACTCACATCTCCAATTTAGACTATGTGTCCATCAAAGGCAAGGTCTCTGCTTTATAGCTCTATCCTCCCATCGTACCTAGCTCAGGTCTGTACACTTAGTAAATACGAAAATATCTGTATGAACAAATGTACATAAACAGATAATCGCAGATCCGTGCAAGGCCCAATAATGCCTATCAACTTTGCAAAGCCTAAAACTGCAGAAGTCTACCCAGAAAGTGCCTGGCTATATTCAAAGACAGCCAAGTCAGATGGACTGATGCCTAGTGACTCCAACACCAATCCAACAGGGAAAGAATGGCCCCACAAAAGTTTATCTCAAAGTTATGCACATAAATGACCTTCTTCCCATCCTCCAAGAATAATTCTAGGTCCGTTCACCATCCCAGAAGACAGAGTGGGAAAGGCAGAGTTATGGTCCCAGATGTCACCTCAGAGGGTAGGGATGTACCTAAATGACACTCCAGGGGGCTGACATCCAGGAATTTCTCACTCCCTCACCTCCAAAAGTAAGAAGCTTGCACCAATGAGATCAAAGATTGGTGAGATCTTTTATTCTGAAGCCACTCCCTTCTAGCTCCAAAGGTGACTGACCAACAGTTCCAATGTCTGGTTGACTAGACTCACAGATCTGCACTATTTTCATGGATTCAGTTCTCTCCCACTCTTCCTAGTTTGAAAAGGCCTATGCTCCTGCAGCCAACCTGATAGCAGTATAGAAACCTACCATGTCACAAATGACAACCAACATAAATCCATTAGGCTCAGTGTCCCACGTCATACGAAAGGGTAAATCTCCAGCTTTAGCCCCACAGAGAGGTTACAGAACTAGGCTCAGAAGGCAACATCTGTTCATCTAGCTCACAAGTGGAAGGAAGTTGTTTAAGTCCTAAAGTTCATCCCCCTGCCTCCAAGCAAGCCACACATGGCACAATTCTCCCTTCTCGGGAAAACTCTTCCTTCTAGCTAACCTCAATCTTTCATAGAATTGAAGGCTGGAAGGGATCTTAAAGCAACCTAGTCCCATGAATTCATTTTACAGATGAGGAAACCAAGACTAAGAGGTAAAATCAGAGGCAGGATTTGAACCTACGTGTTGCAAACTCCAGTGGTACAGCTGAATATGGAGTCAGGAGAGATCTATCTTTGAATTGCTAAATTTGACTTTTTTTTCTCCCTTAAACTTCATCCTTCTTGACTTCTGAGATATTTGACATTATTGACCACATTCTCCTACTGGATACTCACTCCTCTCTAGTCTTTGTGACGCTACCGTCCAAGTTCCCCTCCTACATGTCTCACTGCTTCTCTGACACCTTGCTGGTTTGTCACCCGTTCTGCAATTCACTCTGAGTATTCACTAAAGTTCTGCCCTGGGCCCGCTTCTCTTTATGATCTCACTGGTTCTCTTGGGCTTAATTATCACCTCTGTGTAAATGATTTACAGATCTATAAATCCAGCCCCAATCTCTCTCCTGAGTGTCAGTCCCAGCTCATCAACTTCCTACTGGATATTTATATCTGTATGTTTCAGAGACATCTCAAATGCAACACATCCAAAACACAGCTCAGAACTTTTCCCAAAAAACATCTCCCTTTTCTAAACATCCCTGTTTCTGTAGAGCAGTGCTGTCAACCTTAAATAAAAAGGGATCCCTGTAGGCTGCATGACTTAGAAAACCACAAATTAATATTATCTATGATATATTGCATTTTTATTTATTTTGCTAAATATTTCCCAGTCATACTTTAATCTGGTTCTGGTCTCACTAGAGTTGAGTTTGACACCTCTGCAGCAGGGGACACTAACATTTTTCTCCCATTTTCCCAGGCTGCTAATTCCCAGTTGGTAACCCCAGTTCCTCACTCTCTCTCTCTCATGCTATATATCCAATCAGTTGCTAAATCTTGCTTTTCCACCTCCACAACATCTCTTTTATCTGACCCCTTCAGTCTACATAATCAACACCTTAGTTCACTTAGACTAGTGCCAAGAACTACCACAATGATCTCCCTAACCTCAACCCTCTCCCCTTTCCTGTTCATCTTCCACACAGCTGCCAAAGTTATTTTCCTCAAGTACAGGCCTGACCATGACACTTCCCCTATCAACTCTACTAGATTCCTAGTGCTTCCAGGATTAAATTTAAACTTCTCTGTTTTTTGATGTATCTTTTCAGTCGTGTCTGATTCTCCATGACCCCACTTAGGGTTTTCTTGGCAGAGATACTAGAGTGGATTCCCATTTCCTTCTCTGGCTCATTTGACAGATGAAGAAACTGAGGCAAACAGGGTTAAGTGATTTGCCCAGGGTCACACAGCCAGTAAGTGTCTGAAGCTAGATTTGAAGTCAGGAAGATGAATCTCCCTGATTCTAGCCCCAGTGCTCTATCTACTGAGCAACCTGGCTGCCCCATAAACACCTCAGTTTACCTTTTTAAAGCCCTTCACAACCTAACTCCAAGCTTTCCTTCCAGCCTTATTATACAATCCTCCCCTTTCCACACTCTTTGCTTTGCTTTTGCATTGGCCCCACACTTGAAATATACTCCCTCCCCACCTTTGCCTTCTAGAATCTTTCTCTCCCTTTAAAAAGCTGCTCGGTACTTTATTGATCTCCAAAACTGCTAAGGTCCTCCCTCCCCTAAGATATGTATTCTTAACATACATATATACATACACATAGAGTTGTTATTCACCTCCCCTCTCTGCCCTCCCCCCATTAAAATATATCCTCCTGGAGGGAAGGGATTATTTCATTTTTTATATTTCATCAGTGTCCACACAGTATTTTAAGAAATGCTAGATGATTAAATTTCATCCCTGCAGCTTACAGTCTCCCCAAAGCCTCAGTTTCCTCATCTGTAAAATGATATAAATACCTATAGTTACTACGAGGATCCAATCAGATAATATATGTAAAACACTTTACAAACTTTAAGGCTTGTAATGTTTCTTCCAACATTAAATCCAGATTCCACAGATCAGAGAGCAGCTCTTAGCTGAGGAGCTAAGAGAGCCCTCTACAAGCACAAACCTCCCCTTTCTGGGACCTCCATCAACATGGAGCAGGGACTATGTCCTCCTCCTTCCTCTGCAGGTTCAGATAGCTTTACAAGGTCTTCCTGAAACTCTAACTAACCAAAGAGCAGACAGAACAGAGCTTACTGACCAAGGGATGTCCAAGGCCTGGCTCCCAACATGAGTCCTAGCATTCTTGAGAAGGAGTGATGGGGAAAGCAGAGCGAGGGATGGAAGCTTTGGCCTGGCAGCTGTTTCCACTTCCAACTTCAAGTCATCCAGCAGGTGGTCTTAACAAGCTTCTTGGGACCTCAGACCAGCTGATGGAGAACGATACCCCTTTCCCCCAACCCAGGTGGAGAAGATGCTTTGAAGTCAACTCCAAATTTCCTCCACAACTTCTCGTGTGGGGTGTCAAAGAAACCTCGAAGAACCCAGAGGGGTTCAGACTGCCCTATCCCCATTCTCCAGTCTCCTCCTTCCCAACATATTTCCCTCCATTCCCAAAGGCACTGCTTGTCCCCGCTCCAGTCAAATGCTGTATTTGTCTTGGATTGGGCTACAAACACATTCCAGTAACTAAAGGATTCTTTCCCTTGTTTCAGCCCACCCATACCTCTCCCTCACAGGACCCAAACTGTGATGAATTCTGAACCCAAGCCAGACCTCCAAGAACTCAAATCCAGCAGCCAGCCAAAGGTTAAATTTGTCCTATTTGCTCCCCGCCCTCAAAGTACAAACCTTTTCCTGGGCAGTGGTTTTTGGGCCTCCCTATGAGAGCTTAACAACGCAGGGCTCTCTGCATTCCTCCAACCCTAGGATATCACCTAGATAGGACTTCCCTAGTGGCTAAGAGCAGCAGTAGGGGGCATTGTGCCGCTCCTGTGTAACAGTGAAAAAGAGCAAAGTACCTCAGTTCAAATCTTACCTCTGACCACTATCTGTGTGAAAGTCACTTAACATTTCTGGATCTTAATTCTTCATCTAAATGATGGGGATATACTAAAATGTTAAAGTATTTAAAATATTAAAATGAGGGGTTTATATTAAAATATGAAAATTAAACTAGTTAATATTTAATAAACTAATTAAATTTATTAAAGTGAGGAGGTTATATCAAATAGACTGAGATCTCTTCTAGTTCTAAATGTATGATCCTGGGTTTCCAGCTCTGTGCTATAGGGCATACAAGAAATTCTTGCCTTCAGAGAGTTTATAGTCTTTTGGGGAAAAAAAGACAGAATAATGATAAAAGACATGAAACGAGAAGAGTGGATCGAGTCCAGTCCTTAGGGTCCCCAGGAACCACAAGCAGTACACTGAAGCTATAGGCAGGTAGATTTCAGCTCATCATCAGAACTCGCCCCCAAAGGAACAGACTGCTCCGTGAGGTAATAAGCTCACGAATATAATGCCATGAAAACCATAACACCCGCAAATACCATGAGGGCGATGATCAGTAAAGGTATTCAAACAACGGCCAGATCTGATCAGGGATGCTGTGGAGGGGGCTCTCTGATTGGGTGGGAGGCTGAACTCACTAGATAAACCTCTAGTTTGTCTTTCTCACTCCCTCCCTTCCAACTCCTGGAGACGACAGGTTTCTTCTGGGGGCGGGAAGGGGGGGCACCCCATGACTTCACACTCGGTACAGTTTCAGCCTGAGTATGCGTGTGTTTGCTATCTTTCACCTCTCCCACCCTAGCTCCTCAGCTGGGCTATATTTAAACATGTCTCCAAATGTGTCTAGCTAGCTCTCTTCCTCACCACACACCTCATTTCCAAGCTACAGCTCCCTCCCCTTCACTTCTGGGGAAATGTTATCCTGGTACGGGCAACACTGGTGCTCCCCCAGTGCTGGTACTAGGTCATGAAGCAACAGCCACACAGGCAGGAAACAATCCCCCTGGCTCTGGGCTAGCTCTGGATTCAGTCAATGCCTGGTGGTGGGACTCTCTCTACCCCAGCCCCTACTACCCTCACCTTGACCAACCCCTTCCCCTTTGTGGGGTGGGGGCAGGAATTAAACATCATACTGCTGCTTTCACAATAGCTCTGTGACAACGGGAAGACAGAGAGTATTATGGTGCAAAGAGAACTAGATTTGGAGTTAAGAGGATCTGGGTTCTATCATTTACTATGGAGGGTGGCACAGTGAACAGAATGCCTGTCCTGAAATCGGAAAGACCTAAGTTCATATTTGACCTTACTTCTTGGCTGTGCAACTCTGGGCAAATCACTTAACCTCTCTTTGCCTCAGTCTCCTCAACTGTAAAATGGGAAGAAAGATAGCTTATACCTCCCAAAGTTATTGTGAGAATTAAATGAGATATTTGTACAAAGTGCTTAGCACAATACCTGGCAAATAGGACGTCTTATACAAATATTTATTCCCTTCCCTTCCTCGGGCTTAGTCTGGTCATCTCTCTTGGCTGAGGGTTTCTTCCTCTGTAAAACGAGTTGGGGTGGATCTCTAATGTTGCTTGCAGCTTTTAATATATGAGCCTATGATCCCATTTCACAGAGGAGGAACATGAAGCCCCATAGACACATTAGTGGCACCAGAACCCATCACGCCCGATGCCATCCCCATTTGTCTTCAACTATCAATCACTGCCTGTCCATCCTGAGGCAAAAAAGCCTATCTACTTAAATTGAAAATTTCCAACTTGGATAAGCCTGTGAAAAAATGCAACATTTCAACTTGGGTAGGGGAAGATGTAGCTGGGGGCAATCCTTGCTCTCAGAACTTTAACTTTATTGGAGTTAAATTAAAGAAGAGATCTTGAAATAAATCTCTTCTTGCTTAAATGGCCAAAACAGTTTTTAGAATCCAGGAGGCGAACTGTCAGGGGCAAGAGAGGAGGGCTGGTTAGTCAACTCCACAGCCCTTCCCTGAATAGTCTTTCCAGAATGAAACAACTTTCCCTCTCCAAGACTCTCATCCCTATATCCTCCCTGATCAGCAGAGAGATTGAAGAGGTTTCTATGAGATCAGAAATGGGTTTTGACAGGAGGAATTCAGACTTTGTCTGGCCCTGCCTTATGCCACCCCTTACTTTTCTCCTACAATATGCCCAAACTTTAACTCATCAATTCTCAAAATTTTTGGTCGAAGAGGCCCTTTATACTCTTAAAAATGATTTTAATCCAAAGAGCTTTGGTTTATATGAATTATATCTATCAGTATTTACTATATTAGAAATTTAAAAATATTGGTTATTGATTTACGATTTCACTTTAAAATAACAATAAACCCATTATTAGTTAACCTAACTTTTAAAAATGAAAAACAAGTATATTTTCTAAAAAAAAAAAATTAGTGAGAAGAATATCATTGTTTTACATATTTCTGCAAATCTCTATGGCCTGACTTAATAGAAGACAGCTGGATTCTCATTCAATCTGTTTTGATACGTAAATTTTGGTCCCATCTCTGGCCCCCTTTTTGTGGCTAAACTCTTCTGAGAAGAATTTCTACATTAGGTGCCTCCGCTTCTTTCCTCTCTTACTCTTGTTAACTCTCTAGAGTCTAGCCTCCAACTTCATCATTCAACTGAAATTCCCATCTCTAAAATTACTAATGATCTCATAATTGCCAAATCTAATGGCCTTCTCTCAGTTCCTAGCCTTCTTGATTCATCTGTAACCTTTGACGATGTCCATCACCCTTTTCTCCTTGATATCTTCACGTTTATGAAGTTTGGATTCAGTCTGAGGGCCACACTTGAGGACCTACAGAGCCACATGTGGCCTCGAGGCCTCAGGTTCCTCACCTCTGTTCTGTTCTTTTCCCTCCAGGTTTTTGTAACAATACTCTCTGCTGGTTCTCCTAGTACCTATCTGACCGCTACTTCTCGTCTCCTTTGCTGGATCTTCATCTCGATCATGTCTCATAATCATGACTATCTCACAGGACTCTGCCCTAACCCTCTTTCTTCTCCATAGAGGAGATACTATTTCACTTGGTGATTGATCTCATCCACTCCCATAGATTCCATCATCTCTCAATCTACTTATCCAGTCTTAATCTCTCTCCTGATATCCAGTCTCCCATTTCCAAATATCTAATGGACATTTCAAACTGGATGTCCATCAACATCTCAAATTCAGTATGTCACACACTGAACTCATCATCTTTTCCCCAGACTCTCTCATCTTCTTAACTTCCCATTACTGCTGAGAGTACCATCATCCTCCCAGCCACCCAGGCTTGTAACTTGGGTATCATCCTCAACTCCGGACTTTCACTTCCACATCTAATCTGTTGCCAAAATCAGCCAGTTTTCCTTATATGACACGTCTCCCACATGCCTCTTACATCTCCTCTGACACTGCCGCCACCCTGCTATGCTTCTCACCTTATACCTAGACTAACTGCCAGCTGGTTGGTCTATCTATCCCATATCTCTCCCCGATCCAGCCCATCCATCTGTGGTCAAAGTGATTTTCCTAAATGACAGTTCTGACCACATCACCTTCCTCCTCAAGAAACTCCAGTGGTTCCCTATCAACTCCAAGACGAAATATAAAATCCTGTTTAGCATTCAAAGCCCTTCATAACCACCCCCTCTCTTTTCCGGTCTTCTTACACTTTACTACCTCTCCATCCTCCCCCTGCCATCTAGTGAGACTGGCTGGTCTTGCTATTTCTCAAACAAGACACCTCCCAAGTTCAGGCACTTTCAATGGCTATTCCCAATACCCAGAGTTCTCCATTTCTGCCTCATGGCTTCCTTCAAGTCCTAGCTAAAACCTATCTTCTACAGGATGTCTTTCCCTATCCCTTAAGATTCTAGTGCTTTCCATCTGTTGATTATTTCCAACTTATCCTGTAGACAGTTTATTTGTACACTGGTGTTTGCCAGCCATAGCCCCCCCTTAGACTATGAACTCCTTGAGTTCAGGAACTGTCTTTTGGCCTTTCTTTGCAAACCCAAAGCTTAGCACAGTGCCTGGCTTTTTGTCATTCTTGTTGAGTCATTTCAGTTGCGTTTTGGGTTTTCTTGGCAAAGATACGAGAGTGCTTCACCATTTCCTTCCTTAGCTCATTTTACAGATGAGGAAACTGAGGCAAACATGGTTAAGTGACTTGCCGCAAGTCACTTAGTTAAGTGTCTGAGGCCACATTTGAACTCAAGTGTTGCTGACTGTAGGCCTGCCCCTCTATCCACTGCTCCACCTAGTTGTCCCTGGCTTCCAGTGAGTACTTAATAAACATTTACTGACTAACTAGTTTAAGGATATGAAGAAAATCTGACCTCACACAGATTTCTAGTTGGAGAGGAGTATTTTAATAAGCAAATAGCATCTTAGTATTATTAGGAAAATAGTTTTGACCTTCCAGACCCCCTGAAAGGTTCTTTTGGACTCCCAGGAGTCCTGGGGGCTACAATTTTGAGAACTGCTGCTTTAACCTACACCTTCAGCAGGGAGGCCTTCCTGTGGCCTCAGGACTTCTAGGAGGTACCTGGGTGTGGTTGGCTACTCAAAGTTCAGAGCACACACAGCCAATAGGGCAGGATCTCCATCTTTAACATTAGCGTTGCCCTGTTCTCCAGCCATATAATGTTGCCCTAAACTCTACTTGGTTGCTCTCTAGCTCTGCCACCAAGCACAAGGAGGAAAAGGCAAGGGTATAGATGGCTTAAGGAATCTATCCTCTCTTCTGGGGAGACAATTCAGAGTGAGTAGTGAGTGTGGGAAGGGTCAACTTTGTACCAGGTGGAGAAAAGTGGGCAGCACTGGAGCTCAGGAAATTTCCAGCCAGTCCCAAGCCTGGGCTTCCCTGGAGCTCACAAAATATCTGTCCCTAAAATTCTATGTAGGACTGCTGGCAACTAGTGTATGTGGGTGCCCACATCTGACCAGTCCCTTCACAGAGTTTAATCTCCCTGAGCCAAAGGTAAATCATTCAAAAACGAGAGATAACATGGTATCCAAGATGAATGGAATCTCAACTCTGCTATTTACTACAACGTATGTAACCAGGGACAAGGCTTTCTGCCTCCATTTCCTCAAGCATAAAAGGAGGAGAGCCCTCCCAACACAGGTCAGGGTCCACCGGTTCACTATAAATAGAGGCCAGTTGCCTACAACTAAGATACTAACCAACTCTGAGGTTTTTTCAATTCAACAAATATATATTAATCTCCTAGGAGCTAGATACTGTGCTAAGATACAAATATAAAAAAGAAACTGTAAAGTCAAAATAACAAGATACAAGATAATTTAAGAGAGGAGGAGGAGGAAGATGCCCTAAGTGGAGGGATTAGAAAAGGCCTGCTGTTAGAGAGGGCACTTGAGCAGTGACTCTGGACAGCCTCCATCTTCAAGCAAAGCCATGGAGATGAGAAATGGAAGGTTAGATACTGACCACTGCAAATACACCTGCTTCCTCCCTGACTTGGAGTTTTCCCTTCGTGTCTCTAGGACCTGGGCATACCAGCAGTAGGACTTTGGATAAATTGTTTCCTCAGTTGCAAAATGAGTGGGGTTTTGATGACAAGGATATCACTTCAGTTTGCTTCCCCAACACATCTCAGCCCACAAAAGGGCTAGCCACATGTCCAGGGTGTGGGTGTGGGTGTGTGTGTGTGTGTGTGTGTGTGTGTGTGTGAGAGAGAGAGAGAGAGAGAGAGAGAGAGACAGAGAGAGACAGAGAGAGACAGAGAAAGAGAGAGAGAGAGAGAAGGATAGAGTTGACATGCTGAGGCCAAAGGATTGGATGCTGATTAAGATGGCTGATGGGCAGGGGAAGTGAGAAAGGCGAACGCAGAGGGCTCTGTTATACCTAGTAACCAAGCAAAGTAGGGAGCCTGGTGGGACTGTCAGAAATCGATTCCCCTCCACTGACAAATTCTCTCCTGCTTCCTCACCCCAGTATCACATTTCTGCCAGGACCAAGGTTCCTCTACTGGACCCAAGTGAACTCTGTTCTCCAGGGTCTTCCCTGGAGGTATCATCTAAGACACACTCCCTTATTTACCCTCTTTACGAAAGACCTAGAATGCCAGAGAACCATAGATACCATAGGCTGTTCCCTCCCTATCTAGCCCAACCTGGATGACTGGGAATTAGAGAATTTCATTCTCTGCATGACCTCACTCATTCACACCCAGAGATCTAGCCCAAATAGAATCCACAAATCTCAAAGATAAAAGGAAGGAATCTTAGAGATTACCTACTTCCTCATTTTACACAGGTGAGTAAACTGAGGACCCTGGAGGGAAGTGACTCATCCAAGGTCACACAACTACTAGGTGACAGGGCTGGGAGTAGAACTCCTGATTCCTAGGCCCTAGTAGACTTTCCACCACATCAAGACTGCCTCTTAATGGAATGTTTTATTTTGGGACGGAGGTTTTCGGCTTTTCTCATTATTAAAGAGCCAATGGTGGGTTTAAGTTCCCACCCCTCAGAATCTGCTAAGACCCCTAGGTACCAAGTTCATCAAAAGAAGAAGATCTACAGGTCTCCCCTCATTGGTTAGAACATTCTTCACCATTCTTTCCATCTGCAGATCTCCTCCCCCCTTTACCCCAGTCTCCATTTCACACCTCATTTCCTAAAACAAGGAAATGCCAATTTAACCAAATGATTAACTCCAAAGAGGGAAGTGGGGGAAGGGATGGGTTCGTCACACTTCCAATCTATGTTGCCTCCTTTTCCTTGGGCCTCTCTGCCCCCCAAAGGTTTATGGCAAAGAGGCAGAACTATGAAAACTGTCATTACAAAAGATATGAATGCAGCCTGTGCTTTGAACTTATCCAAGAGCCCAAAGAACTGCAGACAGGGCCAGAGCCTGAAGAGGATGTTCTCCCAGGAAAGCTCATCTCTATCACTGAAATAGGAGTGAAGAGGTTGCTTCCATGCCTGTCTCAACAGCCTCACCGAGGTAGGCACCTTAAAGATCCATGTCCACCTCCTCTCTCCCCAGTGATGACCCACCTCCTATCTCTGGTCCCGAATGCTGTCCCTGCTTCCCTCCAAGTCTTGAAAATCTCAGCTGCCTTCAAGGCTCAACTGTTCCCTCCCTACAACAGACCTTCCTCCAATTATCATTTTCACTAGCTGATCCTTCCCACTAGAATGCAAGTCTTTTTCGTCTTTGCAATCCAGTGGCCACACAGTTGTGTGCCTGACTCCTGTTACTTTTCAGTTGTGTCTGGCTCCTCATGACCCCATTTAGGGCTTTTTTTTGGCAGAGATACTGTAGTGATCTGCCATGTCCTTCTTCAGCTCCTTTTTAAAAAGAGGAAACTGAGGCAAACAGGATTAAATGACTTGCCCAGGGTCACAGATGGTGTCTGAGGCCAGATTTACACTCAGGAAGATAAGCCTTTCTGATGCCAGGGCTGTGGCATCCACCGTGCCACCTAGCTGTCTACCTGGCCCCCTCAGAGGGGCTTAACAAATGCTTGTTGAATTTATTGAGGAAACTGAGGCCCACTGAAGGGAAGTGATCTATTCAAGGTCACACACTCAGTGGCAGAGCCAGGAGGAACCACATGGATCTCCAGACTTTATGCCCAAGGCTCTTCTGGTCACATAACTCTAAAGCAGAAGTGGACAAACTTTGTACAGTAAAAATGTGGGTGGGCTAGATTTGGCCCTCAGGTTATAGCTTGCCAAAGGGTCAGTCAACACTCACTTGGGGTGTGGGAGAGAAGAGATAGCTGCCCACCCTCTTCTAGTGATACAAAAGACTCCCTGTTACAAAGCTGCCCCCAACCTTCTACCACTTACGAGAAAGATGGCTCCTAAAGTCCTTTCCAGATCTAAAATTCCATGAAACTTCACACAGATATTCCAAACTCTGAGATCATTCAAATTCATTTGGGCAGGGATTCTTTCAAATGTCAAGTTCCCTCTACTTGACCCCCCCATAACCCCAAGTTGTCCTGGAAAGACACCATTGAATAAAGTACAGCCCATACTGTATAATCTCTGTCCTGATTTTATCCTAAAGATCCCCAAAACCTCATCAATTGTGTTTCCTCATCTCCAATTTGGGTGACACTCCTTGGGGGCCAGAGGAGACCTCAGACAAGCCTGCAGCTGTATAACCTGTTTACATTTCTTGAGTCACCCAAAAGTTAAAAGTGGCTTACCTGGAAACACGGCATGGGAACACACACACACACACACACACACACACACACACACACACACCTTTTATAATCCTTGCAACCTTTTATAATTCTTCCCATAGAAAGGCATAAGATTCCTCCACACACACACACACACACACACACACACACACAATCTATCTGCCACTGTGGGTTCCAAGGCTTCCCAACCACAGGATATTAGAATCTCCTACCTGGGAAGAATTGGCCTACTCCAGCAGATGAAGAGACTGAGTCCATTGAGGGGGAAATGGTATGCCCCAAAGTCACAAAGAGGTGGCAAAACTGAGACTACCAGGGACTGGTTTACCCATCCAGAAGATTGTTCCCTTCCCATCTCCTGTGCACAAATCATGCCCCTGGTAATGAGTTATCCCTTCTCAAGCCAGCCCCACTTCCCACCAGCCTAAGAAACTTCCTTCACAGTTGCTTAGGTGAATTGCATGCCTTATTATTCAAGTTTCAAAGCAAATTTTGCCCCCTCCATGAAGCCTTCTCTGACCACCCCTGCCTCAAATTCTACCTCTTTCATTTGGCACACATCTTTTCAACTATCTACTCCCCCCAACTAGACTTTAAGAACTTTACAGGGAGCCTGATTTTAACTGTCATGGGTAAAGAAAAGTTCAATGTCTAGACCATAAGTAGAGAAAGAGAAGGGCCGGTGATTCAGGAGAACCATACAGGCTCAGAGTCAGAAAAGACCTCATAGCCCATCTAGTCTGGCACTCTTACAGAGGACAAAACTGAGGCTGGGGAGGTTTGCCTAAGGTCACACAGTGAGTTACAGAAATAGGGTTTGAATTCAGGCTCCCTGACTTTAGAGCCCGGCTACTTTCAAGAGGGGATCTATGTCCAGATTGTGTTAGCAGGGAAATCAGAGGGAGAAAACACCTGATACGATATGGGTATTTCCCAGTCTAATGTTGTGGTTCCCAACCTGAGGGCCAGGGAGTTTTTGCAAAGAAACTCCAGCCATCTCATTAGGCATCAACACTGTAAATAAGAAACAATAGTAAAGAAATAAGCAAATGTCTCTTACACGCATTACTATCTTGCAAACTTACATAAGAGGCTATGATTAAAAAAAAGATACAAACTTAAAAGTATTGCTGAATTCACAGCAACTTTGTTACCATGTATTTCTCTCAATCAGGGATAATAGTACAACTACTATCCTGTAGGCGTCCACAATATTTGATGTTAAAAAGACTCCTCATACTTAAAAGCCTAGAAACCACTTGTTTAATAGAGAGATCACAGGCCTCTGAAGTCCGAGACTTAGGCTCCTGGCTTTGCCACTTAATAACCGAATGCATTTGGTCAAATTACCTTCTTTCAGAGTTTCAATTTCAATTAAATGGGGATACCTATTCTCACCAGATTGTTGTGTGTATCAATTATGTATTAAGTATTTTAACCGCAAATGAAACTTGTTAAAGGGTCCACAGATTTAGGGTCCCTACCCACCAAGGGCAGTAGCCAATGACCCAGGTAGGGGGTAATTAATACACAAGAATCATTTGTTTCAGGGTCTGTTTCCTTTCTCATCTCTGCGCTTATAATTACCCAGAGAGGCCAGAAGAAAAGGTAAAAGGGTTGCAAAGGAAGAGTGGCAGGACGCTTGCCCTGAGGACAATCTGAACCGTATCCGTAGGTGAAAAGATTTGTTTCGGGGATGAGGAGAGAAGACGAGATGAGAGTAGAGTAATCGGACTGCTTTACAAAGAAGCAGGTCTGGTCTGAAGTGAGAGAAAGAGAGAGAGAGAAAGAGAGAGAGAGAGAGAGAGAGAGAGAGAGAGAGAGAGAGAGAGAGAGAGAGAGGGATGGACGGACAGGCAGAGACAGAGAGCGAGAGTGTGTGAGTGTGAGTGTGTGTGTGTGTGTGTGTGTGTGTGTGTGTGTGTGTGTGTGTGTGTATTGGGGGATGGGAGCGGTACTGTTCTGTTTGTTTTCTCCGCCTGTGTCTGTGTGATCCCTCGGTTCCCAAGCTGCCCCAGTCATAGCTCTCTCTACCACCGACCAGCCGCAAACATCCCAACTACCTTTGCCCTGTCCAGCAACTCCCAGCATCAGTTAGCAAAGCAAAACAAACCTACTCTTCCAGTCCTAAAATGCCGTGCTCCCATTCCGGGGACACTTCCACGACTGGGTGGAGAGGGAGGAAAAGGGAGTGAAGGCTGAGAAAAGGGTAGAGAAGGCAGGGAGTTCTTCCCCTCTCTCCTACAGAGGGGAATTGTCGGGGGGGGGAACATGGGGGGGTCAGAGAGTGGACTGAGGGAGGGGAGCGGGGTAGCTGAGATTTTGCCTTCGGATCCCCAGCCCGAGAGTGAATCAGCTTCCAAGGGCCCTGGCTCCCACACCCACTTCCGAGGGGCAGGAGGGGTGGGCGGGTTAGGGTCTTTCTGCCCCGGGGCTCTCACTTCTCGGACTGGGACGCAGTTAGGGCGAAGAGCTAAGTCCAGTCCCCCCAACGCCCCAGCCCCTCCTAGCCCAACGTGGCTGCTCCTTTCCTCTTCCCCCCCACCTCCCCAAACCCACCGCACGCCCCCCATCTCAGGCAGCTCTTGCCCAGCCCGGCCGCCGCCCCCCTTGCCCCCAGTCCATCCCCTCACCTTGTTAAACGCAAAGAGGTCCTGCTTGATCTTCTCTCTCTGGGGGTCGTTGCCCTGCCGCCTGAACCGAAACTTCATCATCTTGGGCTGCCGAGCCGGACGTGGGTCTCAGGAGGAAGGGTTCGGGAACAATGTAGCACCGGCCTCTCCCCCCGGCACCCCCCCATGCAAGAAGCCCCCAGCGCGCCCTCCTCCGGGAGCCTGGGCATCCAGCGGCGCTGCCCCGCTGCAAAACCCCGGGGAAGCCGGAGGCGGAGGGGAGGGGGCCGCAGGAGCAGGAGGAGCAGAAGTGGACGAGGGGAGGTGGGGGTTAGGGGGAGGAGGCGGGGAGAAAGCGAGAAGGTGGGAGTGACGGACGCGCCGCCGGACCAATCAGCTCTGCTCCCTGCAACGCCCTCCGTCCCCCCTCCCCTCACCCCGCAACTCCCGCATCCCGAAGCCAGACAATGAGAGAGGCAAAGGCCCGGGGTTTGCCTGGCTCCGCTTGCCTGAGCGAGCATGTGCCAAGGCCGCGCGCCTCGCTGGGAAATGTAGTTTTCCCGGGACCCAGCCTGCGTCTGCGGACCGAGTGTGCATGCTGGGTGGGGGGTAGTCTGACTTTTTTCTCCGCATCAGTGCAGGGCCTGCCTGTTGTTGGTGTGTGATTGGGGTCTGGGATCCTTTCTTTCTCCCCCTGTGGGTGCGTTGTTGCTTTTCCCCCTTCCTCGCCCTGTAATGCAGCCCGAGGACGATGCACGCCCTGCCCCAGCTTTGGCGGCCCGCGCGCCCAGGGCCAGGGACTGCGATGTTTGACTTGAACTTTGCGGAGGACTGCAGGGAGAGTGTGCCATCGGGGTGCTGGGCCGTGAGCGGCGGCTTGGGCGGAGGGGAGGCTCGCTTTCATGTCCCATTAGCCCGCGGTGGGGCACAGAGGAGGACGTGGACCTAGGAGGACGGGTTTCGAATCCAGCACCTGAGGAGTCACTTCTTTTTATAAAATGATCATCGTAACTGCCCTTTCCGCTTTCCAGGGCTATTGTGTAGACTGGCTCAGTCAGATAAAGAATACGTACAAAAGTGACAGCGATTCGGAATCAGAATCTCAAGAACAACTCAAAACTTGTTTGGAGAAGAAATTATAACCATATCCTGCATCCTAGGGCTCAAGAACTTTTAAAGCACTTTTCATATCTACTTTCCCATTTGATGTTAACAAGAACAGTAAAGTCGCAATAGGTCAGGAGAAGTTTATGCCCATTTCGTAGATAAAGACATTCAGGGAGGTTAAGTGACGCAGTAGGAGACAAAGCCAGAGCTAGAATCCAGGTATGGTGCAGTGGAAAGTGCTGAATTTGGAGTCTGAAGACGTGGGTTCCAGTCCTTGTTATGTTTACTACCTGTGCAGCCTTGGGTACCTGATTTCTATGGGCTTCAGTTTTCGCATTTGTTGTATCCGATTGACCTCTAAGGTCCCTTTAAGCTCTTGCTTAACATGTGATCCTTCAATGTGATATTGGACATGAATATCATATCTCCTTTTAGTGTGGAAGATCCTGGGAGTGCAGAAACTATCCTAGTTAGCACAGCATTGTTGTGAACGCTGACTGTTCCCAGGCCAATGAACAAGCCAGGATACCATATTCCATCCATGTTAAGGCAATGTAGAATGTCATCATGGGAAGGGATCTTATCAGTTACCTGGTCCAATTCTTTTATTTAATGGATGAGGAAACTGAGACACAAGAGATGAAGTGATTTACCCACCACAGTCACATAATGAACATGGGCTATTTAGAATATCTCCAGGCTTCCAGTACCGGAATTTTCCCCCCAGCATAGGGCTTCTTCCCTTCCTGACCCCAAGGACATTTTGAAATGTGTTCTACCTAAGCTAGATGCATTTCCAATAAGATCAGGGTGAAACAAGGATGTCCATTATCACCAGTGTTATTCAATACGGTATTGAATATTCAATATGGTATTGAATAATTCAATATTCAATAGAAATGCTAACTATAGCAATAAGAGAAAAAAAAGAAATTGAAAAAATTAGAATAGGCAAAGAAGAAACTAAGTTATCACTCTTTGCAGATGATATGACGATATACTTAGAGAATCCCACAGAATCAAGTAAAAAACTACTTGAAATAATAACAACTTTGGCAAAGTTGCAGGTTACAAAATAAACCCAGATAAATCATCTGCATTTCTATATATTACTAACAAAGCCCAACAGCAAGAAATAGGGAAATCCTGTTTAAAGGAATAGTAGACACTATAGAATATCTGAGGGTCTGCCTGCCAAAACTAACCCAAGGAATATATGAACACAATTACAAAACACTTTTCCCACGAATAAAGTCAGATCTAAGTAAGGGGAAAAACATCAGTTGCTTGTGGGTGGGCCAAGCTAATATAATCAAAATGACAATTCTACCTAAATTAATTTCCTTATTCAGTGCCATAACAATCAAACTACCAGATAATTATTTTCTAGAGCTAGAAAAAATATCAAAATTCATCTGGAAGAACAAAAGGTCCAGAATATCAAGGCAACTAATGAAAAGAATTGCTAGGGAAGGTGGCCTAGCCCTACCAGATCTCAAATTGCATTATAAAGCAGCAACTATCAAAACCATTTGGTACTGGCTAAGAAACAGAGGGGCAGACCAGTAGAATAGGTTAGGTACTCAAGACACAGTAGTTAATGAATATAGCAATCTACTGTTTGATAAACTCAAGGACCCCAGCTTCTGGGATGAGAACTCACTGTCTGACAAAAATTGCTGGAAAAACTGGACCACATCACATCCATCAGATTGGCTAACATGACAAAACAGGAAGATGAGAAATGTTGGAGAAGATGTGAGAGAGTTGGAACACTAAGTCATTGTTGGTGGAGCTGTGAGCTAATCCAACCATTCTGGAGAGCAATTTGGAACTATGCCCAAAGAGCTTCAAAAACATGTATACCCTTTGACCCAGCAATATCACTTCTAGGACTGTATTCCCAAGAGATCATAGAAATGAGAAAGGGTCCCATATGTACAAAAATATTTATAGCAGCTCTCTTTGTGATGGCCAAAAACTGGAAATCCAGGGGATGCTCTTCAATTAAGGAATGGCTGAATAAATTATGGTTTATGAATGTAAAAGAAAACTATTGTGCTATAAGAAATGATGAACAGGAAGACTTCAGAGAGGCCTGGAAAGACTTATATGATCCGATGCTGAGTGAAAGGAGCAGAACCAGGAGACTTTTGTACACAGCAACAACTACAGTGTGCGAGGAATTTTTCTGGTAGACTTAGTACTTCATTGCAATGTAAGGACTTAAAAAATTTCCAGTGGACTCTTCAGCCAAAATATCTTCCACATCCAGAGAAGGAACTATGGAATTGGATTGCAGACAGAAGCAGTCCATTTTCTTTTGTATTATGTTTTGTTTTACGGTTTCTCCCATTCATTTTAATTCTTCTATGCAACATGCATTTAATAGGAATGTATATGTAGAACCTATATAAGATTGTATGCCTTCTCAGGAAGGGAGTGAGTGGGGAGGGAGGGGAGAATGAGGGGGAGGGAGAGGAAAAAAATCTAAGATATATGGAAGTGATCAAAAACTGAAAACAAATAAAATAATTTAATTTTTTAAAAAAAGAAATGTGTTCTACCTGGGTCCGAGGAGGTCCCTATACTAAACTTGTGTGTGTGTGTGTGTGTGTGTGTGTGTTACTTTTGGTTTTTCTAGGCAGAGGAATTGTTGAACAGTGATCAGTGCTGTTGCCCACTGATTAGAGGTAGAGAAAGGTACCCATCCCTGAAACACACACACACACACACACACACACACACACACACACACACACACACCCTAGTGATGATTTTGATGTAGTCTTAATGGGACCATTGTAGAGTCTGTAAAAAGAGATGTGTTTTTCTTTTGTTTAAATCCCATCTATAGCTCCAATTGATGGAGGAATGAGTGAACATATTGTGGCATAGAAATTGTAATGGAATATTGTCAGGCAGAAAGAATGATTAATATGAGGAATTCAGAGAAATATGGGAATGTTTGTATGAAGTAGTGTGGAAAGCTATAAGAACCAAAGAACAGTATTCACAGCTACAATGATGTAAGTGAAAAGGAAATAATCAGGTAAAAAAAATTAATAATGTCATCATCGAGAAAATAATGAAGCATAACTCCCTCTGTGTTTACTGATTGAATTACTGACTCAGTCTACAGTCAGGGGCTACTACTACCACACCATCAGATGCCATCACTCTAACCAGGTGTTTTTGTTTAACGTTTTCTTTATTAGCTCGGGAGGATTCAATTTTAGCTGATATTTCCGGAAATGATTGTGCTATAAAAACGAAAGCTATTAATAAAACTTACTTTTTAAAAAAGCATACCCCATTTGGAGTCTGGACATCTGTTGGACCAAGAAATAAAGAGAAAACCCAATTTGTCAATACAAGTCAACACTGAACCAAAGCTGCTGGGAGTGGGCTCTGTGCCAACTGCCAGCATCGAGCAGGGCATCTGTCCTTAGTCCACAGGATAATGGGTGAAAGAGATAGCTGGGAGCAGAGCCTTGGATATTAGTGACTAAGTGACTTACCCAAGTCACTTATGTATGGAATGTGATTCACTGAGGAAAACTAGAACTGTCCTGGGAGAATGCCCCTGTTGACAAAGAGTACAAAGCAAGAAGGGTATAGCTGGAAAGGCACTAACTAAAACCTCTCTCCCACCAGCCCCAGATGTAGTCACTAGTCTTGTGACCTTGGCTAAGTTACTTCCCTATGGACCTCAGTCTCCAAACCTTAGACCTATCTCAACCTTATTCTCACATCACCATCCGGGCAGCCTGGCTCACAACTTGAATGTCTTTCTCAGCTCTCACACTCATCCTACGAGGCCATGTTGCCTAGACGTATTTCTGCCCTACCATCTCTCACATATTTCCCTTCCTCTCTTCACTCACACAGTTTCTTCCCTGGCACAGGTTCTCATCACTTCATGCCTGTGTTATAGCTTCCTGACTGGTCTACCTGCCTCAAGTTTCCCCTGTAAACTTCAGAAGCCAACAGGATCTTCCTAGAGCATGTCTTTTCCTCCTAACTTCCTAACCACATCTCCCTTCCCCCTACTCAGTAAACTCCATCTGCTGCATGTTACCTCCAGGACCAAATATGAGATTCCCATGCCTGGAATGCTCTACTTCCTCCCCTCCATCTTTTGACTTCCTTTAAAAACCTGTTTAAATTTCACTCCCAAGGCTTTCTGTCTGCAGTTACCTCCAGTCTATGGGGTATATATCTGTTTGTACACAGTTGTCTGCACATTGTCTCACCCATTACAGTGAGCTCCTTGAGGCCAGGGCAGGGTAGGATTATATTTTTACCTTTCTTTATATCCCCATTGCTCAGCACGTAGTGCCTGACACAGAACAGGCACTTAATAAATTCTTCTGGACTGGCCAAAAAGGTCTCTACTGTTTCTTCTATGATGTTCCACGAGGTGCCCAGGGCCAGTGAAGGTGGTTCTCCCTTCTTTTGCTGCCTCCGTTATCCTCATCTGCCTGAGGGATGGAATGTGGGGGCGGGGGTGAAGATCGAGGTGGGGGCAGTGACTTACACCCTCTTCCTAATTCCTTCCCAAACCAGTGTTGCTCCTTCATCAGGTCCCTGAACTGTCAGGCAGCAGCATTGATGAAGCACCAGCGGAGCCCTCGGGGAGGCCCACTCTAGCTGGTGAAATGGAGATAAGTCATAAACATCGGCACAGAAAAATACAGTGAATGTAGATGAATCAAGTTTAACCTGTGTGCTGGCCTGCAGAGATGCTGAGTAAGGTGGGGTTAATCAGGAAGGCAGGTGGGCAGGGAGGAGCACCGAGCTGGGAGAATGACAGGCATACTCTGACAGGAAGGAGGGGAAAGTGCTTTGGAGAATGGGCCAAGATCATCCTTGGTACCTCCCCAACTCCAGCCCCTTCACCAGCTGGCCCCAGTGCTTTGACGTTCAACCCAATAAATATGTGTTAATCACCTGCTGTCTGCTGAGCGCTGGGCTCAGGGAAGAGGAAGAACATACAAAGTTTAGACAAGGCATGATCCCTGCCCTCATGGAGCTTATAACTAAGTACATTTAGGGGAAGATCTCTAGCCAGAGGATTACTCTTCCCAGATCTTAAACCTCTGTTCCATTCCCTTAACTCCTTCCTTGTCAAGAAGAATGAAGACAAGACTATGTATTGGGTACCCTTAGAGCAAGGTCTTATCATAGGTAAGGAAGAAAACAGGGGAAAGAAAAGTACGAGCCCATGCCTTCGGGGAGTTTGTAGCCTGGGGACCAGATGATCTTCAATATGGATGACTGTTATCAACATGGGTCACATCCGTCCTACTAAATTATCTACTCCTTGTCAGAAGGTTCTCTGTTTTAGGGTTGTGGAGAACAAATTTACAGTGGGAAGGGACCTCCGAAGCCATCTAATCAAACCCCTTCATTCTACAGATGAGGAAATAGGACTAAGTGACTTACCCAAGGTCACTTAGTCACAGCAATAGTAGTAGGAATTACTAGTAATGATAGTAAATATGAGAGTCAGACTTTGACCCCGTGCTCTGGCTACTTAATACTTATGATAACTTGAGTGACCTCTTTGGGCCTTAGACTCTTTATCCATAAAATAAATTGGACCAGCTGGGTTCTGAGGGGCTCTCGCTGTTGCTGCTTGGTCATTTCAATTGTGTCTGACTTCTTGTGACCCCATTTGGTGTTTTGGTGTAAAGATACCGGAGTGGTTACCATTTCCTCCTCTGGCTCATTTTACAGATCAGGTAACTGAGACAAACAGGGTAAAGTGACTTACCCAGGGTCATACAACTACTAAGTTTTGGAGGATGGATTTGAACTCAGGGAGATGAGTCTTCTTGACTCTAAGGTCCTATCTAGCTCCAAATCCATGATCCTATGGTGATCTATATTCATTCCAGGTTGTTTTACCAAGGTTTATGGCCATCTTCTCCCCTCTTCCCCCCCCCCCCCCCGAGACCATTGGAACCTTCTCTCTAGGCCTTCCCATTCTGGAGATGAAATTGTTGGAGAGCACCCGTGAAATAAATTATGGGGACTGCCAAATTCAAAACTGCTTGGGTGGCGGATGGAGCTGGACTGAGAGTATAGGAAAAGAGCCAGTGGAATGGAATTCATGCTGAACTCAGCTCAAACCCTAAGCTGTTCCCACCCTGCAGCTGTAAGGAGAGGCCACTGGAAATGTCAGAGTCATGGGACCCCTGATTCCTGACATGAGGAGCAGGATCTACAAACAGAGTTGAACCTCCCATGCCTTTCACCAGAACGTCTCCCTTGGAAGCCCTCCCAATGCCCTTGGCCAGCCCTAGGCCTCAGCAGGGGAGAAGGAAAAAAGAATCTATAGAGAAGCAAAGAAAAAGAAAAAGAGAGGGAGGGGCAGAAGAAGTGAGTATTGGCAGTGGTAGAGACAGAGGACCGCCCCCCCACCCCGCCATGGTCATCTCTGTGACAGACACAGAGATACATGATCATTGCCCTTAGGCTCCAAAGATTCTAAATACTCATCCTAACCCTTTGAACTTTCAACCCTTTGAATATCTAATGGCCTCATCTGTCACCCTATTTATTAGGAGACAAGGCCGAGTCAGAAGACCTGGGTCCCAACCTAGATTCTGCCATTGAGTCACCTGGTGTCTTTGGGCAAGTTGTCTCATCTTTACAAACCTCCATTTTCATACCTGTCAAATGGAGATAGCGTTTGCCCAGTCTGCTCCCAGGGCGTTGTGAGCATCAATCCAGATAACAGATATGACCCTGATTTAACAAGCATAAATCACTCCACCTGTGTGAGGTAGCTCCTTGCGGATCTCCTTATTTGACATATCTGCTTATTTTATGCACCTGAGTTGTACTCGCCTATCTGTAAACATTAGGGTGAGTGGGGCAGCTGCACCCAGCCATCTATCTCTCCACCTCTCCTCCTGGCTAAATATAACAAACTACAAGTATAACCATCTGGAGCCATGGCTCCAGACAAGGGGCCACTCCCTCGATTCCTTCACCCTTTCTTCTTTTCCTTTGACTTCTCTCTGTGAGCCTCACAAACTGACTCTGTTGGAAGCAGCTGGTTTTTCTGATTTCCCAGAGCAAAAGGTAATTCCGAAGCCAATGACGTGGATTTCACTTCAGTTTTTGCTCTTCCTGTCCTTTCTGTAGGGTGGGACCATTTGGAGGGGAAACTTGAGGGTTATTCTCATTGGTATCTGTCCTTTGTGCAGAATTCTAAACCCTCACCTCTCCCCTTATACTATATGTAACCCTACCAAAAAGAATTTGCCCAATGGTTAGAGAGTGATGATAAATTAAATGTGGGTCCCATGCTTGCTTGCTTCTTTATGGGTCCATTACGTTTGCTCTCTTCCATGATCACAGTCTAACCCTAAACCCCCAAGAGCTACTACGGATGTGTCTGGGAGTCTGGGGTAGGAGGGTCAGCTGCACTTTGGTAGCAGCAAAGAGAAAGCAGCAATGACCCGAGTCCCTGAAAACTCTGTCCCGTAGCTGAGCTTCTAGGGATGGCTTCGCCAGCTTGGAATTGGTTGACTCACCCTCCATATTGATTTTCTAAAGGCTGAATGAAGGTCTCTGTCACATCTCTATATACTCCTTTAGTTTTAGGCACTTCTTAGAGCTTAAGAATGAAGGATATGAATAGGCTGGACCTGACTCAGGCTGACCTGGTGGTTCTGGAACAGCCACTTGTAGAATATGAACATTATTAGATCATGTAACATTGAGCAAAAGAGGGTTTACTTAGACAAAGTGTGAAAAGGAAATTCAATAAGGGTACAGCACTGGTTCAGGGACTGAACCCTCTAATCATCATCTGAAAACATCTGGGCAGCAGGATGTTGAATGCAGTGACTTAAAACAGCAGCTGAATATTACCAAGTCTGAGGGCACTGACTCCTTGTGTACTGGTTGTTTATGCCCTAACTCAAATCAGTAGCTTGAGCTTTAATCCCTTGGATCACTCCAATCTCTGGGATAGCTTCCTGGCTGTTTAGAGGGAAAAAAAAAACAAGTCCAATGTCTATATTGTACTGCGTCTACCACAAAGGGCTATCAGAGAGTCACAAAATCTCAGAGTTGGAAGGGTCCTTTAAGATGAAATAGCCCAACCCTCAGTTGAACAGAAATCCCCTCTACATTGTGTAACAGGAGCTGTCTCCCACATGTAGCATGGCAGTGCCATTGTGTGGCTGAAAGGGAGACAGAACAGAGATCTCCAGCCACTTCTCCCCTCCACCCTTCTCCAAAGGAGAATTCCTGCCAGAAGGGGAATCAAGAGATGGGGGGTCAGAAGGTGGGAACTCTTTTTCTGGGAGAGAAGAGGGTACTAGGCTAGAATTAAATCTATTTTCTCCCTCGAATATTGTTAGTCTAGCTGATATGGTTTTCAGATTCAGTCCAACTTCTGATTGTTGTTTCATTAATTGAGATGAGCAGGACCCCTTTCCCACCAAATATCACTTTTACAATGAATACACACAGCCATTAGACAAGAAACTCATTTATCCAATTTGATACAGATAGTATACATAGGAGAATATATACCAGACTGCTCAGAGAGAAGGAGCTCTCCCATTGGGAGTGAGATAAGTCAGCTCAATCAAGAGAGGGAATCCTAGATGTCACCCACAGGGAGTTTGCCAAAATCTCTAGTGTAGCAAATAGGAAAACAGGGACATGATGGAGATTGCCAGCTTGTCTCATTTCAGCTTCTTCCCAGTCTTTTCCTTCAGACCCGAAGTGCAATTGGCACTTTCCATTTTCTCTCTCAAAGCTGGAAGCCAGGAGTGCCTGAAGCCTGAAGAGACTCGAAGAGATTCTTTAAAAGACTTGAAGAGACGGAAGAGCTCTCCTCTCTCCTGCTTTCAATAACTCTGCTCTGCCCTTCGCCCAGGTACAGGGCATTGGGCTCCACGAAGGAGGAGACACCAATATCTCTTAATAATCTCATACCAATGGGCTTTGAGATTTAGGTTACAAATGTAAGCAGTATGTTGTCATCTATCTACTTACACACCTCTGGTGATGGGAATCTACAGCCAAGCCTCCTTCTGGAATGTCTAATTGCTTTGGAGATTTTCCTTATATGACATCTGTGGGCTGCATGTACTCTTGGTAATAGCACGTATACATAGCACTTTAAGATTTCAGAGCGCTTCCCATGGGCTTTTTCATTTGATCTTTACATAACCTGTGAGGTGGGAGCCGTTATTACCCCATTTTATACATGATGAGACTGAGATTGAGAAAGACTAAAGTGACTTGCCTAGTGTCACATAGCTAGGAAGTGTCTGAAGTAGAATTTGAACTTAGATCTTTCTGACTCCAAGCTCTAACTCCCTATTGACTGTGCCAACCAGCTGCCTAGGTAGTACCCCATGTGGCAGAAGCAACCCACCTGCATTGGGTTTCCTTAAGCCTACAGAAAATTAGCATGTCACTCCATGAATGATCCAAAGAAGGAAAGCTATATTTGATTGATTTGAGATTTATATTTGATTTCTTTGCCTGATGGTAACTGCCCTCCAACCATTAGCCAAGGGATCTTTTCGAATTGCTCTGGAACCTCTGGACCATCTTTAACATTCAGAAACAGTAGTGTTCCAGATCTTGATGTCAGGTCAAAAGTTTGTTTTGAAAATATGGAAGACTCTGTCTGGCTGCCCTCTCTTGGGTCGATATCATTGCTGAGAATAAATTGTCGGGTGAGAAACAAAGCTGTCAGAGGAGAGGCTTTGCATCTTTTCTCTGAGTAGAATGAGTCTCTATCTTTTTGCTTTGTCATTTGCTTTTCCATTTTGCTAGGAGATTAATCCAGAGACTTTCACCTTGTGGCTTTTGCAAGTTTAAGAAAATGAGCTTCCTGGAGTCCAGGAGTATGAGACTATGATGGGTTTTGTGGCCAACTAAACATCAATACCTGAAAAGACGGAGTGCCCTTCAGGAATGGCCTTTGGGACCCGGCTCCATAGTAGCTCAGATAAGGGCTCATCTGGTAGTCACATCACATCTGAACTTTTTGGGATCAATGCTACATAGAAATTTTGCTATATCTGAGCCCGTTTTCAGGGTAGGAAGACGTGTCACCAATGTTGAACTGTTTGAACTTTTATTACCACAACTCTTCAAAATAAATATCCCTCTGAAAAAGCTAATTGGTATCACCTGGTTAAATGAAACTGGGGTGCTAGTCATTCACTGGTACATAACAATGGGAAGAACATAATTGTTCCCCCTGATAGGGGCTCAAGCCAAAGGCATTAGAGAATAGATACTACCAAGTCCTTCTGAGTTAACCCTACCCCTAGGAGTGTGCAGGGAAAATATAGCTGGTCTGGTTCTGGGCTAGTGGGATTATATCCTCTTCCACGATACAACAGTTCCTCACTACGCATGCGCATGCACACACACACACACACACACACACACACACACACACACACACACACAACATACTAGACATTTAATTTCATTATTGATAGAATCAGTTCTCTTTATGTAATGCCTATAGAAGAACGTAACAGGCACTGTTTCACTTTTGGGTTTGATTAAATGTTTATTGATTGAATATACCAGTTCCTGGCACATGGTGGGCACCTAATAAATTACCATTATAAGAACCTTGGGCTCTCTAGAAGGTGCACATTACAACCTTATTTAAAAGCTGCAGTATTCCCACTGACCACCTGAGGGCGCTTCATCTCCAAGGGCTCAGAGTACTCCCATGCCCCCAGCCACTGAAAAGCCCAGCCAGAGAGTGGATTCTGAATTTAGACTGGGAACTATACAATAATACTTAATACTTAAAATAATTTAAATAACAAAAGTCTATGGGCTCTGTGCTAGAAAAATCTACCTCCCCCCTTGTGCACACATCTGGGACCTCTTCTTTTCCTCAGAACAAACTCCCCTCCCATATCAGACAACAATCACTGAGAGCGGCCACTTGGTTTATATAACAGCAAAAATTCAAGGAAAAATGTTCCAGTCCTCCTACACATGGGTTATTTAGCTTCTAACTCCCCCCTCTCCCCAACCTCATCCCATTTACCTTCCTAACTTTTCTCTGAAGGGTCTCAGTCAGGAAGCATTTCTTCCTCCTACTCCTACCACAGATGCAGGGGAAGATTTGTGGGAGACATTATTGCTCTGGGGTCTTACCTGGGGTCAGAGCAATAACTGCCATGGTGAACTACTCTGACTTTCACTCCCACTGCATGAAGGCCAGGTGTGGTCTATTTTACCCTTCCCCGAGGTTCTCCAGTGTCCATAAGGGATTGGGAGAGGTCTCTTGTCTCTGTCATCAGCTCAAGTCCCCTAACTATATTCCCCCAATTTCTGGGGATCCACAAACACTCCAGTTCTATTTAGTGACTTGAGGACTCTTTGGATATTTGAAAATGACTATCAGGCCTTCTCCAGGATGATAAACATTCTCATTCCTTGCATTCAATTCCTTGTATTATATGCAATATAATTATATTACATATATTATATAATTATATTACATATATTACATATTGTTATATATAATATATAATGTAACTATATAATATATGTTATATAATACAATATACTATATACAATTCCTTGTATTAAATAATTTCAAGCATCATCCCAGTTGCTGTTGTTTCATTGTACCCAGTGTCTGCTAAAAGCCTTAGGTTTGGTCCTCCCCTATTGGATTGGGCCCAGGAGTCATCTGAGACTGCATTGTTATAGGAGTAGGGTGTACAGCAAATAGAGGTGGTTCTGTTGCAAGCAGGCCCCCTCCCATGCAGCACCATGATCTCCCATCACTTTGCCATCTTCTTTTTTTCTCCTTAAAACTCAGTCTCTCACAACCTAGCTTGGATCACTCCATCTTTAAATGCAAATACAGTTGTAACCTATGTTTACTAAATGTCCACTTGATCTAATAGAGTCAATATTTACAAAATGCCCACTGTGCTTTGTCTTAGAGACACAAAGCTGAAATCGGAAATAGCCTTTATACTTCCGTTGCGGGGAGGGACAAAGGGAAGAGAGAGGAGGGAACAAGCATTTATTAATCACCTACTATATACCAGGCACTGTGTTAAGCACTCTACAAACATTATTTCATTTGATTCTTTCAACAATCCTGAACCAAGCAAGTGTCATCATTACCCCCCTTTTATAGTTGGAGAAACTAGGACAAAGGTAAATGACTTGCCCAGGATCTCACATCTAGGAAGTGTCTAAGTGAATTCAGGTCTTACTGACTCCAGGAAAGATGCCATTTAGCTGTCTCCATATAGGGCTGGGAATGCAGCATGGACACAGATTAACATAATACAAGATAATTTGATGATGTAACCAGGAAGACTTTGTAGATAAGGTGGAACCAAGGATTGGTCCCCAAAGGAGAACAAGGATTCTGATTGGCAGAGATGGGAATGGGATGTAGTCTAGGAATATAGGAATGTATGGAGGTGGGATGTTGAGTTTGGGCAATAGTTGGTAGTCCAGTTTGACTGGAACATAGAACAAAGGAAGGGAGTTAATGCAAAATAAGTTTGGTGAGGTAGATTGTGGAAAACCTTCCATACCAGGCTAAGGAGCAAGTATTTTATCCTTGAAGCAACAGGAAGCCACAGAAGGTTTTTGGTAAGAAAATGACCCATGTCTTAGGAAGATCATTTGGGCACATATGTGGAAGATAAGAGAGGAAAGATAATAACCTACAATAAAGCTAGAAGAGGTATGCAATGAGATATACATTTACATGGGCAGTGTGCAGTTTTGTTTTTAAATGCATTTATTTGTTACAAGAGCTTTTGTTATTTTTGGGGGGGTTCTAAATTTCTGGAGTGAAGGGGATAGTGATGGTGACACCCCCAAAAAGAATAGAAATAAATGAGTGTTAGTGAAACATTTTAAACATACATGGAAGAGAGAAGAAGGAAGTTGGGGGGGGGTTGGCAGCAATACAACCAAGGGAGTATTGGAAGTACCAACTTAAATTGAATATATGTTTAAAAAGTATAAGTACTAGATGATAATTCATGATGTCATACACACAGTCCTCTTTTCCTATTCTTTGTCTAAGAAATGTTTGTGTTTGTTGACATTTATCAAATTCACAGTAAGAAAAAAGAAAAATGTTCACATTAAACGTGAATGAGAGTAAAGACTGTGTGAGTGAACAAGGGACACGCCAGGCATTAAGGAGGTAGAAGCTATAGGACTTGACAACTTACTGAATATGGGTAACCAAGAGGAAAACAGCAAAATAACACCTGGGTTAGGAGTTTGGTGCCATCAGAAACAACTGGGAACTTTGAAGGGTGTGAATTAGGTTCATTGTTTTTTGGGGTCTTTTTAGACAAATCCAGCTTGAGATACTGAGGATTGTCTAGGTAGATTTTGCCCAGTGCTTTAATCTGTCATCATCTTTCTGTATCCTTACTCCTTCATTTAATGTAATGGATTCCAGGGCTTCAATATAGGGTTCATGGGCATCCAAGGAGCCATGACATGATTCCAAGCAACCAGTCAGAAGGTGGGAAGATGAGTCACATTCTCCCTTCCTTTCAATAGCCAAATGAGGGGCTACTCTTTAAAACAATCTCCCACCCCATTTACCTATTATCACCTAACCGTCCCCTACTCTGTTCTGTCCATTCCTTTACAAGCTCCCAACCTTTCCCCTTGGGTGCCAAATGTCAGGGCTTTGGAAATGACCGTAACCTAATCTCAACCCAGGGGGTGCAGGAACCAGTTCATTAGCTTGTGAGACTGTTAAATTTTCAGTGGGAGCATTCATAGCTTGGAAATCATGAGAAACTATAAATCCAGGCTTGGTTTATTGTTCTGGTTATTATCTGGTTTAAGAAAGTGGTGGGGAAAATGTCAATCATGAAGATTAAGCTTAAAATTGTGTTGTGTGTATGTTTTCTTTTTGTTTGATTCTTAAACATTTACCAACACACTCCTGCCAATAACCCATACCAGCTGTGCAGAGGATATTGGGAAAGTCCACTACCTCCCCTAAAATATCCACCTTGACCATCTCATGAAGGCCACTGGCTCAGGGCTCAGGGCAGTGGCCTTCCATTTTTCATTTTCAATGGAATGGATTTATTTGCACAGGGTCAGCAGGTATGAATGAACTATGACCAGTAGCTCAAATATCATTATATTCCCCCCAAAATCTATCCCTCTTGCCAACTTCCCTATTATTGTCAAGGGTCAGTCTTCCAGTCACCTCAGTCAGCTCTACTATACACCACATATCCAATCAATTGCTATGTCTTGTTTCCACCTCCACATTTCCCACCATGTGCTCTCCTTCTCTTTATTCACACAGTCACCATCCAAGTTCAGACCCTCAGAATCTCTTATGGGTACTAGTGCAATATCCTTCTAAGCAATTTTTTTTTTGGAGGCAATTGGGGTTAAGTGACTTGCCCAGGGTCACTCAGTGTCTGAAGTCACACTTGAACTCGGGTCCTCCTGACTCCAGGGCCAGTGCTCTATCCACTGCCCCCTCTAGCTGCCCCATCTCCTAAGTACTCTTGCTCCTCAAGCCTCTCCCTACTCTGATCTATCCTCCACACAGCTGCCAAAGTGGTTTTCCACAGGCACGGGTCTGTGACCCTGTCCCTTCTCCACTCATTAAACTCTAGGCGCTTTCTATCGGTTCTCCTATCAAATACAACATTCTTTGGCATTTTACATCCTTCAAAACCTGACCTGACTTAACTTTTCAGTTTTATTATATATTATTCCTTTTTGTCAATTCTACAATTTTGCCAGCCTGGACTGAACTCTATAATACAGCCAAACATAACATTCCACCTCCTGTGTTTTTACCCTTACTTCCCTCCATGTTTGGAGTGCATTCCTTCTTCATCTCTGCCTCATAAAATCTCGTTTCCTTCAAGACTCAGCTTAAGCACTCTCTTTTACATGAATGCCCTCAGAGCCCTCTCTTCCCAACTTAACATCTATTTATTTTGTATACTGCATGTAAGCAATAGGAGGTGCAGGGGAGCGAGGCAGGCTGAGCAGTCAGTCACCCACAAAACCAATGGACTTGTTGGGTGTATGGATGGAATTTACTCAGACCTCCTCAGTGTAGACGGGGCTTCCTTGGAAGCTCATTCACTTTCAGGGTGTGACTTTCCCTATCTAAGCAACACACTTCCCCCCTCCCTTAGTGAGGTGGGACTTGCTTTTCAAAGTTCATCCAGCCAAATGGAAATGAAAATTCCTTCACAGATTGCTCTTCTTACCAGTTTGTGATTTGTATCTTTAGAGGTATGTCAATCCCAGCTCTTTGACTGTTCAAAATCACTCTCCCACTTTGCCCAGTTGTTCCAATTTAGCTCCCAAGCCCTCAGGTTCAATGGGAACCTAACATTTTATCTCTCTACAATGAAGGACACTCTCATTTGGTTTTCTCTACTTTAGTCTAACAGTAAAACCACTGCTGGGTTTAATGGAGCTAGGAGACACTCTCTCTCTCTCTCTCTCTCTCTCTCTCTCTCTCTCTCCCTCCAGGTTCAGTTCCAAGGGAACTTGGCCCTTTAGAATGTATCAGAATTCTTTTCTTATGCTTTTTAGTTCTTTATGGGCCCCCTCCAGAACTTTAGGAAAAATTATTTAAAGCTCAAATTTGACCCATGTCTAGCCAAAGAGGAAGGTACTCAAGATAAACTATAGACCAGGTGCAAAGGAGGAAGGGAATAAGTATAAATATATAAATATATAGCCCTTACTCTGTGCCAGGCACTATGCTAAGCACTTTACAAATATTCTCTCATTTCATCCTCCCAACAACCTGTAAGATGAGGTACTTCTATTACCTTCATTTTAAAGTTGAGGAAACTGAGGAAAATAGAGGTTAAATGACTTGCCCAGAATCCTACAGCTAGTGAGTATCTGAGGCCACATTCGAACTCAGGTCTTCCTGACTCCTGGCAAAGTAGGGCAGGGCTTAGATTCATCTTCCTGCTGGTGGTCAACATCTCCTAGAAGAGGTTACTTGCAGAACACTCCTCACACCAGTTATCTTAAACTGAAAGATCTAGGATCTCCTGACCTCTCAAACTCACAAGGCTGACTCCACTCCTGAACATACTCACTTTGGGATAACTGTACTCATAGTACATAACCTGTACTCATAGAAACACAAAGCTAAAGAGGCCCAAGTTTGTACATAGGGCAGTGGGGAGATGGATATGACTTTTTGCTAGTGGCTAGGCTTCCCAGCATTCCCTAACCTCCTAGGAGTTTCCTGACTTGCCATAAACTATCCAAAGTTATAATTATGTGAAATATGGTGATAATTATATATATGTTGTCTCACCCAATAGAATATAAGTTCCTTGAGGGCAGAGGCTGTTTCATTTGTGTCTTGCTGATTGATTGATTATTAGAAGGAACTTCCAAATGAGTGAGATCACAATTCAATTTGCGTTTTTGAGAGGCTTAATTGCTTAGTTTTGACATATACAAGCTTCAATCAATCACCAAATCATGAAACAAATCACAGGAATAAGAATAAATACATATCTGGATGTAGATATGTATATATATATATATATATATATATATATGCATATGTATTTGAAAAAATATCTGAGAAAAGACACATGATATATTGCAAGAACATTTGCAGGGTTCTAGACTCAAGTACTAGAGAGAGAGAAAAAGCCCAAATATTGTGTTATCAAGTATTTATTTGGCAGGTGCTTCCAAAACAAACCCCACCCCAAACCTTTACCCTATAAAGATAATATACGCCAACATTTTCTCCACACAGATGTTTGCTTGTTATTTCCTGGCAAAGTGCTTAAAATAGTCGTTGAACATAAAAATGTTACACCTTCTTCTTTTGCATAAAGACAAGTGCCCCAATTTTGCTAGCTTGGTGTGTGTATATGTGTGTGTGTGATGATAAATGCCTGTCAATAGTAGGCTAATTAACAGATATTTAAAAAAAGAAAAGATAACCTAATATGTCTCTACAAAGAAAAAGTGACATTTAAAGCAATTGGATAACTTGTTTTTTTTTATCATCCTCATTTTCCAACATTGGATACTCAGAGAATCATCTCTTATTATGAATTTTTTTAAAAGAAGGAGAAAAGCAATTCAGCAAAACTAAAGAACACATCGATCAATCAATCCTGATATTATAGATAATGTCCCACATCCATGGCACCCACCTCTGCAAAGAAGGAGATACATTCTTTTAATTCTTCTTCAGGGCCAAGCTTGGGTCATTATAATTTCATAGTAGGAAATGTCAATTTTATTGTGATTTTTTTCCAATTTATGTCATTATAGACAATTTTATATTGTTCCAGTTTGATTTCTTCACTGTAAATTGTTGTTGTCCGGTCATTTCAGTCGTGTCTGACTCTTCATGACCCCATTTGGGGTTTCCTTGGCAAAGATACTGGAGTAGTTTGCCATTTCCTTCTCCAGCTCATTTTACAGATGAGAAAACTGAGACAAACAAGCTTAAGTGACTTGCCCAGGGTCACACAACTAGTAAGTGTCTGAGGCCACCTTTGAACTTGGGAAATGTGGATCCAGACTCCTGGTTGGTGCTCATCATTCCCATCATTGGCAGTTGTATCAAGGATGGTTGGCTCTGAACAGGAATTGCTACCCATGCAGTAAACTTAGCAGGAAAAACAACTTCTGTTTTTTTCCTCTCTTCCCTTCTAGTGAGCATGTTGATACACTGTGCGCTTTCCTTTGGTCTTCAGCAAAGAACGGAGGGGACTTCCCTCTCTTGTCAATAAAAGATATGGCATCTACATGCACATGCAAGTGGGAGCATGTGCTTACCTTGGTGAACCTGACACACATTTTCAAGTCTGTAGCCACCTTCCTTGAACACAGTGATCCCTTAGGCACTTCAAACTCTACCATCTAAAACAGAGCTCGTTATCTATTCTCACCCTCCCAAGCGTCCCTTTCTCCCAATTTTCTTATTTCTATCAAGGGTACTAATCCTTTTCCTTGTAACCTAGGTTTTCAATAGTAATGTCATCTTCAACTTCTCACTCATATCCACTCCACATATCTAATCTATTATCAAGACCTGACTTATGCCATCCTGCTCCCCTTTTTCCTGCTCACACAGCTCCTCCATGGTGCAGGCTCATCACCTAGTGCTTGGACAAGTGGTCAGACTGACTCAGGTATCTCCCCACTCCAGTCCATCTTCATCCTCTACTCAACTGGTAAATTGATCTTCCTAGAACACAGGTCTGACCACATTAAACCCCTCCCCTCCATTCAATAAACTCCAGTGGTTCCTTATTTCCTCTATGATTGACGATAAAATTCTCTAGGTTGGTTTGCTTTTTGGAAGCCAATTATCATTAAATGACTGGCCAAGAGTCACACAGCTAATGTCTAAAGGTTGGATTTGAACTCAGGTCCTCCTGACTCCAACATTGGTTCTCTATCCCACTGTGACACCTAACTGCCCTCCAAATTCTATTTTTAAACTTTTTTCCCCTCTGCTTTTAAAGCCCTTAACCACGTGACCCCTTCCTATTTTTCCAGCGTTCTTATACTTTACTTCTCTCCAGGGTTGCCCATCCTACCTTTGGTGTCCACCTTTCCCCCAACTCTCACCTGTAGCTCCAAGGAGCTGTAGCATGAACAGCAGCCCCAACCCAATAAAAACCATCGAGCAGTCAGGGCTAAACCAGGGTGAGGGTAGCGAATAAGTCTCAAACGTGTTGGTGAGTTAGGGAATGTCTACCCCAAGAATGCGAAGGCATTCCCCGGCAGAATGGGCGGATGAAACCAGTTTGTGTCAACAGTCATGCATGCTGCTGAAGCGGGCACTTGGTCAGACTGTGAAGATGCCAGGGTCATTCACTGCACCCTGGGCCCTCGCCCAGTTGCCTTGCTGCTGGAGTTCGATGGCTCTGAAAGAGAGAGAGAGAGGCTGATGACTCTGCAAATTTGCCTCACTTTAAGTCCAATTCACGCACAAGTTAAGACAATGACGTCATTGGTCTCCTTCCAGAACAAGGGTTGAAAACCTTTCCTCCTCTCCGTGTACTATGTGATCCAGCAACACTAGCCTACTTTCTGCTTCTTGGACAAGACCGTCTGTCTCCTGACTGCTTTTGCAGGGCGGTCCCCCATTCCTAGAAGGCTTTCCCTCCTCCTTTCAACCTCCTGGCTTCCTTGAAGGCTCAGTTCAAATCCTACCTTCTGCAAGAGGCCTTTTCCAGTTCCCCTTAAAGCTATTATCTTTCATCTGAGACCAATTTAACCTGTGTATAATATCGAAAGTCCTTGAGGACAGGGCCTGTGTTTCTGCCTCTGTCTATCCGGCACTTAACACAAAACCTGGCACATAGTGGGTGCTTAGTAAACGATCGTTCCCTTGTTGGCTGATAAAAGGTGATACTCTTTTAGATCAGGACAATCTTATTGCTAAAAGAGGGAAGAAACAAAGACAGTTATACGAGAAATACAAAAAAAAAGCAACTTTCCAGAGAAAAGACTAAAAGCAATTATGGAGCCCCAAAGAAGAGATCAGGGCACAAGATCAGCTTTATCAAGAAAAAGATCTAATCTAATTTATTTTCTGAGAGACTGAATTTATCTCTTATCTTGGGAGAACCATGAAGAAAATTCTTAAGAGACTTTAGTCAATATCTGGAGTGAACTATATAGTTTAGGATGATATTTCTATGCAAGTGAAATATA
>CM053772.1:124719670-124751662 GCA_028658325.1 Potorous gilbertii | reverse complement strand
CAAGTGAAATATAACTTTACTATTATGTATATATATATACTATAATATTGAGGGTTTGAAGTTGACTGTGAACTTTCATATAACCAAAATATTATAAATATAAAGCTTTTGCTTTATTATTATTTTTATTTATCAATATATGATATATGAATGACTACTATTAGGAAAGATTTCTCTAGTTGGTAAATAATGAATATTTTTTTAAATACTGAAATAAATAACAGGGTATTATTGAATCAGTTACTGTGCCATAAGAAATGACTATGAACAATTCAAAGAAAAATGGAAAAACCTATATGAAGCAATGCTGAGTAAACAAAACAAAACCAAGAGAACAATATTGATTTCAACAATATGAAGTCATTTTAAACAGCATTAAAATTTAAAGTGATTAAAGTGAATAAAATATTTTTAAAATTAATTAATGATGAAGATGTTTTGTTTAATAAGAGTATTCAATTACACTCATTCATTGTGAAAGATATGGGGATGAAAAAGTTAAATATATAGTAGTGAGATAAATGACCCATTATCTTTGTTTCTTTTTGTTTCTAAATTGGTTGAAGCATTCTCTGCATCTACCATGGTCTCTTTTGACAACCCTCCTTCTTTTCCTTGTTTCTTTTAGTGTTGTCAGATATTTTTCTTTTATAAATTAATTAATTAATTAAATTAATAAAGTTATATTGATAAATTTTGTTTTAGTGCACCATACAAAACACAAGTATACTCATAATTGCATTCCCCACATTGTGCAATCCCTGAAAGCAATGAAATAAAATAATATCAAAGAGTGATTGCAACCTTATATTTTAGTAGTATTCCATATGCTAAAAGAAAGGATGGATTTTTGTGATATATGATATCCTTATATCACTTTATATGATAGTATCAAAGTTATACAATCTTTTTAATCTGAATTTTAATGCTATTTAAATTGCCTTCATTCATAGTGTTGAAATCATTTTACATATTGTTCTCTTGGTTCTGTTTTGTTTACTTTGCATTGTTTCATAGGGATTTCTCCATCTTTTAAAAAATTGTTTGTAGTCATTCCTTATGGTACTGTAATCAGTACAATAGTATCACATTACATTCATATGACATGATTTCTTTAACCACATAATAATATTTTATTGTATTCAAATACCACAACTTGTGCAGCCATTTCCCAGTTGTTGGGTACATAACTATTCAGCATTACAAATAATGCTACTAATTAGGAAAAACAATACACAAAAATAGCTATGACAAAGTAAATAGAACAAGAGTGAAACTGACTCCTGTATAATTACAATGACTAAATTTGACACTAGAGGAGAGCTGAACACATGCACCTCCTTCCTTCTTTGCAGAATTAGGAGACAATGAGTATAGTTTATTGAATATATTGTCAGATATGGTTGTTGTCAGTTTTGCTAAATACTTTAAAATTTCCTTTTTGCTTAAGTATTTACTATGGGAGGTGGCCCAGTGAAGAGGGCCACGATATATTTGAAAATTAGGGTGATAGAAAAGCAAATGCTACCAATAAAATAAGAATTTTAAAAAATAAACTGTTGCTATGAATATTTTCACAAAGACAGATCTTTTCTTGTCAATAGCCTCTGTGGAAAATAAGCCCAATTGTGGGCTGCATCAAATGACATGAACAATTTTGTAACTTTCTTTGAATAATTCCAGTTCCTTTTTCAAGCAGCTAGATCATTTCAAAGCTCTACCAGCAGTGAATTATCATGTCTCATCATGCCCCATCATTTTCATCCTTGCCAATATGGTGGGTGTAGGTGATATCTCAAAGTTGTCTTAATTTGCATTTTTCTAATTATTATTGATTTTGAACATATTTTAATATGACTGTTGATAGCTTGCATAGAGTTCCACTCAAAATATGGATAGAAGATAATCCACTGATTTATATTCTGCCAAAAACTAAAATGGATTTCACCACCCGGTACCTGGGACAGGCTATGTATGAGTTGGGCATTCATTACCAAGCAGTGAAGGCCAATGTGGATGTCGATGTCCTACCATCTAGTCTCAGTGCCTTGAAAGCCTTGATGTTCCCCATGGAAAGGGTAAAGATCTTTGCCATGTCACAGAGTAGAACTTTTCGACATAAGAAAACTCAGCAAAGAGTCTGGGACGTCATCAGAAGAGTATGCCTTGCTCATCAACAAGATGAAAGTCTCCACAGAAGCCAAGATATTTATAGCAACACTTTGTTTTAGCAAAGAATTGGGGCAAAAAGGAATTGGAAACAAAATAGATACAATACAGCAATCATCAAAACCACTTGGTACTGGCTAGGAAATAGAGGGGTGGCACAGTAGAATAGGTTAGGGACTCAAGACACAGTAGTCAATGAATATAGCAATCTGCTACTTGATAAACCTAAGGACCCCAACTTCTGGGATAAGAACTCATTGTTTAACAAAAACTGCTGGGAAAACTGGATGACTGTGTGGTATAAACTGTACATAGACCAATACCTAACACCGTACACAAGAATAAAGTCCAAATGGATACATGATTTAGGTATAAAGATTGATATTATAAACAAAGTAGGGGAGCAAGGAATAGTGTATTTGTCAGATTTATGGACAATGGAGAAATTTATGACCAAATAAGAGATAGAGAACATTGTGAAGTGCATAATGAATAATTTTGATTACATTAAATTGAAAAGTTTTTGCACAAACAAACCCAATGCAATCAAGATTAGGAGGGAAGCAGAAAAGTGGGAAAGAATTTTTGCAACTAGTGTCTGTGATAAAGGCCTCATTTCTAAAATATACAGAGAACTGAGTCAAATGTACAAGAATACAACTCATTCCTCAATTGATAAATGGTCAAAGGATATAAACAGGGAGTTTTCAGAGGAAGAAATTAAAGCTATTTATAGTCATATAAAAATGCTCTAAATCACTATTGATTAGAGAGATGCAAATCTAAACAATTTTGAGAGACCACATCACACCCATAATATTGGATAGCATGACAAAAAGAGGAAGATGATAAATATTAAAGAAGATGTGGTTGATTTGGAGCACTAATTCACTATTGGTGGAGCTGTGAGCTGATCCAGCCATTTTGGAGAGAAATTTGGGACTATGCCCAAAGGGCTACCAATACGTGCATACTCTTTGACCCAGCAATATCACTTCTAGGACTGTATCCCAAAGAGATCATAAAAATGAGAAAAGGCCCCACATGTACAAAAATATTTATAGCAGCTCTCTTTGTATGGGTCAAAAACTGGAAATCAAAGGGATGCCCATCAATTGGGGAATGGCTGAACAAGTTGTGGTATATGAATGTAATGGAATACTATTGTGCCATAAGAAATGATGAACAGGAAGGCTTCAGAGAGGCCTGGAAGGACTTATATGAACTGATGCTGAATGAAAGGTGCAGAACCAGGAGAACTTTGTACACAGAAACAACTACAGTGTGCGAGAACTTTTTCTGGTAGACTTATTCCTTCACAGCAAAGCAAAGACCTGAAAAAATCCCACTGGACTCTTGAGGCAAAATGCTTTCCACATTCAGAAAAAGAACTATAGAATTGCATCACAGAATGAAGCAGATTATTTTTTCTTGTGTTATGTTATGTTATGTTTTGTTTCATTTTCATGGTTTCTCCTATTCGTTTTAATTCTTTTAAGCAATATGACTTAGATGAAAATGTATTTATTAAGAATGTATGTGTATAACCTATATAAGATTGCATACCATCCTGGAGAGGGAGAAAACTCTAAAATATATGGAAGTGATTGTAGGAAACTGAAAACAAATTACTTTTTTAAAAAAAGTAGATGAAATATGAGGCAGCTACAGGTCTAGTGGATAGAGCACTGGAATTGGAATGAGGAAGACTTGAGTTCAAATCCAACCTCAGACCTAGATTTTATTCCTCACAATGCTTGGATTCAAGAGAACATCATCCATTGGAAGAATGTACACATTCCCCAGGAGGTTATACATATACATATACATTTACACACACACACACACACACATATGCACATATGTACACACATATATATATATACATATATATTCGCATACACATATCTATATCTGTATCTATCTATGTATCTGTTATCTATCTATATTTTTGTGCACAAAACATCAATTGTAATTGGTGAGTGGTCTCCTCAGTGGCAAGACATTTAAAAAGCCAAATAACTAGAACATGGAAGTCAGAATAGACAGAAGTGGTACTATAGGCAGTATATAGTCATATAGTTAGTATAAAGTGAAGGAAGGGAAGCCAAATGGAAGGAGACCACCATTTTGCTTTAGAACTTTAGAATCTAATTAATTGTGGTATTGAATGCTATACTTCCTGCTACTGGGAGATTGTGATGGCAAACAAAGTAGGATCTTTTGCTGTTTTTGTTTTAGTATAATCAAGTGCCTCTGATTGAATAACATGATTAAAGATCTTCCCCACTCATTAATGGGCCTGGGACATTTTGTAGGAAGGCCCATACCTTTTGTTAATGAGGCACTCGTTTTCAAGGGTTGCGATGCCCTCTCGCTCTAAAAAAGTGTGTAAAGACTGAGGATGAGGTTTTCCTTTGGGGTTTAATTTTTGAAAGAAGCTTTGTGTGCCAGATGAGATTCTAGGAAGCCCTTAAGCAACCACGCCCCACCCCACTTTGCTTTGGAAACCCAGATGTCAGTGCTTCCCTCTCTGGTAACTATGTATGTATGTAATGGTCACACAGTTGGATGTGTCTGCTGATCTGCAATACATATGTTGCTTATCTCAGACATTTGGAAGCCTCTCTGTTGACTTTGATTTCTCTGTATTTTCTCTGAAGTTCAGGGTGCTGACTTTTTCCCCTGAACTAAATGCATGATGCATGCACTTGATTAAAGTGGATTGCTTTTCAAAAGTTGCCTTTCCTTTTAGAAAAGCATATCTAAGATCCTGTGGTAGCAGGCCCTCGTGTGTATGTTAGATCTTTGCTTTTAAAAAGATGGAGGCTGGTGAATCTCTTGAGCTCAGAAATTACAAACTACAGAAAGGCTAAAATTATTGGGTATCTGCACCAAGTGAGGGACAGACATGGTGAGCCCTCAAGGTTGGGGAAGTGGAACCACCAGGCCACCCCAGACGGCTCCGATTGGTTCAAGTAGATAGAGTTCCCATGCTGATCAGCAGTGGAATCTAGCCCAAGAGTGACTGCTGGAGAGAGAGGGAGAGAGAGAAAGAGAGAGACAGAGAGAGAGAGAGACAGAGACAGAGAGAGACAGAGAGACAGAGACAGAGAGAGAGAGAGAGAGAGAGAGAGAGATTCATTCTCAAAATAAACAAAAAAGGTAGGAGTTACAGCAGAATCTTAATAACGCCAAAATCAGCCAAGATGAGTGTCTGCACCTAAGAGGCTTACCCAGGAGGCAGACAAGTTTGAAGTCTGAACTTTATTTCCTCTGGATATCGCCTCCTTTTCCACCTGGCTACACTAATTTTGGATTTCTTTGACTTCTCTGCTATGCAAGCATCCCATCCCCACCCCCCCATTTCTCAGCTTTCTTTTGGGTGCTGTCTTCCCCTGATGATCTGATGATGGTAAACCTCTTGAAGGCAGGGACTGTCTTTTTTGTATTTGTTTCCCCAGGGTTTGGCACAGTGTATGTATACATGACAGATGCTTAACGAATGGTTGATTGACTATTGACCAGTGGGTACATGAGTCTCAGAGGCCATTGGGTCTCTCTCCCTCGTGTGCTGGATGACTAAAGGAGACCAGAAAGCAATCCCTCATGAGCCTGTAGAGGGTTGTGCCCATTCATTTATGGAGGAAACTGAGAATGATTTTAATGCTTTGGATTCCATTTTTATATAGCTTTCTATTCTGCCTCAATTAAATATTTCACTATTCGTTTTAATGTTCTTGCCTGTTTTATAAGTAGAGTGTGCATTGGAATGGGGGAATTGAGCTGATTTACACATGTGTGATTAACAATGCATTGATTTTAAGTAGTGAGGGGTTCCAGAGTTGATTAGAATTCCAATTAATAAACATAATAGTAATTATGAGAGCTAACATTTATATAGTTATCCCTTTCACATCAGGGGGATTAGAGGCATGGCACCCCCTTGATTTGGAAAATCCAGGTAAAAAATTTTGGCTCTCCTTTTGTATTAGAGAAGTCTGAATTTTTCCTTTTCTTTTATGGGGTGTCTATAGTACCTTATTGTAAAATTTGGGTTGATATTATACAATACAATATGATGCATATATTTTATGTATTACTGAGTTTCTAAACTTTTTCGGTGTCATTTGCTGGCTTTGCATATCATCCGCAGTTTCTGCAAACCCACCTCCCCAAACTCCCATTTAATATCTTATGGCGACCCTTGATATAACGAATCCATAATGGAGAAAGTCTAGATGTGGAACGGATAACTGTGTAACATTTACTATGTGCCAGGCTCTGTGTAAACATTTTACAAACATTATTTCATTTGATTCTCACAACAATCCTGAGAGGTAGGTGGTATTATTATTTGAATTTTACAGATGAGGAAACAGAGACAAACAGGTTAATTGATTTGCCCTGGGTCACACCACTAGTAAGTGTCAGATTTGAATTCAGGTTTTCTTGATTCCAGTATGATAGCCTAAGGGAGAATTGATGAGGGCTTGCTCTAGTACGGTCAGCAAATGAATGGAGGAGAGAGAAAGAACATGAAAAATGTGGTGAAAGTAAAACAAACAAGAATTAGCATTTGATTAGATGACAGTGAAGAGGAGGGAGAATCTTAGAGATTGAGAGGATCTCTACAGAACAGTGGTATTTAGGGGAAAGGTACTGGGTTCAATATTGGACATGATGCATTGATGAAGACATGCAAGTGATGCCCAGCATGCCATTGGTGATGCAAAACTGGAATTCAAGGTAGCTCTTAGGGTTGACCACCCTTCTTTGGGCATGCTCCTTGATAATTGGTGACTTTCCTAAAATCTCACTCCCATAACTGAATACAGTGTGGTCTGATTAGCCCAGAGTACACCATGACTAACATCCTTGATTCTGGACACTATTTATTCTATTAAAGTATCCTAAGATTAATTTTTTGGGTTGCCACTTTATACTGTTGGCTCACATGTAGTTGACTCCTGACTTCTTTTAAAAAAATTTTATTGCCATTTTTTTAAATATTACAAACATTTCCAGATTACTTCCAGTGCATGAGAGATCTCTTTTAACAATTAAGCACAGTAAAATAATTAAGCAAAACTGACCACTTCATCTGAAAGTGCACATCGGTAGCACCTCTAACCTCTCCTCTATTTTTAAGTTTTTAAAAATTAACAGAAATCTCTTTTCTCTCTCTACCCCCTTATTGAAAAAAAAAACAGAGAAAAGAAAAACAAATTTCTCCGAACAAATATATCTAGTCAAGCACCACAAATTCTCTCGTTGGCTGTATACAAAAATATATATATTTCTCATTCTGCACCCTGAATCCATCACCTTTCTGTGAGGAGGTGGAGAGTATGATTCATCATCATTTCCTCCAGGGCTTTTCACATGAATTATTTTCTAGTCACCTGTTCCTCATCTTATAACTCTATGTAATGGCAGTTTTTAAAGTCCAAGACTCTGTTTCCCTAAGAAATTACGTCTTATATGTTGGTTTTGCTTCACTACTTAGCTCCCTGGGGAAAGGAATAATATTTTCAGAAATGAATGTGATATAAAAACAAAAGCTAGCAGAAAAATAGGACAAAAATAGGAAATTTTGTCTTAGGAAAGTCAGCTTTTTGTTCCACGCTGGTTTATGGTTCTAAGAGCCAACCATCAAGAGTGGAGCTGTATTCCTGAGGGTATAGACTCTGTCTATGACCCTGATTAGGGATTACTCTGAAGCAAGAATCATAAATGAAATAGACTTACAGAAACATTTGCTAAATCTAGATCAGAAGCTCTTTGAGAGCTGTGACTATGTCTTATAATACCTCTTTTCGGTTCCATAGGGCATTCGGTATAATACCTTTAATACTTACCTACCTTACAAGGCTGGCAGCTGGTGTCATAGTGGATAGTGTACTAGATCAGGAGTCAGGAAGACCTGGGTTCAAATCCAGCCTCAGATACTTACTGTGTGACCCTGGGCAAGTCACTTAACCTTTCTGTTTCAGTTTTCTCATCTATAAAAGGAGGCTTATAATAGCCTTTCCCTTCCAGAGTTGTGAGGATAAAATGAAATAATATTTTGCAAAGTGTTTTGCAAACCTTAAAGTGGTGAGTCAACTGAGGTAATGAATTTGCAAATCTGAGAGTGCTATATATTTGAAAATGACTATAACATTATGACTGTAGGTTTCAGTGCAGACTTGTTTCAATGATTTTCCTGTATGTATCAAGCCTTGACCTCGATTCTCTGTCTTGAAACCAATCATATCCTATATAGAAGAAGCAGTGAATATATAGCCAATGAATCAACACACACATATTAAATTTCTACTTTCTACCAAGATCTGTGTTAGGCACTAGAGATGCAAAGACATATGTAACACCTGGACTGTGAGTGCTGCTATGGAGACAGATTTTAACAGATGCTATTCCTGAATTTGCTAATTTAGAGATAGCTTTGAACTTGGGAGGTTTCTCGGCAAAGGAAGCTAGAATTCACTTCCCATTGAGGGCCCCAAGGAAATGCAGGGCTGAATTAAGATGTTTGAGGGATGCCACCTCTTGGCAGGGGGTACCTTCCCTCCCAAACCACAGTCTACCCTGTGGCCATCCTGGGCTCTGGGGCTGTGGCAAGATGGTGCTACCAGTTCTGGGATGAGATAAAAGTTGGTGAGATAATGCATAAAAAAAGCCTGAATACTTCCTTTTCCCCATCTCTGTTCTGAGTGAAAGAACAGTCCTCCATTAATTGCCCAAATTATTTGGATTTCTGTTTCTTTTCCTTCTCAGAGGAGGAGTTAAAGTGAGGAAAAGGTGATTGATTCTGCCTTGAGAGCTAGTAGGCTGAGTCATGACTATCCAAGCTAACTGACCTGCCTCCTTTACTGTCATTTTCTTCCCCTTGACAAAATTAAAATTTGGCAGAACTTCATCCTTGTTTGTGATTAATGTTGGTACAGGTAGGGATTGGGGAAGGGATTTTGATCCTCTCATCTTTAAAAGACAGGAGATGTATCTTTGCTTCTAATCTGAGGCTCAGAAGGCAGTAGCAAACAATCATGTTTGGAAGTTCCAAGGAAAAAAAAGAAATGGGCTAATATCCTATCTTTTTGTTCAACCATTTTCAATTGTATCCAACTCTTTGTGACCCCATTTGGGGTCTTCTAGGCAAAGATACTTGAGTGGTTTGCCATTTCCTTCTCCAGCTCATTTTACAGATGAGGAAACTGAGGCAAACAAGGTGAAGTGACTTGCCCAGGGTCATGTAGCTAGTATCTGAGGCAAGATTTGAACTCAGGTATTCCTGAATGCAGACCTGGTACTCTATCTTCTCTACCATCTACCTGCTTTAATATCACATCCAGACAAGTGCAAATTTCCATTAAAAAGAGAACTTAATTGTCAGAGAGACATAATTCGTATGTCATGCCTCTAGACCTGAGAGGAAGTATGGCATAGTGGAAAGAGCTGCTTTTGACTCAGGAATCTTGGCCTCTGAAACATACTGATTGTATGATGCTAGAAAAGTCATTTGCCCTCTCAGGGTTTTAGGCAATTGTTTAAACCAAAAGTTGCCTAGATGATGCTGAGCTGTACTGATGGAAGGAGCTTACTCATCCGGGAGTTCCATGTCCTACTGAAATATCTTTCTTGGCCTTGCCCTTGGTAGACAATTTGTAACTTTTCAAGTCTCTTCTTCCAGCCCTCACCATTCCAACTCTCTCTTCTCTCTTGGGCGTGCTATTAACAACGCAAAGGGTTTTTGACTCATGAAGATCATCAGTTAAGGTGTGAATGGATTAAGCATACTGATGAAATCACGGATATGTTGGAGCCCAGGTATATTCTATGAGGGTAACTCTTTTCCCTAGAGGCTTTTTTTCTAGACGTTTAGTCAGCAGTATCTTCTTACAATAGTTCACTTGGTTTCTTTTTAGCCTGGGGCCAATAGAATGTCCACCATGTTGTCTCTTCCTCATCTATTTTATGGAGTTTATAGTAAATGAATCAGTTAGGTGAACAATCACAGTAGCTCAGAGCCCCCAGTTAGGAAAATCCCTGGCATTTAAGCAGAAAGCTTGGCTCTCTGTCTTCATTTAAATGTATCTTTATCTCTAGTTAGCTCCTGGTTGAAGCAAATTTAGGCTAACCAAAAGATTTGGGTATAGGAGCAATAAAACATATTATAGTGCCTGTTAATAGATACACACAGGGAAGAGAAATTGTGGGAAAGACAGACATTTTATTTGAATTTCCCACAGTCCTTAGAAAGGCAGGTACAAGCACTAGCTTCAGCCTGAGCTTTCTGCTCTAAGATGTCTATAGGGGCCAACAGTCCTCTTCAATTTACTAATTCTCCAAGCCCTCTTTTCCTACAACGGGAGCCATCAGAAAACATATTTATGAAAGAGGTACTGTGGTATAGTAGACATAGAATTGGACTTGGAGTCAGGAAGATACACAAAGGAATCCAACGTTTGACAGTTGCATAACAGGGAGCCAATGACTCGAAACCTTTGGCCTCAGTTTTCCCATCTATAAAATGGGGATAATACCACTTGTAGTACTTACCTTACAGGGCTATAGCTAGGATCAAATGAGGTTGTATATATCAATTGCTTTGCAAACTTTTAAGTGGTGTACAAATGTCTGTTAGTGTTATATTACCATTTTCATGGTCACGACACCACCTTGTGACTATATAAGGAAGTACCACTTTATCATGGTTAAGTTTAAAGTGGGATACTTTCCTAGAACTGCAACCTTCCCACTCTTCCCAATCCCTCTTAACTCCCCATTGCAAAGTCTATGGAGGGCATTAATTGGACAGGTCTAGTCTCTGACCTTAAGAAATTGCCTTTCAATTGAACTGGCATTGACCTAGAGTTAGTGAGAACAGCACAACCAGGAAACTTGTGAGGATAGGGTCTAATGTCCTGAACGACTGAAGCTACAAATAAGGAATGCTGGGTACCTCGGATACACCTAGAGCTGCTTCCCAGGTCTGCTCCCAGCTCTGGCTTTTCCTTGTCTTTTTGACCTGTTCCACTAATGTTTCCCCATCACAAACTCTCCAGTCTAGCCACTGGGAAATCCTGACTGTTCCTTCCCCCGCTCCCCATCCCTTCCTCATCCTGCTTGTCCTTTAAGGTTCAACTCAAAGACTGCCTCTTCTGTGAAGTCCATGACAATCTCTTCTAGGCATCATAGTGCTACCAAAAGAGCACTGGATTCGCAATCAAAGCACTTAGATTTAATTCCTGGAGCAGCCAAGCAGCGCTTTAAAGAGAGTACTGGACTTGGAGCTGGGACAACCCCGTTAAATGCCGACCTTAGACCCTTACTGCCTGTATGGCCCTGGGTGAGTCACTGAACCTCAAATAACCTCAGTATCCATGACAATAACAGCACCACCCTCACAGAGCTGTTGTGCGGATCAAGTGAAATAATATGTATAAATAATTTGGCAAACCTTACATCATTCAATAAATGGATCCTGACTCTTTCAGTGACTTTCACGTCCTAGCTCTAGACCTCAGTTTCCTCATCTGTAAAATGAGAAGGTTGGACTAGGTGATTTCTAAGACTCCTTAAATCTCTAACTTTCTGCTCCTATGACTCTCATGTGTCATTGACTACTTCTTAATTGTGCGCTGATAGATCTCCTCTGCCCACAATGAGCAGCCATCCCTGGTTTTCGAGCCAAAGGGACTAGGTGTGGCATAGTTCCTGAGCTACCCCATGCTTGTCTTGGGGCACAGAAAGGAGGGAACTGTTAGGTCTGGGCATGCAGAACCTTTCAGAAATAGGGCAACAAGTAGGGGTGACTAATACGAGAGTACAAAGTGACTTAGAGTGGGATTGGTTATGAGTGTTCCAGACCAAATTTCTCCTGACCAAAAAGGAGGATGGGATAGGATGCAAAGTTCAGTGGCTGACCCTAAGGTCATTGCTTGGTAGCTGTCACTTACAAAGGAATGGTTTCTGAATTTCTCACCCAGAAAACATGAAGGGAAGGGAAACAAGCATTTATTACGCACTCACTAAGTGCCAAGCACTTTATAAATATCTCTTTGGATCCTCGAAATAACCCTACATGAGGTAGGTGCTGTCATCATACCCATTTTGCAGTTGAGGAAACTAAGGCAGACAGAGGTTAAGTGACTTATCCAGGATCATGCAGCTAGTAAAACTCTGAGGCTGGATTTGAACACAGGTCTTCTTGAATCCAGACCCAGCACTCTATCTGCCGGACCACCCACGTGACTAAGATTATTTGACCTGTAAGGTGGGATTGGGACAGGACATCTGCGGTCCTCACAAAGGGCATTAGCTTCAGCCTTTTAACCATTCAACCAATCAAAAAGGCATTTTTAAGCTCCTGCTGTCCAGAAGACCTTGCCCCAGGGGCTGAAGACAAAAAATGTGAAGTAGACCCTGCTCCCAAGGTGCTTATAATCTAATTCAAGTAACCTCCAAGTTATTCTTTATTTACTTAGTATGTAGGCAGCTATGTGATGTAGTGGATGAAGCATTGAACCTGAAATAAGGAAGACCTGAGTTCAGAGCCTCCTTCAGACACTTACTAGCTATGAGACCACAGGCAAGTCACTTAACCTCTACCTGCCTCTGTTTCTTCATCCATAAAATAAGGATAAATAGTACCTACATCAGCTCTGAGAGAAAAGACACATAGCTCAAGATTCCTTTCAGGGAGAAGTCCCTGAAAGGAGAGAAAAGCTCTGGGTAGATGTCAACATAAAAGACCACGCAGAGAGTTGAGCTGAGAGGTCTCACTTCTAGTAGGAGAGTTCAATCGCTAGTATTACGTGGTATACTGTCATTTGTGTGAGTCTCATTCTGCACTTCTTGTCCATTGCTTCTGTCAGAAGTCAGGAAGCAAACTTTTCCAGTGATACTGGTCCTTTGGAGTCATGGTTGGTCATTGCATTAATCAGACTTCTTAAGTCTTTCAAAACTAATTTTTCTTATACAAGGCGGGGAAGGGCGGGGTGGGCTATGCCGGTATAGGCTATGTGTCTCCAGGCTATGTGTCTAAATGTGGCTGAGGAGAATTTTGAGTTACAAGTCTTTTCTTTCAAAGATGGAAGCCAGAGGGATGTATAGGGAATATTATTTTTCTTGTCTTCTCAATGGGTAGAGAAAAAAGGGATGAAGGGAAGGAAATAATTTGGAACTGAAAAAAAATTGAATTCAAAAAATTAAACAACGATTTTCCCTAGACTAACAATATTTAGGGGGCAAATAGATGTAATTCTAGCCCAATACCTCTTCTTCCTGAAGGAAACAGAGTGATCAACTTTTGGTCCCAACCTCCTGTTTCCCTTCCTGGCAGGAATCAAAGTCTCACTTAGAGAAAGGTGGGTGGACAGAGATATTTCTATTCTCTATATATTCTAGAGATATTTATTCATTCTTTCCTTCTAGCCATGTCTAGACAGACCCATGTGGACACATATAACCTACCTGGGCACAATCCACCCTGCCTTGCCTCCCCCCTCTCATGGTCCCATATAAAGAAAACCAATTTTGAAAGACTTAACAAGTTTGATTAATGCAATGCCCAACCACGACTGCAGAATACCAGCATCCCTGGAAAGTGCGCTTCCCAATTTCTGACAGAGACAATGGACAAGAAGTGCAGAATGAGATGTCTACTTTCAGACATAGTCAATGTATGAATTTGTCTTGCTTCACTAGGTTTATTTGTTCTAAGGGAGGGGTTTAACATTTTTTTTGGAGGGGGGAGAAGAAAAGGAGGATAGTGATATAGATGTCTCCCCCCAAAAAAAAGAGAAAAAAGAAAAGACTGTCATTAAAGTATTTAAAAATGCACAGAAGAGGAGGAAGGAAATAGGCATTTAGAAGTGCCTTTATATGCCAGGCACTCTGCCATTTGCTTTACAAATAATAATAGCAAATATTTATTTACATAGTGCTTACTGTGAGCACACAGTGCTAAGCATTTTATCACTGTTAGCTCATCTGATTCTCAAGACAACCCTGACAGGTAAGTGTTGTTATTGCCCCCATTTTATACAAGAATAAAACAGGCAGACAGAGAGTAAGTGACTTGCCCAGAGTAACACATAGGATGTCTGAAACCAGCTGAATGCAGATTTTTTTTCCTGGCCCAGAGTGCCACCTAGCTTTTGTGCAAGAGAAGAGAAAAAAGTTCAAAGGGAGACCTAAGCAAGACAGCTTTGAAATTAATGGATTGAATTTTATATACTTAAAAGTAGCAAACGCTATGTAAGAGATTCATGTTTTCATATACAGCCCTCTTTTTATTCTTTGTATATGGAACTACTTATGTTTGTTTTATGTTTGTCAAGTTCAAAATAATATAAAAATAAAAATTTAGAGAAAAAAATTCATACTTATTGGGGAAGATTTTAAAATAGGTTAGAAAATTCTGTTTCCACATTCTTGAAATGTATAACTCTTAGAGTTTTTGATGTGACACGTCATTTTTGGTACGAAAAGCTTAGCTCTAAAATGTAATTGTGATGGCTTCATAGTATCATTAGCTAATCAATATCTCAAGGTGTAATACACACTTGGAGAAAGCTCCAGTATTAACAATAGTGTATATAAATGTCTCTGATGCAGAGCTCCTTCCAGGAGTAAAAGAGAAGGTGCTATCATTTTCTTGTTCACTTCTCTTGCATTGTCAGTATTACCTTCCATTCTTGGGCAAGTCATTTAACCCCAATTGCCTCATCCTGGGTCATCTCCAGTCATCCTGATGAATATCTGGTCACTGGATTCAGATGGCTCTGGAGGAGAAGTGAGGCTGGTGACCTGCACAGCCCTCCCTCACTCAAAACAAAGTCAAGTGCAAGTCACATCATTATTTCTCTGGTGGCGTGGTCTTCTTCAGCAACGAAGGATGAACACATATTACCTTCCATCCACAGTTTCTTCTCAGGAATCTTTTCCAGACTCTTGTTCATTTTTGAGGGTCACGTTAATTAAAAATAGGCTTTAGAATCTCTAATTCATTTCACCAGGCTCATGCAATCCGTAGTATGTTTAAAGTGAACAAATCAATGAAGGTGCCCTTGGTCATCTATTCCATTTGGTGGAACTTCCACATTTCCCTCAGAATATCTCATGAGTCATTTGTGGTTTAATTTCTTTCTGATTCTTTTTTTTTTTTTTAGGTAAAAATGAATGGAAACAAAATCACCATAGTGAATGATCTTGCACATTCCTTGGGATTTCCACACCCTACTTTGGAGACCACTGCCCTTGGAAAGTCTCTGAAACTATGAATTGTAGAGTAAGTGCCTGAGAGTCTTCTCCCTGGGAGTTCCCTAACACCAACAAAATCACAAATTTCATTTTTAAAAAATCATGTCTATTATCTTGAACCAACATAGCTAAGTAAAGAGAGGCCTGTCACCAGTAAGCTGACCAATAGGTCAATGAATTCATTGGTTGTGGCAACTCATGACATCAAGAAAAACACAAAATGTCCCTCAGGACTATGTGGTCCCCTTCCACGTCTGCTACAATCCTGGCATAGTGTTTGACAAAGTGATACAGAGTCCTAAGAGTCACATAGTCTTTATAGACTTTAAACATAAATTTCACTGCTGGTACTCTAAATGTGAGAGCCTCGTTCAATGATAGTGGAAGTGAACCATATATCAATGTCACAATACAAACCAAAGGTATTTGCTGGGGGGCGGGCCCTCTCCCTCTTCAATAAACGGCCTCTCTCAGCTTTGGATCCATGCATGCAGACAGACTGAGTCCAATCCTGGAGCATACTCATCAGAAGCAATGTAATGTAAGGTAGCTGCTTTCCGTGAACTGATGCTTCTTTTGCCTATAGTCTTAGAGTCAAGGCAACACAATCAATACTTTTATTTGCCTCTCCAAAGAGGCAGGAAGACCAGCTACCATGAAGATAAGTGCAGCCATCATGGGGGTCTGATTCATGTGCAGACCCCATCTGCTGGCTTGGTTGATACAACCTCTCTACAAGGGGGACAGTAGGGATCTTGCTTCTGGAAGAATCTGATGACAAGAGAAGAATGCTGGAGGGACCTGGGAGCAGGTATAGATGTCCCATAACTGTTGATGGTTGGCTGATGACATGATGGAGAGACACTCTGATTCTGCAGAAGCATTCAAAAAAGGTCTGACTTAATTTTGTTAGCTGATGTAGCAAAGTCAGCTTCAACTAGGTGGCACAGTAGATAGAGTGCCAGGCCTAGAGTTGGGAAGACTCATCTTCCTGAGTTCAAGTCTAGCCTCAGAAGCTAGCTGTGTGATCCTGGCTAAGTCACTTAACACTATTTGCCTCAGTTTCCTCATCTGTCAAATGAGCTGGAGAAGAAAATGGCAAACTCCTCTAGTATCTTTGCCAAGAAAACCTCAGATGGAGTCACAAAGAATTGAAAACGACAACAAAATCTTTCTCTTTGACTCTTTTTCAGTTCATTCTGTGACTTTGTTCACAACCATTGAGAGCCTATGCTATAAAGGGAAAGGCCTTAGGGCTTTCTTCCCATGATACCAGGTAGTCGATGAAAAATGGGCCTCCATCCCCGATTCTTTCTCTGTCCGTTGGCTCTTTTCCATTCTAGGTGAAAGAAATGAAGTGTCATGACCTAGTAAGTTCAAAAAGCTGTGAGTAGGGCACTCTACTATCTCAGACTCTGGGTTTGAGAGCCAGTGAAACAAACTTCATGCCCCAAAGAACAGGGAGCAACTTTTGGAAGTGACCTTCAGGACTCTAGCCTAATGGAGGGATTCACCTGGTGGTCATGCTGTTTCTGGACATGAACATGGTGGGAGTGATGCCATGCAAGAATTAAGAAAAAAAAGAATTGAATTAAGTTATGAGACTCCTTCTCACTGAGACTGAGGTAATGGGGAGAGTATGACCTGAGGTCTTGGAAGAAAAGTCTGTACTTTTGTTCTAAGTGTATCTTTGAAATTAATAGCTTTTGAGTGATTAAATGGAACTGGAGTACTAGATGTGTGGAATACAATCAGTGGGGGTCAAGGTGATGAGACATGTCAAACTTTCAGGATCACCCCCAGAACCCTGAGGGGATATATAGCAAGCCTGACCCTGAGAAGTGGAACTGGAGCACTGTTACATGTAGGGCCTTATCCGGCCTAAAATTGGGCCTTTACCACTAGTAGGAACCCTTGGAGCAATTCTCTACCCAGGGCTGAAAATTTTGGATATCCTAGTTTGTTGTTATCTTAGAGAAATTGGCAAATATGTGTGTATGGTTGTTCTTCATTAGTATTCAGTTGTATCTGATTTGTCATGACCTCATTTAGGGTTTTCTTGGCAAAGATACTGGAGATATTTCACCAGTTCATTTTACAGATGAGGGAACTGAGGTAAACAGGATTAAGTAAGTTGCCTGGTCACACAGCTAGTAAGTATCTGAGACCACATTTGAACTCAAGATGAGTCTTCCTGACTCCATGCCTTGCACTTTACTCACTGCACCACCTACCTGCCCTATATGTATATATGCATAATACATACATACATATGTAGATGAATACATCTGTATGTGTATGTATATGTACTATTATTTTGACTATTATTATATAGTTTTCTAGTTTGTGTTACCTTACAAAGTAGTTTCAGTTGAGGTAATTTGTTGAATGTTTATGACTTGCCATTTAATGAATTCCTGTAGAAGTATTGATGTTGGATTTAATTAACATGAGAAATACAGAGTTTGTATTAGTAACATGATAATGTCGGCCTGGCCCTGAGATACTGGGGCCAGAGCATAAACATTACACAGCTAATATACATGTCATCGTCCATTGCAATGCATGATGAAGTAGAGAAATTCTCCAAAGAACCTAAGATTTGATACATTTTCAGAAAGGCAGATTTGGGCTCTATGTAAGGAAGACATTCCTAACCATTAGGCTATCTAAAAGTAGAAAGGGCTGCCTTCGCTAGAAGTCATGAGAAGACCTCTTGGGGATGTTGAAGAGTGAATTCTTGTTCAGGCACAGGTTGGGCTAGACACCTCACAACTGAGATTTTGTGAATGTCCCCTAAGTCAATATAGATAGACAGATGATGTCCTTCAGTCATTGTCATTTTCCAGTCATGCCTGATTCTTCATGACCCCATTTGGGATTTTCTTGGCAAAGATACTGGAGTAGTTGCCATTTCCTTCTCCAGATCATTTTACAGGTAAAGAAACTGAGACAAACAGGGTTTAAGTGACTTGTCCACGTTCACACAGCTACTAAGTATCTGAGGCCACATTTGAACTCAGGTCTTCGAGACATCAGACCCAGTGCTTTATCCACTCTTCTACTTAGCTGCCCTCAAATAGATGACAGCTAGATATAAATAAATAGATTAGATAGGTAGATAGATAAATGGATGGATAGACTAGTTGGATGAATATAGATACTTGGTAACTTCAGTGCAAAATTGGGCATGGAAAATGGCAAAAAATGTGCTAAAGGACATGACTCAGGATTAAGAAATGAAGCTTCTCATATGTCATGAATATCTTTTTTTTTAATCTGAATTTAAATATCAAATAAAATGAGCATTTCCTTGAATACTTTCTTCAAGAAGAGAGCTGAAAGGCCTTGGGTATTGCATGCATTAAAATTGTAATATCCCAAAAATGAAAATGGAGTCAGGTATGGTGGTATATACCTGTAATCCCAGTTGGGGAGGAAAAGGAACCTGCTGAGTTCGGTGGATTGCTTGAGCTCTGGAGCTCTTTAGCCTGCAAATAGTTGATTTCCTCACCAAGTACAGAGACATAAGGACAACGTTGACTTACAATATCAACTCATATACAAAATATTATGGAGAAAGGTGGTGTGGGAGATTGTGGACAGTATTATTTCACAAACAGTGAAGCATGGCAGAGGGAAAAATGAATGCAGAAATTGTGGCTTGAGATCCACCGAAGAAAAATAATATTATCTAGCATTTACCAAATGCTTTAAGGTTGGCAAAACGTCTTACGTGATGTTTGAGCTTAGGAACCATCTTGTGTGGTAGGGACTGTTAATATCCTCATTTCACAGATGCAGAAACTGAAGCTGAGGAAAGTCCAGTGACTTATCCAGGGTCACACCACTAGGGTCTGAGGCAGAATTTGAAGCGTCTTTTGGATTCCAGGTATAGCATTCTGCCCAGTGATCCACCTAGCCTCCATTATATGTGTCCTGTTGGGCATTCCTAGCCTTATCGAGAGTCTTTGCTAGCCTCTGTTATTGTGTTCACATGACCCAGCCTGGCCGGGCTCTTAAGTCCTGGATGCTCCGGGTCTGGTGCAGTCTGCTCTCCTGAGACTGGCTGCTGACACATGGGGGTGAAATGCTCATGGCAGACTGTGCTACAGACAGCCTTCTCATGCAGCCATGTTGGTAACTTGGACTGTCTGTGTCCATCCCTCTGAATTTGTTTGCAACAGACATCTTGGTATAATTTTCTCATGTCATTTTTCCTGGACTGACTTCCCCTATTTTAGACTCCTTGAAGATAGGGTCTTATTAGATTCTTTTATTGCCCCATTAATTCTCATCCTGCCCAAAAACATCCCCACCAGGTACAGCAGTTGGTGGCTCGCTAAGTATTACAGAAAGACAACTAGGTTGTTCAGTGGATAGAGCTCTGGGCCTGAAGTCAGGAAGACGCATCTTCCTGAGATCAAATCTGTCTCAGATACTTGGTAGCTGTGTGAACCTGGACAAGTCACTTAACCCTCAGTTTCCTCATCTGTTAAATGAGCTGGAGAAGGGAATGGCAAAGCCCTCCAGCATCTTTGCCAAAAAAAAAAAAACTCCAAATGGGGTCATGAAGAGTGGGACAGTACTGACTCTCTGAACAACAAATGCTGACAGATGTAGCTGCAAGGTGCATGTGTGAGTGCACGTGTCGGTGGGTATGAGAAGAGCGGGTGGGGCGGTGAAGCAGAAAGCTTGGGATGTGAAGTTTGACTTTGGTGAACTGCTTCATCTCTGCAGGGCTCAACTTCCTCATCTGTGAAATTAGGGGTCTGGGCTAGGTCACCTCTAAGATCTCTTCCAGCTACACCACTGTTCCCTTGATCCTGTATGTGTGCACACAGCTCTGTGTGACCTCCACCACCCCAAGGAGGAAAAGTCCAGAGTCTGGAATTCAACACCTGCCTCAATCTGGTAGATTAGTGTCCAAAAAAGCACCCTGGACCTGGATTTCAAATCCTAATTCTAATGCTGACTAGCTCTCTGGGACTCATTCTCTCCATGTGCAAAGTGGAGGTATTTGTATTGGCTACATCACAGGGTCGTGAACGCGAAGCGTGTGTGAACCATCTTTGCCTCCTCATCCTTCTCATTCTCTCTTTCAAGGGAGATGACAGAGGAGCAGGGTGGAGCATGTGGACAGTATGTTTTGTCTTCATTTACCGGATCCTGTGAGTTAGAAGGTGCATAGAGTCCAAAGACTGACCAAGTAAGGGCTTGCCCTTCTAGTCCTTTCCTACTAAATAAGACCTTCCCTAGCTCCCCAGCCTTTTTAGTCCTGCCCTCACTGTACCTCTACATGCAGCAGTACTCATTCTGGTCCCTGGATCTTTGTATACTCCCCCTTCCTTTTCCTCCAGATTCTTCAAGGGACCACTCAAATCTCAACTCATCCCAGAACCTTCCTTGGAAACCTCAGCTCATACTGATCATCCTGTCTTCTGTTGCACATAACGCATCACCCATTCTGGACGTTAATGCTGCTTTCCAGTGCTAGATTCTACACTGCCCTGTTTGACGCATATATGTACCATAGTTTGAATTTCTATCACTTCCAGTTTGATACCTTCCCCCTTTCCCCTAACAACTGAGAACCCATTTCCTTATCTTTAAAATGAAGGAGTTGGACTAGCAGGATTCTTAACCTCGGGTGTATGAACTTAAAATTTTTTTTGATAATTTTATTTCCATATAATTGGTGTTTTTTTTATGCATTTTAAAAATACCAATCTAAAAAGGGATCCATAGTTTTCACCAGGAGTCTATGACACAAAAAAGGACTCCAGAGATCTTCAGCTACTTTTCTATCTCTAAATCTAAAACCACATTTTGTCACTTTCAGAGTTTTGACCTGGAGTTGCCCTGTGAGTTAGTGTCTAAATATTATGGATAGACCTCTAGCTCTGGAAAAATCATCTTACATTTTGACTTTCCTTGGCTTTCAGCTAAAGAAGATGTCAAGAATGAGAGACCTCAAAGTCAAGTGAAGAGGGGAATTGGAGGACAGATGCCTCTACTCAAGAGAAAAACCACACCACGCAACAGGCCAGTGCTTTCTGCTTTTATTACATTAAATGTAACATTTTATACAAACGCTGGGGGCCCCCCTAAAATTCTCAGAATTAACTAGAATGACAAGCTGCCCCATATCCAACAGGCATCCCCTCAATCCCAGTGCACCTCTGGGTCTTGCACTGTATAGCTCTGTAATAAACTATACTTCTATGAAATATTAAGGAAAATAAATTTTGCCACTTTTGTAATAAAGTTCTTTTCAAAGGACTGTACCCATCCTTCCCCTGCTCCTCTTAGTAGGTGCCCAGTTATAAGAAAAGGGCTCATCAAAAGGAAGTTCCCAAGGCAGGAAGGGAAATAGCATTTGACATTTCAAACAAGGCTAAGGCGACAGCAAAATTGGATTCCTCACAGTCCAACCTGAAAGTTGAGGTTTTCTCTGCCCAGAGCACAAGGCCTAGGGAACACTGGCTGTCAGACTGTCTGCTGCAGCCCCAGAAGTCACATGCTTAAGAACCTTCAACTTAGTGCAAGGCATGACCCTCCCACCCCTTTGTGGGCTCCTTCCCTAGTCAAAACCTCGAGCCCTTCAACAGTCTAGATTTTTACAGTGGTTTGTTTACTTAGCTGGAATTAAAAATACCTAGCTTTTGCCATATGGTTGAGCTGGAGGAGGGGAGGAGATGATGGGAAGAGTCAAGAGACCAAAAGGGAGAAAGTGGGATGTGTATCTCTGCACCACTGCAACTTTTTGCGCTCTCTAGAGGAGACTGAAGCCAAGGTTTTTTTTAATGATTCTGTTAACCCCAAATCACATACACAACTGTAGTCCCTGACATCTCTAGCCAGAGCCTTTATTGTCCATTTTCTTCCTTATGGGTCTCATTAAGCCCAGGTCTCAGGCCTGACTCGGTTCTGATGTTCACAGCTAAGGGTCTTGTCATTAGTGGGCCAAGGTTCTCAGAAAATCCTTCCTCTTCTAAGACAGTTTTGCTTACAAAGCCAGACAAATGGGACTCACTTGTTTCGAGGCCTTTTCATTCTGCAGGGTTCCCTTCGCTGCTGCAGTCGATACGCTGGTAAACCAGGGCCTATGCCATCACTCCACTGCCTTTTACACACAACCAGGGAGTCCAGGGGAAATTCTGGGCATGTTGTCCTAGACTTGGCCTCTATTATGATCTCCCTCCAGCTGGTGTTTGATAACATTTATGTGAACTATTGATACCCTAGAAGCTGGAGGGAGATGGAGAAGCAGGAGGCGTTGTGAACTTAAACGGAAAAGCTAATTCTGTGCTTGTAAGGTTTTGACTGAACTCAAAACTCCAACTCCCAGCTGTATTAACCCCGTGGCTGCCCTCTTCCCCTTTCAATTCAAATCAACATATATTAGCTCCTACTTGTGCTGCTCAGTCCCAGGGAAAAGGCTGCACTAGGGTCCTTGCTTGTCCAGCTTTCCATATCACAGAGTCAAATATGCCTGCCTCTGTTTTATCCAAGAGACACTTAGATACCTTGGGGCAGGGAAGCCTTATTCCTAAAAGGAGATAGTAGACAGTCTCTCCATCTCTCACTTTAGCACTTCAGATTCACTAAATAAAAAATGGAGGAGGAACCCAAATACAAATCAAGTGACTGAGACCCATCTGGACACCTACCAACTCAGCCCTCAGCTTTTCTAGAGAAAACTCCAAGCTGCTGCTCCTTGTAGTCTAAAAAGGCCTTTTCCCTCCAGCCAAACAGCTACCTGTCGGACTCAGGGAGCTTCACAGAATAGTCTGAAGTATGATGATGCCCAGCACCCAACTTGGAAGAGGAAGATTCCCAGAACATCACTGCTGCTTCCTTACCTCTTCTATCGAGAAGTGAGAAAGTGGTAACAGTCTGCCACTTGGAAGGTTACCACAGGACCCCAGATCTAGATAATTACAGAATGGATAAACATCATTATGATATAACCTATAGTTGGCAAGTCACCAATAAGGGTCATATGGGGTCCTGATGGATACAGAAGGAGGTCATCATTTTCTGAGGGTGGTGTATGTCATGGGGCAATGAATTTACATAGAGATGGTTCACTAGCTACCCTAAACATGCCTGGATTTTTTAAGCTTTTCAAGAGACAAAGTGCTCCCTCAGGACTAGCACTGCCTAGGGTCGGGCTTCAGTCTGCCTAGACAGTATCTTCTCTATCCTTCAGTGAAACAGACTACTTAGATACTACCAGCTAACTTGTCCTGGACGAAAGGATCCTTAGCAGCACATGCAGGCAGTGTGACTCCAACTCTCACAAACTGACAGGGAAAAGATCCCTTTTTCAAAAAGGGGTAAGGTAGAGAAGGGGAACTTAACAAAATAAAGTCACTCTTGAGGACAGCATCAGACAATATGTTTCAAAATATATTAGATTTTGTTTTTATTGTAGAGCACACAGATCATAGCAAAGTGCCAAACACACAAAACTACAAATAATTTTTTGGGGAAAAAAGCTGTAAAAAAAATAAAGCTGCAACTGCTTTAGTACTTAAAATCCAGATTCAAGGAATCAAAATCTGAGAAGTTTTCTTAAATTTATTATTTCAAAAGAGGGTTCTAAATTTATCACTAGACCCCAAACCTTCAGAGCCTTCAAGGCCTCAAACAAGTGAAGTCAACAGGACAGAACAGAGAGAAGGGTCAGGCGGGAAAAGAAAGTTAAGGTCTTAGCAGCAGGAGTCAGGTTTCTCCTGAGTCCTCTTTATGGCCAATGGAGCCCATTTCTACTAAGAATTCCTAGCAGTTCAAAGTGAATAAGACTTCAGTTCTAATAGGCCTGACTCATTGAAAGTTGCTAAAGTTTTTTTTAATTTTAAAAACGTATTATAAAGGCTCTTCCCATTACTCACAACTCTCACAACCCTCCCAAGAAACCGACAAAAGAAATAATCCAGGGTGAAATACATATTTCCACCAGAGCCAGCTCTTCTCTCCTCTCCCCACATGGCCAACACGAAGCCATGAGAACCTGTGGGAACTCCCCTTTCTATAAGAATTAAAAGACTAAAAGAAGAGAGAAAAAGAATTTTCAAAAGCTGACACCCTCTGAAGTTCCTGTCTTAAGGGGAGGGGTTAGAGAAGGAGGTGCCTTCTCTATGGGGGTCCTAGAAAATGGATTGCCAAATGTTGAACATGTAACATGGAGACCTCTCCCAGGCTAGGTCCTCATCAGGAAAGAAGGGAAAGGGTAAAGACAAAAAGTTTAGACAAAAACCCACCACACGCCATGACACTTCTTGGAAGGACGTCTGTCCTCCTTGCTAGAAAAATCTCTAAAACCGACCAAAACATGAGAAGATTCTAACGTATCCAAATATTCACACACATGTCCAGATGCATGAAAGGAGATACCTATGAACAAAATCATGCTATTTAAGGAAGGGCTCTGTTCCAGTACCACCTTCCCCTCACCTTTTTCCTGGGCTGCCAGGAAGGGTCAAGAACTGGGTGAGAAAGGACAACAACCGCGCATGTGGGAGAAAACAAAACTTGATGCAGTGGCCACATAAGCTACCAGCTAGATGTTCTAAGCAACTTGGAAATCTGCCGCAGGAAGAACAATTGGCAAACTTCGAGATTCCAGTTACCGAATGGCAGGTTAGAGAAAAGAGTCAACAGGAGACGTAGGGCTCAGCAGGCCCAGCTCTAGTTGGTAAAGCGTGAAGAGGCCACGACCAAGTCTCAACTCTAGGGGGTCAAACAATATATTTAGAACGTTTACAAAAATTTACAATTAAAGCAAAAGGACTAATTTCTTGAATCTTCAGCAGTGAAACAGTAAAACATTTTTGGTGTTTTAAATAAACACAGCCTAGCACAGCTTGAACTTTCTTCTGCTTGGTTAGGGCAAAGTGCCCATCTAACTGACCAGGTGGTAACCAATGCTCCCCAGCAACAAAGATGCCTCAATATCATTTCCGTTCAGGAAAATAAACCAACAAAAAAAAAAAAAATAATTCAGATCCTGTCCCAGTTCCTTTCTTCAGCCCTAAATGAAGAAAAAAACTCTTTAAAAAAAAGCCATGAGAAACAGCCAAAGAAAGTTTTCACAGAAGGGAGGCTGGTTTCTGCAGCTTGAGTCTGTTTGCTCATTTCTCAGTGTCTCCTCATCTTCACTTTTCGGGCTGGGCTCCCATCCTCCTCTGCGCAGTCCTCCGTGTACTCGGAAGACTTTCGCCAATAGTTCTCAGAGCTGAAGCTGCTCCTTCGCCTGTGTTTTGGTAAGAGGACAGAGCGCCGGTTCTCTTCCTTGTCCATTTCTAAAATCCGTGGTCTGTTGGGGTAGAGAAAGGGAAGAATCACAGGTAGGGGGCCAAGAAAAAAATAACTTGGGAGTTGGTATCTTTTGTGGCAGAAAAGACACTGAACCGGAGGTGAAATAACTCTAGGAAAGTCACTTACCCTCTGAGTTTTGTTTTTTTCATTTCTAAAATGTAAGAACTAAATCAGATGATCTATCCAAGGCTCTGTCCAATTCTAAATAACTCTTTGCCTTCTCTAGGTCTTAAGTTTTTCCATTTGAGAAATAAGGGTTAGACTACAGTTGACGAATGGCCCCTTTTAGTACAAAAACCTTACGGTTACGGAAAATACCAAATTTCTGAGATGTGATATCATTCTGCTTATAGGCAGAATAGTACAGTGGAAATAGCTATGGGTTTGGCATCAAGACTGGCTCTGTCACCTGCTGTCAGGAAAGTACTTTATAAGCTGAACATTCCTATATAAATGTAAGTAGAGAGATATTTTCGCCAAGAAGCAATAAAAGTTATCTTAGTTACATCTTCTCAAGAAGCTATACATAAGACAAGAGTTGAATACCAAGCTGCTTGAGAACCTTGTCTCTAAGTTTGTCTTAAACTAAAGAGAAATGGTGAGGTCAGGAACATTAGCATATGTTCCGCTGTAGTTCCTTACTGTTTATGTAGTAAGGTGCTAGTGGTGCGGTAGATCATAATGCTGATCTTGGAGTTGTTCAGTCGAGTCCAACTCCTTGTGACCCTGCAGACCACAATGTCAAAACTGTCCATGAGGTTATCTTGGCAAAGACACTGGAGTGGTTTGCCATTTCTTTCAACACGGATTAAGGCAAACGGAGATCAAATGACTTGTCCGGTGTCACACAGAGGCCAGATCTGAACTCAGGTCCTTCCTGAATCCAGACCTAAAGCACTAGGTGACTCTTTGGAGTCAGGATACCTGAATTCAAATCTGGTCTCAGACACTTACTAGTTATATGATCCTGGGAAAATTATCAATCTGTCTCAGTCTGTTTCCTCATCTACCTACTCTCCCAGCGCTGCTGTAAGAGATAACCTATGTAAAACATTTGGCAAATGTTAAAGTGCTATATAAAATGCTTATATAAAATGATTACAAAATTTCCTCTGCTGGGTTTGGAGAGAAAATATGGAGCAAATTTCTAAAATGTTCTAGAATCTGTGACTTCAGTTCCCTTACTTCAACACTCATGTTATTTCAGGCAGTAAAACCTTAATGGTTCATACCTATGAGCAGCATCTGGATCTGCTTTCCGGTGGGACCGCTTTGGTTTCAGGATCTGGTCCCTGTTGCTTCCTGACAGACGATCAGAAGTGTAACCCGGGGGTAACACAGAGTTACCCAGGGACTTTGTTTCCAATCGTGGGGCATCAAGTCTTGTCCTACAAAATGAAACACAAAGAGTGGGCAGGATTCTTTGAAAGTAGAGCTGCCAGAAAAACCTGGGAAGATATATGAACTGATGCAAACTCAAACGAGAAGAACCAGGAGAACACTGTACACAGTGCTCATACAGCAATAGCGTACGATGAACTGTGAATGACTTAGCTCCTCTCAGCAATACAATGACCCAAGACAATTCCAGGAAGCAACTCATGATGAAAAACGTTATCCACCTACAGAGAGAGAACTGATGGGAGTCTGAAAGCAGGTCAAAACACACTTTTTAAACTTCAGTTTTCTTGTTTTTGTTTTCTGGTCTGTGTTGTCTTTGCAACATGGCCTATATGGAAATATGTTCTGCGTAACTTCACATATATCAAAATCCTCGCTTTTTCAAGGAGGAGGGAGGGGAAAGGGAATTTGGAATTGAAAAGTTAAAAGAAAAAGAATATTAAACATTTTTTAATATGTAATTGATAAAAAAATAAAGTGAGGGGGAAAAAAGAAACTTGTAGCAGAGGAAGAAAAAAAAGAAAGTACAGCTGCTTTTCTAAACCACTGCTTTTCTAAAATTCACTGTAATTTCACTGCTAAAATACAAAATGTCAAGGGCTGCATAGTCCTGGAGTCAAACAAAAAGTAGTTCTAGGGAAGCAGGATTACATCTAATTCAAAAGGTCAGCAGTCTGTAGGGGTGATAGCAAACTCCAGAAAAAAAGGACTAAGTATATCTACTGTAATATGTACTGCTGGTGCATGTTACCTGCCAGGTAGCGCAGCGAATAGAGTTGGTACTAGCTGTGTGGCCCCGGGCAAGTCACTTAACCTACTGTCTCAGTTTCCTCATCTGTAAAATAAGGACAACTGCAGCAGCAAACTCCCAAGGCCGCTGAGCCAATCAAATGAGCTAACATTTGTGAAGCGCTTCTGTACAGTGCCAGGCACACAGCGGCTACCTAATACACACTAATTCCCTCCTTTCTCCCTTCCCCTCTCTGTTGGCACTTCAGCTGATAACTATGACCTTAAGATACTTGAAAACATGTAGTTAACTTGCATATTAAAGAGCCGGGAAAGAGAAGAAGCCCCAAAGTATGACTAAAAAGTCTCATTTCCTTAAAGACCCTCAAAAATCCTAAGTCCAATGAAAGTTACTTTTAGAAGGCAACACTTATTCTAATGATGCTGCCGTCACTCAGAGTATGCTTGGAACTCCTCCCTAAAATGGCTTTTGGAGGCATATATGAGCCATACAGAAAAACTGGTTCTTATTTCAGCTGCCCTTTTGTTTTCAACACAAAAATGCTATCTCCTAAGCCTAACTATTCATTGGCATTTGTCTATTTCACAAAACAATTTTTAAAAAACAAGGGAAAAGATTTGTCTTCATTAAGGTTATTTATTTCAGAGTGATAGACATATTTTTAGCAATGGCTTAGGGAGTTTATACCTTTGGAGAAGGGAGTGAATAGGGAAAGGGGAAAAAAGTGTTCTAGGGAAAAGAAAACAAGGGGGAGCACATGGTTAAAATAAAAAGGAAGGGGGGGCCAGGATGCAGCTGAATAAGAAAAGGGGTCGGCAATTCTTGAAGCCCATGAACTAAAAGTTTTGATCTGATTCAACAGTCAATGTCAACATTAGAGGGCTTTGAAAAAGTGAGCAAAATGGTCAGAACATACCTAAAGATTAAAAAGTATGCTTCAATCTGCATTCAGACTCCATCAGCTCTCTGGGGAGGTGGATAGCATTTTCATCATGAAACTGTCTTAGATCATTGTATTGCTGAGAATAGCTAAGTCATTCACAGTTCTTCATCATACAACTAACTATCCAAAAGTACGGAGGGGAAAGACATTGGAAGCACTATTTTCAAAACTGCTCTCCAGTTTTCCCATCAGTTCTTATCTGATAGGAAGTACTTTCCTAAGTCATTTAAATGGTCTGATTTATTGAACTTTGGGTTACTGAGTTCAATTAATTCTGACTCTCCCTTGTCTACTGTGTTCCACTGATCTACTTTTCTATTATTTAACCAGCACCAAATGGTTCTGCAGATTGCTGATCTGTAATATGGTGTGAGATCAAGATGTGCTATTTCCCCTTTTCTTCTTACTTTTTTCATGATTTCCTGTGATATTCTCAATCGTTTGTTCATTCAAATAAATAAAGTGATTTTGTCTTCTTGAAAAGAACATCCCTTTGGAAGTTTGGTATAACGGCATTGAAACTACAACTTAATTGTAGTAATGTTGTCACTTTCATTACACTGACATAGCCCAGCTATGAGTAATGAATATTCCAGCAGTTAAGTTGCTCATTATTTCTTTAAGGAGTACTTTGTAATTGAACTTATGCAGATAGTACAGGTAATCTGGTATACTGATATGCATTTGTAGTTACTCTGAACAGTAACTTTTAGGGACTTTCTATTACTGCCTCTTAGACTGTTATTATTACACAGAAAACTTGTGGGTTTTTGTGGGTTAACTGTGTAACCTATAACTTTGTTGATCCTATTGTCTCAGTCAGTGTCTTTGATTCCTTAAGGTTATTCAAGTCATATCACTAGCAAATAGTGACAGCTGTCTTTAAGTTTTTAATTTCTTTCTCTTGTCTTATAACTGTTGCCAGTATTTCTAGATCTACATCAAATAACAGCTGGGAAAGGAGGCACCTTTGCTTTACTTCTATGTTTACTGGCAAAACTTCTAGTGTTTTCCCATTAGGTATGATGTTTGCTTTTATTTGGATTTTATCATATTAAAAAAGATCCCTTTATGCCTGTTTTTTTTTAAAAATAGCATAAATGAGTGTTATACTTTATTAAAGTTTTCTGCAGCTAGTGAAATCATCACGGTATTTGTTTTTAATATGACTAATTACATTGATTGTTTTCCTAATGTTGAATGATCCTTGCATACCTGATGCCCTGTTTGACTTTTAAGAGAACAGTAGGCAATCTAAGGGTAGTCCTGTGGTACATGACAAATATAGCTTTGGAAGACTAGATAGCAAGGTGTACACAGCTGAGCAAGCACACTGCATTCTGACAGGCATGTGGTAAGAGCAGAAAGACTCAAAACTGTATGCTTCAAGGCAAATCCAAGAGCAGCATGAGCAAGGGAGAAAAGTCAGCAAGAGCTGCTAAACAAGCAGTCTGAGAAGTGGGAAAGGATGGTAAAGATGGAGAAAATGCTATGGAATGACCTAGAAGAACAGCTGAGGTTCTGATCCGCTAACTGCAGTTTTCACAGTTTAGGGATAAGCAAAGTCACCTGGAAATTTAGAAAATGTCTACAGAATTCCAAATGAGAACCACTGCATTTACTAGTTACACTCATTATGTATGGGGTACAGATGGAGTTGGTCTTGGACAATGACTGGTTAAATCATCTGCAGCCTGCCATTTCACCCCTCAGGGCTCTAAGTAACTCTCTAAGACTATGCATGTTGCAGAGCAAATGTCAGCCCACATTAGAGAAGAAGTTCATCACCAGGAAGAGTTCCCTACTATGAAATCACAGGTCCATTTCCTATTTCCTCATAATGGGTAAAACCATGAAGCTATGAAGCCAACTGCTCATGAGCAGTGGTATCTTTTTCATAGTAATTCCCACATTAGTGTATAATTCTTCCAGTGATGGTGCAAATTTCCTTTAGGACATTTTGGGAATAGTCTTCTCTGGTGGCATGTGGATGACTCACACCCATCCCCTTACTTTATGATACCACTTAATTTTTTTATCCTGAATTATTACTGGCTGTTGCAAAAAATCAAACCTATCCTTAAAAAAAAAAAAAAAGGTGTCCAGAGAGACAATTCCCAAGTCTGTACTATAGGTTCTGAAAACTAGTGCCAGAGACAGCAGTCCTAGGCACATTCTGAACAAGTGAATAGACTGAAGCAGTTGCTTTGAAAGACAACACTCATTTGGATAGATAGGTTCTGCTATGTTTGTTAAAGGGTTTTGTTACTTTGCCTTTAACTACCTAGGTGATTTGGCAAGTGTCATCTGTTTCCTTGTAAAAAGAAGAAGTACGATTAGTTCTATAGTGGCTTCCTACTACTCAAAGATAAAACAAAAAGTCCTCAGCTTAGCACTGAAAGACCACCAGAACCTGGTTCCAACTGCCTTTCAGGATTTATTTAATTACCACTTTTCTTCATATACTCTATGCTCCATGTTCTAGCCAGCCAAACCTGCCTACTACTTACTTCTGATCTACATAATGCCTCTTGCTTCAGGATTCTGCTTGAGATGTTTCCCATTCCCAGGACCACAGTGCCTAGGATGCATGCTCCTTCTCTTGTGGCTCTTTATTTCCTTTAAGGCTCATCTGAGCAGCATTGCTCCTTTCTCCCCTTTCTCTGCCAGGTAGTCAGTGTTTTCTTTCTTCTAAAACTACCTTGTAGAGAGGTAAGTATACTGTATCTCTGTCCTTGTATTCCCTAGCACTAATGACAGCGCCTTGCTCATTGAAACGGGAACTTAACAATGTCTGATGAATTTAATCCCCTATCCCTTTCTGCTCTAATATTTTAGGATTTTAGTTACTACTTCTCCCAAATGCAGCAATCCTACTACATGCACACCAAAAAGTATTTGCTCCCAGTAGCCTACATACGCTGGACACAGACCCAACTGACCCATCTTTAGCTAAGTTATTGTTAACAGAGGACAATGAAGTGAACTCATACAGGGGTAGATGAAAAGAGATAATAAAATTTAATAGCTTCAGGACTTGCTGAAATGTCCAAATAAGACAGATTCAAATAGCCACCCCAAGAAAGGCTCCTCATCTTTATTTCAACAACTTAACACAGCAGCTGCAATCAAA
>CM053772.1:124708393-124719170 GCA_028658325.1 Potorous gilbertii | reverse complement strand
GGGTATTATGTCAAGGGAATGGGAGATAAGAAGGGACAAGAAGGAGCTAGTAGCCAGTGGCCTTGATTATAGTATAAGATGAGGAACGTAGCTGAGAAGACAAGTCATTGTGGTAAATGGGATAAAGAATAAATTAGGAATGAGAAGGATGGCTTGTTGCCCAGTTGAGACAAGAAAACATCAATCTGTAGTGGACCAGTCAATACAACTGTGTGACTTTCTGCGGTTCCATTCAGCAGCACAAAGATAGAAGCAGAAGGTGAGAAGCCAGGGTTGGAGTGCAACAAGTCCTGAGTGTCAACAGGACAAGGAAGCAAAAGATTCAAGAGCAGAGGTGAGTATAGAGTTGAACTGACTCACTTAGGGGTCACTCACGGGGTGGTCTCAAAGAGAGTGAAACCAGAGTAGGAGTGATAGCCCAGAAAAGTGTCAGGTTTGGAGGACTAAGAGGTAATGGTGAGAACAAAAAATGGGTTGTAGAAAAGCACGAGTTTTGGCACTGAGCGGAGAAAGAAAGGAGAATGTTCTAGGAGGGCAGGCAGAGGGGTCAGGAGATAACCATCATGATTGAGATCAGATGATAAATATGGCAAAACCAAACTTCAAGGAAGAGAAGCTGTTAACTGACTGATAGGGAAGGAGAATTTAGAAGTGGTAATATGAAAGAAACTCCCCACAGTGAGCTGGGGGTTATGAGAAAATGCAATCAGTCCTAGAAAGGACAGCTAGAGAGGCAGTGTCATTTATGGATAGCCAGGTCAGAATGGGAGCCAGTAAATGGGGGAAACATGAGAGGAAGAACATTAAAATAAACAGAAGTTTGTTCATTATAGAGCTGGAGTTCCACAGTGTACAATGGAAGGGGTGAGGATAGTTTCTTTGGTAGTATGGGATTTAGGATCACAGAGATATAGGGAGAGTGAGAAGAGGTAAGAGCTGGCTAATCAATGGGGCAGAGTACAAGTGGATGAGAGGCATGCCTCCACTGATGAAGGAAGGTAATTAGAAGGTTCAAGATCTCAAGGCTGAGGGTCTCAATCAGCCCTTGCTTCCTTAGAGAGACAGTGGTAATATGTCCCACGGGCACCCTGAAGTGCAGTATTTTGGCAAATGCAAACAGGACTGGTGGTGAGATGCAGGAAGGTACTGCCTGCAGAGCATTAGCCAGCATTGTGATCTATATTCCCAGACAGGTTCCTAAGTACAGCAACTGTATCAGATTGGGCTACCTAACAGAAGAGCATTTGGCTTTTAAAACAAATCAGTGATGCTATTTAATTAGGAACCCTATGCTAATCTAATTAAGGTTAGTTGATCACATAGCACAAGAGTACCCTAAAGTGTTGAGCAGCTTTGGTAAACATCCTGATGGTCATGACTCCCTGTCACTACATTTTGGGATTTTATATTGTTGTTTACCCCTCATTCTCGAAGAAGACCAGTGGCATTACAAGGAGGATGTCTTGACTTGCTTATTAATTGGATATTAGGAGGCAAAGCGGGATCTAAGGATGTAAGTTATCATATTCTCTCTTCCAGGGTCACTGAAGTTCAATGGAAAGAAAAAGGTCAAGACAACCGGTAATGACGTAGGAGGCAGTGGGTGATCTCGGCCTTTCTAAATTAAGGTATTCCTCAGGTCTCATTGTCTGAAGTCATATCCATTCAATAACTAAAGGCTGGATAAATGTTGAAACAAAAGATGGATTTTATATAGTTCTAGGAGTGTTCCTTCTTCCCCTTCTTTAAGTCCTAGAAAAGATGATACACTCTTTCCTTTAGGAAGTAAGTATTATCAGCAAGAACACTCCTGAAATAAGTTATACAGGAAACCCTGGTACAATCCTTTATTTTGGTTTTGGGGCTCTGGAATCAAGCAAACCCAGATGAATTTGTTATCCTAAATGTCATCACATCTACCCATTCTCTACCGCAGAAACTGTGGCAGGCAGGTTCTGGATGGTAGGTTTTATTTTGCTCTAAAACTAGAATAATACTTCAAAAAAATCAGTATTTCAAAAATGCCGATGTTTTCAAGTAAGAATCATGGAACATCAGAGCTAAAACAAGGGAGAGAACTACCAAGATCTAAGTAAAACTATTGTATAAAATATAAGAAGCCTTCCTTCTCAAACCTAATTTCCAGAGTAGTATTTATAGAATTGCAGCTATTTGCAAACCCCAAGAATTGTCATAACTTTATTTTGATTTTTACAATTCTAATTAAAATTCCAACTCTTTCCATTCAATCGAGAATTTAGAGCAATACCATACTCATTCAAGAAGCAAATTCAATTTTCTCCTTCTAGGTCATGGTCTCCACATCAAGTAACACCTGCTAACACTGAGAATATAGATTGCCCCCTTATCATATCTGGAACAATTCTGTGGTGATAAGAACATACCTTTAACTCCTTGAGCCTATCACTGGGCTATAGGGCAATCTGAATGAAGGTTAGGAAGAGAGAATCACAAGAAGGAGATTTTATTTTAATATTCAACAATTTGGAGGAAGGGAAGAAAAGGTTAAGGTACCCAAAGTCCTGAAAAGCCAAACATTAGGTTAAGGATAGAGGTAGTTCCTACTACTAGCAAAGCTTATATAATGCACCATGAATCTGAACAGATTTGAAGCAGGGTCACATTTCTGACATGAACAACTTCAAAAACTCTACAGAATAAGGTAACAGGGTGAACACAATCCACAGCAAAGCCTAGCTTCTCAGATACCCATGGAGGAAAGTTAAAAACAAAACAAAAAAATCTAAATTCTTCAGGGTCAAAACAAAGGGGTAGGGAACCTGCATCCTTGAGGCCACATGTGATCCTCTACTGAGTCCAACTTTTACAGAACAAATCCTTTTATTAAAGGTATTTGTTCCGTGAAGTTTGGATTCGGCCAGATGGCCACATTGAAGGACCTAGAGGGCCACATGTGGCCTCAAGACGACAGGTTCCCCACCCCTGAAGCCCCTTTTCCAATACAGAAACAACGTTCTCATTTCAAGTACCCTACCTCCCCCAACTACCTTTCAAAAGATTGTAAATGCCTTCTGGATACTCCAACCCATTCATAATTTACCTGCTATGGGTATGGCATAGGTATTTCTACACTTCATTTCTCTGGAATGCTTGTTTCTTTAAGGTAACTTACTTTTCCTGAGTCACACAAGAAATCTAGATCTGGAGAATTCTCAGATTGACACAAGACTATCTAGGTCAGGTGATAGGGAAAGACTAGCTTTACCATTACTGAAAATTCACAAAGACAATTTTGTACCTAGGATACAGTAAAAGGAACTATCTGTCCTGGGTAGGAAGTCGGTCCCTTCCAACACTTCCATATCTTGGCATGTAAACTGATAAGCAGTTTCACAATGGTACAGACGGGGTCAGACACTCTGGAGGTAGCCTCAGACTGTCCCACATTAGTGGGACCAGCTATTCATCCTCTGCTTTTCTTCTGCAGTCTATAGAAGACAGAACTTTTTTGTTCTGAGCCCTACTTTCTCCAAATTCATTAGTAGTAAAGAAAATGACTTTACTATGACAGGTATTTTCTACAAGCTCTGGGGATGGCAAGAAGAACAGGTCAGTGCCTTTACTTCAACTGGCAGGACACCTGTTTGAGGCTAGCTCTTGGATGAGTGAGGTTCCCAATTCCTTCAATTTACTCATTTTGCTAGGTACCTAAAATAATGGTCCACAAGTCCAGCACCCTTCCTGACTTCTTTGATGCCAGGATGCACATTTAGTAGGTCAAAACATATCAGAGAGAACACAACAGCCTACTATGTAGCTCAGAGAATCCTAGAGAGAGGAACAAGAGTTTATGTAGACAAGGCAGCAGACTCAGGAATGGAAATTACTCCAGTTGTGGCTTCAATCTTGGATCATTTGGAAAATCCCACTCCCAATGTGAAATTTTCTAAAACTGATGCTAAAAGATTTCCAGAACCTATGGAGATCATTTAAAACTAGACAAACCCCACATGCAGGTTGCAAAAGACCATGAAAGAAAAAAATGAAGACTATAAGAGTGAGATATTGCCTGAGAGTGCTACTCTACTGTCCAGCAAATAGGTCAAAAGCTGAGTCAGATAGCTTGGTTCTGGCTAAAACAGGTTATAAAGCATCCTTTCTACACAATATCCCCGAATTCTAGAACTGCTTATGGGAGGAGAGAGTGGACCACAATGGGTCTCCCAGAGAACCTCCGGAAAATGGGGGCACTTGAGTTTTTGGTCTCTAGAGGTCATCCTTAGGCAAAGAAAGGATCAGCAACCCGTGGCAGGTCAACTGATTTTCTTGGGAGTGGCAGCTACTGTTGTTACCATACCTATCAGGTGAGCTACCAGCTTAGGGCTTTCCTTTAAAAGAAAGAAGGAAGGAGATCAATCTTAAGCACTTTTTTTTTTCATTTGTAAAATGAGGGAGTTGCAGACAAACCCTCAGATCCCTATCAGCTTTAATATTATGACTTTATCAAACCCTGACATATTTCATTCAATGGGTTTTAGTGCTGGGGGCTGATGGTCTCAGACCGGCTCACCACTTCAGTGACCCCTGTATGGACCCTGGAATGTCAATGCCTTAACTGATCTACTTCTAAAAAAAGTTTCATTTTCCTGACTCAAACTTGGTCATGTCCTTTGCATTCTTTACTTCTAAATCTCTAGAGAGGTTCTGTTCCACTTAGAAAAAGCTACTCATGCCTATAACGTTGTTCTACTTAAGTTTCCTCACAATATAAGTCACAGGGAAATCCTTCCTAATATTATGACTGTTTGGGGGCAGGTTGGTTACACTTACAAAGTTATGAACACATTTTTCCTGAACCATTAATACCACCTGAAGGTTAGAATGCCAACTAACTAAGCCAAACCTCAGTGTGCTGCTGAAGATGCCAAACAATAATTGCCAGCTTAGACCCCAGTAGAAATATAAGTTCTTTTAAGTCCTTGATGTTATGCAACAACACTGTTTCCCTACAATATCAAGATTTCACTGACGAACATAAAATGAGTGCCATAAAAATAGAAACCAATTCTGTCGGTTTTCTGGTGGGGCAGAATATGTAAGCACTTTAAAAGAAGGTTAACATTCAACTTAAACGAGAAACCCTGAATCAAAGCCACTTGCTAGAAATTTGGAAAAACTGGAACAACAGAAAAGTGCCATCAGAATCTAGTGAAGATATTTATGTATTGGAAATACCTTTTTGTACTCTACAAAACTAAATCTCGGAGAAGAAGCTACTTAAATTCATCTGAAAGACTGGCTAATTATGATCATTTCTGTGGATTGGGTACAAAAGTCAATTTGGTATATCCCTAATATCTGCCTTTCGGCACACCAAAATTAAAAATTTTGTGATCCATATTTGCAATTATGCAAACAGACCACATAACACCAAGAATTACTGACACTGAGCTAAGTGACCAATCGGTCAGCATGAATACCACTTCCAAGTGGTTCCCTGAGCCAAAGCTTCTGAAGGAGTCTCCTGGGTCACACGAAGACAAAACAGTGCAAGAGAATTGGGCTTAGAATACAGTGGTGGGAGAAGGGTTCAAATCTCTGAGATTACATGTGTAACCATGGACAAGTCATTGAACCTTTGAGCCTCAGTTTTTTCATCTGTAAAATGTATAATATTTATACCCTACAGTGTTGCTGAAGGTTAAATGAGAACATATATGAAATGTTTTGCAAATTTTAAAGTACTAGGTAAATGTCAGCTATTATCTCTACTTTGTACCCTAAAATCAAAACACATTTCCTATATATTCTGGGTAGAAAATCAAGTGGGAAGGGATAAAAGAAACTCTGTACATAGGTACATGCTGTCTTCAGCCCCCAAATATATTTAATATGGTCAACAGATACAACGACTATCTACAACAAGCAAATAAGACACCTTTTACTTCACTGCATGTGTCTTCAGAAGACTGGAACACCACAGAATTATGTCAGTAAACAACTCCAAAGGAACAAACTACTTAATAGTTATTGACCAGAAAGAGGGAAAAACTTAAGCTATCATTGCTTTAACCTAGGACATTACCATGTATGATGGGATACAAGAGAAGTTTTAGCTTCACCAATATATAAGCAACACTAAAACTTCATGTGCAAGAAATAAATGTTTTCCAAGTGATTACATGACATGGATTAGGTAAAAGACCAACAAACATTTGTTGAAATTTCAAGAGACCTGGTTGGGTCCCATTTCACAGTCTCACAATACAGCAGATTATGCAAACACCAAATCAGAACTATGGTTCTTCCATAGACAGAATGTTATGGGGTCTTCAGATTCCCTCCTGATAGCACCAAATCAGAACTATGGTTCTTCCATAGACAGAATGTTATGGGGTCTTCAGATTCCCTCCTGATAGCTCAATGTACAATGTACCATGAAGATGTACTCTAAGACATCATCTTAATATTCTAACCCTATTTTCTTGCTCATAAAAATAATCAGAATAGCCTAAGAAACCTGGATTAGGTCAACCAGAATTTGTGAAAGCACTGTTTGATGGAGCCATCCTGGACCTCTTCCGGCTACTGTATCCTTTTGATTCCTGCAATAATCTTCAGTTTGCGCTATATATCTCAAAACACTTCCACATTATCATTTTCATCTTGTAACACCTAGAATAGTTAGAGGAGGGATGCTAGAGCAGAGGTGTCAAATAGACGGTCTACATGTGACCCATAACACTCCCAAGTGCAGCCCAAATCAGATTAAAATGTAATTAGGAAATATTTAACAAAATAAAATGTAATAAAAAACATGAATAATATTACATTTTAAAACTAAGTCAACATTAGGGCCACAGGGGTTTTTACATAAGGATTAGTGGCTCCCATTTCTATTTGAGTTTGACATCACTGTTCTACAGGCTATTTATCTAGTTCAGCTGCTTATCCAAAGTAAGGATTCTGCACTGAGAAGGCCTCAAAGATAGTTATCTAGCGGTACTAGACAAAGTTCCTAACTCTCTGAGGGTAGGGACTAGGTCTTATCTAAACCTTCTATTTCTCCCAGCACACTGTGCTTCTGCACACGGTAGGTACTTTTTAAAAAAGTATTTTGAATCATTAAATCCAATTTCAAATTTTTTTTTTTACAGGAGGAAATTGTTATTTCTTGAGATAGTCTATATAACTGATGGGTAGCATTATTTATTAGAAAGCTTTTCTTTCAATTCAGAGGACCAAGGAAAGACATGAACTGATGAAGAGCGAAGCAAACAGAACCAGGAAAAGAATACATACAACAATCTAAATGAAAACACAAAAACTGAACTGAATCCTTAAATTTCACCCTGAGTCAAGCCCTTTCCTTCCTCTCTTTTCTGAAGAAGGGACATCAGGTGTGGAGTATCACACCCTGTCACGTAGCACTGATACGCAGGCTGGCTTTACTAAGCGGCTTCCTACCCTACCCCTCCCTTAAAGCACACGTGAGTGCACACCTCCCCCCCAAAAAACCCTTTTGTTACAAGGGACAGTGAAGGGACATACTCAGTAATGCTGATATTAAAACAAAGAAAAACAGTAACAAAAAGAAAGTTCTTTATTCTGTGCTGCCCACAGATGTCTACAAATAATTGAACAGAAAGGAGGAGTTAGTCTGAGGCACAGGAAGATCAGGTTTTAGCGTTCCGAACAATGCTCCCACCATTAAAACCACATTCTAATCTGAGGACAGAAGAAGATAATTAACATCTGGTTCTAAGACCCGTACATCAACCTGAAGTCGGAGAAATGATGATGCCCTACTCTTTCAATCTCCTGTTACTACTTTGTAACGCTTGGCTCTCATTGAGATGCTATTGTCCCTGGCCTGTCACTTCTTTGGCTGTTGTGTCAGAGGCTGATACCTTGCCAGATGCCCAGGTTTCTCCTGGCTGCCTTTACTGGCAGTGAACTTCAGTTCTGTGCTGCCAGATCCTCCTGAGTTTACATATTCTCTACAAGGGTCTGAGCAACTAACCTCTCTAGTCACAGCTTGTTTCTTCTGAGTTAGAAGGTTTGACTTCATATGATTTAAATAACTCCTAATATGTTAAGGCAAATAAGATGTGACATGATGTATAAATCTTAAGTGCTAAAAGAAGTCTGCTATTATTAATAAGGATCTGCATTTTCATTTGATCATACAGTTACTCCTACCAATGCAAATAGTAACAGAAAGACACCTCAGTAGACAGTTTTTGTGAATTGCTACAGTCAAAAAGATTCACCACCTTACGACTAACCCTTTAAATTAAGAGCGTCTCTAAACTGAGGTGAGATGATCTTTGGTAGACAGACCCATCATTTGTCACCAGGTCCAGGCTCTAAACCCTTTGGTACAACTTGTCAAGGCTTCCTGGTAAGCAAGGGTCTAGAACCCCAGAGCACTTTAATGCCACTAGATGGCAAAGGAGAAAGATTTTAGTGGAGGAAATCTCTTAATACCTTTCAAAAATGAAGATTATCCCCCCTAGGACTTTGAAAGGTACAAGTGAGACACTTCTCCCTGCCATCCCCCAAAAGCTGACAAAATCAGGAAACTCCCTTTGTTAACAGAACAGATGAACTCTATGTGATAAACCTTTTTTTTTTTTCAATTGAAGTGTGAAGAGAAAACAGCAGATAGAACAGGGAAGGTAAAAAGGCAGACCAATCAACAAACATTTATCCAGTGCTTACTATGTGCCAGAAACTGTGACATGCTAAAAGTATTTCCAGGGGTTAGGAAAGTCTTCTTACCCTCTTTAAAGTTCTGGGATACTACTGTTCCCAAAACACTCTACCTGGTACTATCTTTAATCTGCACACATCTGTTTCAAAGTGGTATGCCAAGAAATTTTGGATGTCATGTTACTGAAAAGATTTTTTTATAAAATTATTTAACATACATTTTACTTACCCAGGCTATTAATGCGGTAAGCATAGCATTTGCAAAAACAAAATCTGCCTATTATATATGCACGCTAGTCTCGAAAAATGTCAGACTTGTAACTTGCAGCAGCCACACTCACTGAAGACAACTGCATATTCAAGTCACCCAACTATTCCCTTACAGCACAGCCAACTTAAATATTCAGCACGCTGTAATTCCTCATGGCAAAGGGTACAGTTGTAAGCAAAAACATCTGAACCACTGCAATTGAATATAAATTCCTTAAAAGCTGGGCTTGTCATTTATCATTATATTCCCAGTACCCACCATATAATATGCATTTAATAAATGTTTGCTGATTAAGACAAACTGAATTGAAGCCTGGGGCCCTGGGAAGGAGAAAAGAAATAGGCTAAGTTACAAAAGAACATTCTAATTATGGTTTCTGAATAACACCAAATGGAGAGTAAGGATACTTGTGCTCCAGTGCTGGTTCTGCCTTTCTAAACAAGCTATGTGACCTTGGGCAAGTACTGTCTTTCACCTTTGAGGTTGTTCCCCTCATCTATAAAATGAAGGGACTGGACTTACTTGATGATCTTTCAAGGCCTCTTTCTTCTGCTTTATAGTTCCATGATTCTAAGTCTATTTATCTAATGAAAGAAAATTAGGAGAACTTAAATGGCCACAAGTAGTATGTCAGTGCTTCCTGACTCTTCCACCAAAGCCTAAATTTACCACAAGTTGGTCATCAATGCCCTACATAGGAAATGGTGATGATGTGGGGCAGAATGAGATTCTCAGTCTGTTTCTGTTACTCTCTGTTTTCCCTACCATATGTGAAAATCTTGACCACTGAAACAAGGTTGTTAAAGCAGTGTCTAAAAATACTTTAAAAGTATATTAATTAAATTTTTATTCCCCAATTGATAAATGGTCAAAGGATATGAACAGGCAATTTGCAGAGGAAGAAATTAAAGATACCTATAATCATATGGAAAAATGCTCCAAATCACTTTTGATTAGAGAAATGCAAATCAAAACAACTCTGAGGTAGTACTACATCGCACCTATTAGATTGACAAACATGACAGAACAGGAAAATGATAAATGTTGGAAAGGATGTGGGTGAGTTGGAACACTAATTCATTGTTGGTGGAGCTGTGAGCTCATCCAACCATTCTGAAGATAAATTTGGAACTATGCCCAAAGGGCTACAAAAATGTGCATACCCTTTGACCCACCAATATTGCTTCTAGGACTATAACCCCAAGAGATCATAAAAATGAGAAAGGGTCCCCCATGTACAAAAATATTTATAGAAGCACTCTTTGTGGTAGCCCAAAACTGGAAATCAAGGGGATGTCCATCAATTAGGCAATGGCCGAATCAATTATGGTATATGAATGTAATGGAGTACTATTGTGCCATAAGAAATGATGAACAAGAAGACTTCAGAGAGGCCTGGAAGGACTTATATAACCTGATGCTGAGCGAAAGAAGCAGAACGAGGAGAACTCTGTGCACAGCAACGACCACAGTGTGTGAGAGTTTTTTCTGGTAGACTTAGAATTTTATTGCAATGCAAGGATGTAAAAAAAAAAAAATTTCCCAAGGCAAAATGCATTCCACATTCAGAGAAAGAACTATGGAATTCAATTGCAGAATGTAGCAGATCGTGTGTGTGTGTGTGTGTGTGTGTGTGTGTGTGTGTGTGTGTGTATTATGTTTTAGTTTTTTATATGATTTCTTCCATTTATTTTAGTTCTTCTACACAATAGGAATGTATGTGTAGATCCTATATAGAATTGTATGCCGTCTTGGGGAGGGAGGGGGGGTAGTGGGGGATAGGTAAGGGGGAAAAGAAATCTAAGTTTT
>CM053772.1:124682280-124708293 GCA_028658325.1 Potorous gilbertii | reverse complement strand
CCCCCCCCCCCCCCCCCCCCGCAATTGGAAAAACAATTGAGCTTTGCCACTTACTTCCTAAGGATGATGACAGCTCGACGCTCCTTGATATCTTGCGGTCGTATGCAGTGGGTGATTTCATCGGCAGCATATCCACTGAAAGAAAACACAGCACATACTGAAGACAGGCAGAGGTTAAGAGAATGATTGAAGGTAAATGATCATCATTTCCTTTGATCAGGATTCTTCTCCCCATTTCCTTTGGCTTAGTAAAGCTCATTCTAACAATCAGGAAGCTAACAATATGAACTTAAAGATACTACTTTCTCTCCAAAGGCATACCTATTTGTGATTCAAAATTAGGAAATACTTATATTTCCTTATAAATAAGGGAAATAAAGGCATACTTAAAAGCTATTTCTTCTCAGCGGAGATGCTACTTTTTATGTAAAACAAGTTGATTAAATGTAGAAACTACTTTAAGAAAACATAGCCTTATGAGAAGTAAATAATATTTTTAATGGAAAGGTGAGAAAGAAAAGCTAAACAAATTACATGATACAACACTATTTTTGAAATCCCTCCAACCATTAAAAAAAAAACCTATCAAGACCTAGAAAGGCCCCAAAATTAAGGGAAGCATTTTTTTTTTCTGAACAGATTCAACATTTGTCAATTCTTCTCAGTTTTGAGGGAATCAGAGATGCAGAGACTGGCTGGAATAGCCAGATTAGCTTAAGCAAGGCTTAATATGATGTCCCATGTATGGGGCAGGAAAAGAGAGAAAGATATTCATTCAAACCTTTTACTCTTTTACAAGTTTTTGGCTTTATGCAGAAGTTGAGGTGGACAAACCGATGATGAGTCACCAGGGCACAGAAGGTACCCAAGAGAAACTTAACAGTTTTTTTCCCTAAAGCTACCACTTGGAGTCAAAGTGTTCAAATCAGTTGTTTGGTATATTTTAGGAATTACTAACATTATTTTGTATTTATTTCAATATGGTACATAATTCAAAATTGCTTACAGGTCAGTAATTAAATGTAGGTGACTACTTGATGGTTAAGAACTTTCAAAGCTAACTTTGTCCCTCAGCACCCTCTCCCAGTTGTCATGACAAAAGTGGTTTTAACTTATCAATGTAAGAATAGTCACGCTAACAAAACCCTGGAAAATCATTCAGATCAGTAAAGTTTTGGTTTATAAAAAAATAAAACTAGCTGTAGCCTCAGGTCAGAACTGAATAGTTGAGAAAATGTCTCCCAAATATTTCACTCAACTCAAATACCTCTAATTGTCCCACGTAATGAAGGATCATTCTATACACAGTCTCTCTGTTTTACGTTCAGGCTTTTCTGAAAGTCCTTTTCAAAACAAGTAGGCTTGCTTGGCCTCTATCACTCTAAACTCAACCTAGACACACTTGGCAAGATATCATAAAATGGCTGGTACCGTTTAGATGGGGGTGGGGGATGAGAACGGGAAAGAAGCAGAAGGTATCTGATACCCTAGTGTAAGGAGGCAAACTGCTATTCACCCCATGCTCTAAGAGCCAGGCTACTTTTGGCTTGGGTCTCAGAAAGTCTGACCCAATTCCAAGCCTTGTGTCCCTTCAAGGTTACCAGGTTGGTTCTTGTCCGGCCTCAGAAGATCACATCTACAATAAACATTTTCTCAAGGTGGTCTTGAACCAAAAGCAGAGGCCAATGAAGACTCTACAGCAAACCAGAATTCTTGATTTAACTCTGGAAATATCTCAGGCTCCTACTATGGATCAAATAACTTGGGGCTCCTATTTCTTGCATCAAAGAAGGTCTCAGGCATTTTCTTTGGGCTAGCATAGGCAGGTAAAATAGTGGCAAATCTTACTGCACTTTCTACTTTGTCATTCTATGTACCAGAGCAAAAAGTAACACCATGAAAGGGAGACAAGGCCAATCTCCAAATCTCCTACACTTGAGGAGTGTAGGATACTAATTCTCATACCAGCTGCAGACAAACACTTCTCCCAGGCACATATGGAGGAAAGTGTTATTAACCTGTTTGACTTGATCATTAACAGAGCTGAAAATATACTACCTTCAAATCTGCTAACATGGGAATGCTTGTCGAAATGTAATCCAAAGAAAATCCAGACATATAACAGTTTATCTTCTCTCTTTTCCTTAAAAAAACAAAAGCAAAACCAGGGGGAAAAAAACCCCCAAATTAACCTACCACATATCATCCTTCTACCAAGTGAAACCAAAATGAGTCCAAAGACCTGGGAAGGATAATTTTCACTGGTTCAAATCGTTTTCACAATATGCAGTATGCCAGCATGAGCTGTAATAGCTCAGCCACCTCTGCTCCCCTTTAGCTTAGCTTCCTTTTAATGCTCCTTGGGAGCTGTTCCTGCTCCCTGCTCCCTCTTGTGGTTGCCTTACTTCTGGCATACGGCTGAAGCATCTGACGCTAAAATGCATTAATACTCACTATCAGGCTTTCCTATCAGCTAAACCATTAGGATTAGCTAAGTCTTTGGCAATCCCCAAGAATGTCTTGGTTATAAAAAAGGACCTATTACTATTCCTTAAAAAAATTGTTTTTAATATGGTCCTACCTCATTAATAAACAGAAGTCGTTTCAATATTCAAGAGGATCATAGAAGAAACCTAACTTTTGGCAAGCTGTTCTTCAACTAGAACTTTCCATCGCAAAGTGTGGAGCTGAGCGTACGCTAGGGTTATTTACCACTATGGAGCCTGTTTATTGCAAGAGAACCTGCTTAAGAGAAGCTGCATGCCAGTTTGAAACCACATACACTCAAGTCAACGCCTGTGGAAAAGAGTCTGTGTTTGTTATTTAACCTCCACAGGAAAGGAAATTTTACATATTGGTCAGCCTACCAATGCCTCCTTTTACCACATCCCAAGCCTCCTGTCTATGGAGAAAGATTTGGAAAATGCATGATCAAGACAGGTTTGTGAGGATGCTAACTTCTTTAAAGACCATTTGGCAAGTTGTCCAAACAGGGTCAGAGAGACACTGTGGTTATCTGTCTACGGTCCTCTGTTCTGTCTTAAAGTCAGTGGGTGACACAAACAACTGTTCACATTTTATGTAACACTGAGGTTTACAAGCTTTTATTCACATAAAAGGTAGGCAGGGCACACATTTCTCCCCATTTTACAGGTGAGAAAACTGAGGCTTAAGGAGGTTAAGTGACCTGTTTGTTCACTGCCACAGAGCAAGTAACTTGTCTGGGCCAGGATTCAAACCCAGGTCTCCTGACCCAGTAGTCTCTCTGCTAGACCATCCATGTTGCTTCCAACTGCAATTTATGAGGAGACAGCCTAAGAACTCTCAGTAATGCACTGCAATCAGAGTATGAACCCTCTTTCAGTGGAGGGATGAAATGCATTTGCTTTCCCCAGCCCATGTATCTAAAAGGCAAACCAAAGCTGGTTCTTTTTGAAAAGTGAACCACTTTTCACCAAAGCAGGGTAAGTGATCTCAGGTGGAAGTTATTTATACATTACTCTAACACTAAAAAATACACACAGCTCAAACCCAGGGAAAGGAAGTAAGGTTTGTTTGACTCCAAAAGTTCAGAAGGATGGGGAAAGGGGTAGGATGCCTCAAACTAGAGAAGATGTCAGGCTAACCCTAACCCTGGTTCCGATTACATAATACACTAAATTCTGGACCTAGTGCACAACTTTTTCTCAAACTTTTCAATTATATATTCACAGTATCATTCATTCACCTTTGTTTTTGTACTTCCTCCCCCTTCCACCAAGCCTTATGCTTAGTAGCTACAAGGCTTAAGAACTTTTTGAAGCTTACAGTACAGCTATAATTAGAGAGACAGGCTATGGATATTAAGGGCAAATCTGACATGTAAATGCACTTATTACTCAAAAGCTTCACTGGCTCCCTATTGCCTCTAGGTTAAATATAAGTTGTTTAGCTTTTAAAGCTCTACACCAATTTTTCCAGACTCACTGGAATATCACTCCCCTTCCTCCATTCTGAAACAAGGCAAACTGGCCTTGATTCTGTTCCTTACGACCCAGTCTCTGTCATCTGTCCCCCTGTGCCTTAACACATGCCCCTTCCCTTCCTTATCCCCTTACCAAAACATAGGGATAGTTTCATCCTTTATACCGGTATCCCTGGTGTCTAACACGGTGCCTGTAACATAGCACACATTTAAATGCTTGACTGACAGCATACATAAAATTTTAATTGAATGGGCTAGTCAATCAATAAAAGATCAATAAACATTTATTAAGTGCCTTCTATGTGCCAGGTCAACACATTCTGCTCTTTCCAGTCATGCTCTAAACTGGAAAAGTTCTGAAAACAAAATCAGGCCCTCTGAGGAACTAAAGCTAAGCCTTGAGCACAGCTGTATAATGCCCAGCCCTAACATTTTACCAGCCCACGGTAGTACATCTGCCTTCTTTTCCTGTGTCTTCCATTTCCTTCCTAGGACAAGAAACATTAAAACCATCCAGTACAGACCTCTGACCCAAGACCATCTGGGAGTTTACTTCTTTCTGAACGGAAGCATCACTTACCATTCTGTTTTCACTAGGGTTTAAATATTCTTTGCTATTCTTTGAATATTTCTTCCACTGAACAGGTGAAGTGACTTAAGAGCTATTTGCCCCACTTTCTGAACTATTTTAAGCTAAAAGTAGAATTTTGCTTTCAATAAGCTGACATTAACTACTCTTATCCCAAAATTGATGATTAATGATAACAATAAGTAAGAATTCAGCCTCTAGGAAATTACTTCAATTAAAAAATGTAATTTCTATATTTTAGACTGATATATTCATCTCATAGCATGAAAGAGAAATGTTCTAAGTAGGTAGGAAGAAGGTAATAAAATAAATATTTTGGGAGAATAGTTGAGTGGCCTACCCTGCTCCTCTGCCCAAATGGCCAACTATGCAGAAAAGAATATGGGAGGGCAGAGTCTACTACTGAAGGAACTGAATGAGTGAAAAGCTATACCACTCAGGAAAGAGTTTCCAAGTGAGTTTAGAAATAGGCAGGGTAAACTTTTGTTTAGGATGGGTTTCCATGACCATTTCAAACATGTTTCTATGACCTTCAGAAGCTGTTTTCCATACTGACAACTACTAAACAAAACTGAAGCCCTATTGTAATTCTCAAAAAGAGGGCAATGCTGATAAAGCAAGCAGCCTTTCAGCTCTTACTAGATAAAATCATGAGGCAGTGGAACGAGTACTGGACTACTATCAAAAGGCTTTGCCAGCATGCCACACGTCACCCTGGGCAAGTCACTTCCATTCTGGCTCCCAGGTTTTCTTCTCTGCATAATAAATAAGTTGATCAAATAATCTCTGGTTCCTGGCAACTCAAACACTAAGCCTAGAATCTGCCTTCCTACACATCCCCACTACACCTCTTCTCAAATGGACCTGCTGAAAGACAGGAATTGGACTTGGTTTCATTGGTAAGGGAATGTTGCCCAAATGAGGAAATGATCTTTATCAATGCTCTGCAACTTATAATCTTAAACTTACCTAGAAAAAAAACCTAGAAAAAAACATTAAGTGACTTGCCCAGGGTAAAAGAGCCAGCATGCATCAGAGGTAGCATTAGAACCCAGATCTTCCATGTTTCAAGGACAGTTCATTCTTTTCTTCCCAACCTGAAGTTCTAAATTCTATCAGCTGAGGGTGGCATGTTTGGAGTTTATTCTTGGTAAGTGCAAGAAAATAAGGATTCCTCCATAAGTTTACATAACAGTTGAAAAGAATTCTGGGAAAAACTAAGATGTTAATTGGTCAGAGATTTCAGGGAAGCAGGATACCTGTCTGAAAATGGAGTAGAACAGAGCTGACAAAGCTAAGAAGTAGCATCTGAAACCAATTTGGAAATTCAGACAAAAGCTCTGAAAAATAAAGTCTCTATGATTACTGGTTTTTCAAGCTTGGTGATGTTGGAGGTGGGGGGAAGGGGTTAAGAGAGGGAGGTTGAGAGTGACTTTGCTTCCAGTATGCATTAGGGTACAATGTTTAAGAGCACTAGACTTGGAAGCAGAAAATCTTGAGTTCAAATAGTGACTCTCCTATTTACTTACAGTGCCTGGCACACAGTAAACACTTAATAACCAAATGTGTCATACTGAGCAAGTCATTTAACTTCTCTGGGCTTCCGCATCTTCATCCATAAAATAAAGGTTATCTAGTCCATATCAGATAACCTCTGAGGCAGGGGTGCTTAACCTTGTCTGTGTCAAAGATGCCCATGGGCAGTCTAGTGGAATCTAGATTCATTTTTATTATTATTTCATAACTGAAACAAATGTTAAATTTTAGTTAGAAATTAGTGAAAATAAGGATGATTTTTTTCTGTCCAAGTTCATTAATCCCTGAAATCTACCCACAGTCCTTCTCTAAATCCTTTCCAGTTCCTATGAAGAAGACTTAAAAGCGTTTCTCCTTAAATGACATCATTATATAAACTACCTAACCTAACAAGTCTTACTTTAGTAATGCTAAAAATAAATAAATAGAAACTTGGGGTTTTAGAGCTCAAGTTCTCAAAGAAATAAGAAATTTTCCTGAAGGTATAATTCTGTTAGTGCACTTTTATCAACTAGGATAATTTAAGAACATTTTCCAGGCATGGAGGATAGCTCTAGTTACAGGGACTACGTATTTGTGTCTGGGAGGGGGTGGGGGAAGATTTAATGACATATTTTAAAATATATTAACTAAAAGGATAACATGAAAAGCTCTACTTTCAGCAGAGTGATTTTTAAGCCCTGAATGAAGTAGCAAAACTAATTATTTACAGCTACTCCAGAATGTATTCCTGCTCCAAAACTATACAGACCTGGCTCTCAAGGCCCCTTTGGTTTTTCAGGCTCTAAGTCTCTCTGGGGATTGACTACTGTAATTCCATGCTATGTGAAATTATTTATGGCCAATAATTTTTGGAAAATTCTTGCTGGCAATCTCTATCCTAAAAAGGAGTATAAATAATAAATTTATATTGGAATAAACAAGCAGATTCTAAGAAACAAAAAAGTCTAAAATAATCCTGGTTTCTATGGTGTTTCAGATGAACAAAGAAGCAAAGTAATGCTGCTGCTGTCTGTTTATTTCGCAGACACAAACAACCTTCAGTTAACCACTCTGCCTGGAATTCCCTACTATTGCAGCATAGTTTTGTCTCTTGGGACCTGAAAGGATTCCTCCCTCATCCACAAACACAGCAGAAACAACTGCTTCCATACCAAAGGATACTAATGGTGCTTCCCCAACGATGCTATTAAAAGGGCCCCAGGGACTGCATTTCTCTATCCCCGGCTGCACTGTTCTCTACTAAGGCTCCCGAAGACCTTCAGGATACAAAGTTAACGTCAACATGACTTTCTGTGGCACTTATTCCAAGGTACCCCAAACACGAGCCATCTTATGACTAAGAAACAGGGGATTACTTTTCTGATTCTTGAAATTTCTGAGCTAGAATGAAGCAGTTTAAAAGTCAAATTTTGCCTTCTCATTAAAATCCAATGGAAAGGCAAATACCTTGCTAATACAACTGTAGTGTCAGAAGAATGTAATGACTAAATTTATAGTAGGAACAGGACGCGCTAACATACCTCCCTACTAGAGAGTGAGCTCAGGTGCCATACTTGGAATCAGGGGGCTCTGGGTTCAATACCTCCTCAGATAATGAGCGGCATGCTACGATCGTGGGCAAGTCACTTAACCTCTGTGGGCCCTACTGTCAAATAAAGGACGGGTCTGGATGGTCTCTTCCCTAAGTCTACCAAACCAGCACCTCGGAAGCCCTCGGAAGCCCTCGGGGCTGGGCCGGCAGCACCGCACGGTTCTCCTCCCCGGTCAGTCTAGCCCGCAGAGTGACAGGCACCCCGACACCCCCCCATTACCTGAGCACGGTCACACTCCCTCTCCGCACCGGCAGGAACAGCACGGGCTCCGACACCCGGATGGGCTTGAACTGGAACTTGCAGCCGAAGCAGAGCGCCGAGTCGCTGAAGAAGGACACGGACACGATGGGCCTCTCGAAGATGTGGATGGGGTCCACGTGCGACACGATGCAGCCGCCCGGCTGGTAGTCGTTGATGACGGCGCTGTTGACGAAGCCCTCGGGGATGACGCGGTGCTCCACCAGCTTCTGGATCACCAGCTGGTGCACCCACTCGGGGATCTCGTCCACGTCCCCGGGCGGGTAGAGGCGCTCCTGGCCCGGGCCGCGCTTCTGCAGCTGCGCGCCGTAGGTGTAGCCCTCGCCGAAGAAGTACTTGTTGCGCAGCGGCGCGCGGTCCACCGTGCGCTCGTTGTACAGCCCCTTCTCGGCCCGGGACACCACCTCGTCGATGCGCGCCTCGATCTTGGCGCACTCGTCCTGGCTGAAGAGGCGGATCTGCCGGATGCCGCTCTTCACCTTGCGGGCCTCCTCCTCCTTCTGCTCCTCGTAGTCGCTGCGCTCCGACTCCGAGTCCTCGTGGTACTTCCGCTTGGCCGCGCCGTCCGCCTCCCGGCCGCCCGCCTTGTAGTTGTCCCGGGAGGTCATGGACTTGAGCTTCTCCCGCAGGTCGGTGTAGCCGCCGGCCGCGGCCATGGCGCCGCCCCGCCCCCACCGCTCTACTGAGCTCCCGGACGCCCGGCTCGGGGAAGCGGAGAGTGGGCAGGGCCGCGGCCGCTCATGGCCCGCACCGGCTGGGGGCGAACGTCCCTCGGAGACGCGCGGATCGGGGGGCAGGACGCGGGGGCCGGCCGGCGGGGGCGGGGGCGAGGGACGGCGGCCTCAGCGCTCCATAGGTCAGAGCATCAGAGGGGGCCGAGCGCCGCCGCCTCCGGGGGGGCGAGGGGCCAGGGCGGGGGTCTTCGCTCGGGCTCCAGCCTCCGGCGCGGTCAGGTCCCAGAACCTTCGGGGGAAAGGTCAGAACAGCGGGTTAAAGCCGGGCAAGCAATCCCTCGGACCCCCTTCCTCCAGAAAGCTCTCCTCGTGGACCCGCGGGTCGGAGCCAGAAGCGAAGCCGAGCCTGCGGGCGCTCCTCCCCCCCTTTCTCCTTCCTCGGCAGCAGGGCAGGTCGCGATCCCGGCTCTCCGAGGGCTCCGGGGAGGCCTCAGCCGCGGCAGCCTGCCTGTGTCATGCAGGGGCGGCGGGGCCTCCTCCCGGGATCTCTTCAGAGGTCTCCGGCCGCAGGGGGCGACGCATCACCGGGACCTGCGGGCCGCCTCTGCCGCCTCATCCCACAGCCCCAGCGGCGGCCCTCCGCGAACCGAAAGCGAAGAAAGCAGCCTCCGGGCAAGCGCGATCCGGTTCCGCTCGGCGGAGCAGGGTTTTCAGGAGCACTTTAAAGGACTCCTCGCTACGTCACAGGGCGCCAGCCCAGCATACTAGAGACCCGGGGCCGGTCCGGTCCTAAGCGGGCTCCTCACCGCGCAGGCGCCACTCCACCGGCAACAGCGGGTCCTCCGGCTTCGGTCATGCGCGTCAAGAGGGTCCGGGCAGCGGCAGGATCAACGCATGCGCACGGAAAACCGCTCGTCGTTTGCTCCCCTCCCCCAACCCCTGAGGGCTACGAACCCCCTAGCAACCTGCCTCAACACAGCGCCCCTGTGACTTTCCTCGGGGGCTGAGCGGCTCCTTTCGCCTCCTTCGCGGGGCGGGGAGGGTTCCGTACGTTGTCACTGCTGTTCCCGCGCCTGGTCAGGACATCGTCGGGACACCAGCAGTCGGCTCGACCCCCTCCACGTACAACCTGGGGAACCGCCACAACCTACCCTGTCTTATTGCCGCCCCCTTAGAGCTTCCTCTTCTTTTATTGGTCTGTCGGCCACGCGGGGGCGGTCCCAGGCCGGGTTTCCGGGAATTGATTGATGGAGAAGTCAGTCAATCAGAAGGGGTCGCCCTAGTTATTGCGTCCCTGTCGAGGACCCCTCAGGGGTTCGTGGGTAGTTAAATCATTGCCTGTTCCGGTACCGCTACGGAGGGCGCCCCGGGGACCCAAAGTTCTCAGCCCGGTTCGGCCATGGCTGTGTGCGGGCCGTGGGCTCCGCGCGTGAGCTCGGCGATGGCGCACTTCCGAGGCGGAGAGCAGGCACCGGCGCGGGCACCCCTCGCCAGCGCCATAGCCTCCGGGACGTGACTTAGGGAACGTCGCTGCTGGAGGTGTCGTTGGCGCGCGCCCGGCGGAGGGAAAGCACCTCTGAGGATTAGCCTCGGGCGTCCCAAACCCCAGGCACGGCGGACGGGAGGAGGGCGCCCTCTGCCTGGGTCACGGATAATGCAAAACGATGGATAACCGGAAACGCTTGTTCCTTTTGAAAAATACTTCATGATTTTGCTTTTTTTTTTTTGTCCCAAAGTCACAGGGTTTTTTTAGAAATAAATTTTTATTCATATTTTTTGTTTATCACCAGAATTTCTCCCAAAGCCATCTCAAATAAAAATAATTTTTATAATTTTATAAATATATTTTTTAAATGTATAAATAACAATTTTATTATTTTTAAAGAAAACAAGACCAAAAAATAGAAAAGCTCAGTAAAACGGATCAATACCAAAAAAAAGTCTGAAAATAATAAGTGATGTGCCACACCCATGAATCTTTGCGCAGGAAGGGGTCTGGGCGTGTCTAATACACATTTTTACATACTAATGAAGCTTTTCCTGGGAACATCCTGTAAAGTGGATATTGACAAGCACCTTCAAGTTTCTAGTTAGTTTCCTTGTGACTTCAGCTGTCCTCTGAACTCCAGGGCTGCAGATCCACTACCTTGGGTCTCCTTATATCAGACCCAGCTCATTGATAAAGGCATAGTCTGGAGTCTGTTGGAGCTGAGCCTTGACTGGGAGTAATGAAGGAAGAGAAAAATAAGACATTTATTTAGCACTTTAAGGTTTGTAACCCTTGGAGATGAGGCTTGAACCCTGGTGCATCACCTATCGGAATCCTGCCTGTTTTTCAAGGTCCTCCTCTCCTTAAACTTGTAAACACAATTTTCCTTAACTAACAGTTTATACTAAAGGCTTGCTAAGAGCACTATGGGTGTTAAAGCTTGTGTAAGACACTGTTCTTTCTTTGAAGAGCTTATAATCTAATAGGGAGATACAACATCTGTATAGGTCATTGTAATATTACGTGAAAAGTGCAACAAAGTGAGTTGGGCAGAACCAGGAGAACACTGTAGGTAGTAACAGTAATGCTATAAGTGACCAATCGGTGAAAGATTTAACTGCTCTGATCAAGACAATCATCCAAAATAATTCCAAAGATGAAAGATGCTGTCCACCTACAGAGAGAGAGGCAGAGGGAGAGAGGGAGAGGGAGAGAGAGCAAAAGGGAGCGAGGGAGAGACAGACAGAGAAAGAGATATAGAGGGGAGAGAGAGAAGGAGAGAGAGGGAGACAGAAAACTGATGAACTCAGAGTGCAGATTGAAACCTATTTTTTCACTTTATTTTGTTGCTTTCTGTCCCTGAAATGGCTGATAATGGAAATATGGTTAACACTGGAACCAACATGGTGAATAGTGAAATATAAAATATGACTCAAATGTATAATTGCTATATCGCTTGCTTTCTCAATGGGTTAGGGAAGGATGGGAGAGAGGGAGAGAATTTGGAATCGAAAATTTTAAAATATGAATCCTAAAAAAAAGAGAAGAATCCATTGGTCAAACAGAATAAAGAGAAAGAAAAATTTAAAGTGCACCAGGGAGTTAGGAAACTAAATCTTGCATGAGCTTTGCTGGGTAAAATCATTGCCAAGGGGGAGGATGATACAGTAGGAAGTCTGGTCACAGTGATCTACCTCCTTTTACATGCTATAACATTTACTGTTCACTCACTATGACACCTCATATATTCTTTAGTTTCTCATTTATATTTATCTTAGGTCCCCACATAGGCTTTGGAGTGAGGGAGTGTTTATTATCAGTTCTTGTATCTCTCATATCCCTTAGCACAGCACTGAGTCCTGACCCTTTGGAGTCAGGTCAATCTAGAATCTAATGCTGTTACAAGTTCACAAGTCATTAAACCTTTCTGTGCCTCAGTTTCCCCAACTGTAAAATGGGATGATAATGCTACCTACCGAATAGAATTGTTATTAGGATCAAATGAATTAATATATCTCCAAAAGAGAGCTAGCCCCGGAAGTTGAAAGTTGTACTTTGAGAGAAAATTAGACTGAAGGAGCCCAGATGATTGACCTAGCCAACAAAGATGATGCTCACAAGGGGGAAGCAGCATGAGAATTAGAGAAAAGACACTTGGGACCTTTGCCTTTTCAGGAAGACACTCACCTTCTTACAAGATCAAATCTACTCTGCAACTCATACCCCCTCAGTACTCTTTACCTGTGGATCCCTCCTTCCCTCTGACTGGAAAGGGTAGAGAATGGACCTTGGAGCAGTCCCTTCCAGAGCCTCTATTGAAGAAGGCTCAGGGCAGACAATTCATAATTTCCCACCTGGCTTCAGGACTTCATCATGCCCCTTTGCCACACACCCTTTCTCTCGTCCCCCCCACACCCCCAATCTCTTTCAGCTTCTTTTTCTGTGTTCTCTTCCCCCATTAGATTGGGAGCTCCTTGAGGATAAGGACTGTCTCTTGCCTTTCTTTGCATCTCCAGAGCATAACACAGTGCCTGAGCCATAATAGGTGCTTAACACATTTTTATTGACTGATTGATCTGCAGTGCCAGTGACGTGAGTTGCCTTTGCCACATTTGTCTCCTTATATGTGCATCTTCCTACAATTTACTTCTGATATGCTCTAAATTCTATTATACTCCAAGTTTATTCTCATCCTTCTCATAGGTAGCTACCATTCTTACTATACCAGCGAGGGGGTATAATGGTTAGAGAGCTAGACCTAGAATCAGGAAGACTGGAGTTCAAATCCAGCCTCTAATACTTCCTAGTTGTGTGACCCTGCGCAAGTCACTTAATTTCCACCCGCTTGGGTTATCTCAACTGTAAAATGGGAATAAATCATAGCACCTCTCTCCTAGGAAGGTTGTGAGGACTGCATGGGAAAATATTGATCAAATCTTAAAGCATGTCAAAATGCGTAATTACTATTATTACAGTCTTAGTAGCTGTTTTTGTTGTAGCTCATTTCCTCTACTATTAAAGGTAAGCCCACCAGTGGGGGCTCATGAACTAGAGCTTTAGGAGTGCAGACCCACAGAACAGTGGGTACCTTCTGAAGCAGAGGTAGTCACTCCTCAGGGGACCCAAGTATAGATGATGAGTTGAGGAGGGAGCAGAGTGGGGCACTACCTGTATAAAGAACTTTGTAAGCTTTGAAGCACTATATTATTGCAAATTACTGTGTATATGGATATATATATATATATATATATATATAATGTACATATGTGTAGTATAAGGTTATATATATATACATGTGTACGTATGTATGTGTATGACATTTAAATGTATCTGCTGGTCTCCCTGGTGAGAATGTGGGGTCCAAAGTAGCATGGTCTGTGATCCCTTTAAGACCATAAGATCTGGGGCTACCTGGGATATTGGAGGCCAAGTCTTCTATTTTTACAAATGAAGAAACAGGCTCAAGGAAATTAAATGACTTGCCTTTTCTACCTCTAAGTCTCTCACACCCAACCGTTTCTTTCTACTAACATCAGGGCTGCCACAAGTCATCTTGAACTATGTCTTGCCACTGGATTGTAAAGATAGGAGGACCGTGTGAGGGTGATGAATTTGCACAGCCTTGCCTCACTTAAACCCAATTCACTTGCAAATCAAGACATCACCCTCCTGATGTCATTGGCTGTCTTTGAGAAGGAAAGACGAACAACACCTAATTTAGTTACCACCTTAGTTCAGAAACTCTGGTCTAGATCAGAGCAGTAGTAGTAGCAGTAGCAGCTAGTGCTTTACAAAGGAGATAACCATAAAGCACTTAGGTCAGTGCCTGGCATATAGTAAGTACTATGTAAATATTAGGTATTATTATGTCATTGGATTCTCACAAAAGTCCTGAGAGCTGGGGGAATGATTACTTCTATTTTTTCAGATGAGTAAACTGAGGCAAACAGAGGTTTTTATTTTTTTTTAAGTGACTTGCCCAATGTCCCTGGTAGGACACTAGTAGCTGGTAGATGTCTGAAGTCAGATTTGATCTCTGGTCTCACCAACTTTAGGTCTGTGCCACCTAACTGCCTCCAAGTCCCACTCAGGACACTCCATCTCCCATCTCCATTGTTTTGCACTGGCATGCCTGGAATGAACCCCTTCTTTTCCTCTCCCTCATAGAGTACCTCTTTCAAGACCCAGCTCAAGCTCTGTCTTTTGTTTGGACTTTCCTGATATGCCTCCTGTCATTTATATTTGTTCACTTTATTTTATATATTTTAATCCTTGTATTTGTGATCCATCCTTTTAGAATAATGAACTCCTTAAGAGTAGGAATGGTTTCATTCTACACAATTTTATCCTCAGTCTCTAGAGCTTAATAAATGCTTATTGACTGACTACCCAAGGTCATAGAGGTAGTAAGGGCAAAGGTGGGATTTGAATTGTGGCCTCCAGAGCTGGTGCTCTTTCCCCCTGCACCAAATTACTCACTTCCAAAGTGATGAAAACAGAGTTTAGGAGGTGAGGTAGTAGGAGGAGGGAAGGAAATGGCAAATCTCCACCTTTGCTTTAGTGCTGGTGGCCAGTATTTGGGCTTGAATATAATTGCTTAAGACCACTTCGTTTATTTTATTTTATTTCATTGCATTGGACTGTATGTATTTTAACACCAGCTAAAGGAACTCCTTCCCATTGGCTATCTCCCTGAGGCCAATTAATTACACGGTCTGTGTACCCCTTTTAAACTGGCTCTGTTTGTAACAACACAGGGTTCCTCCAGAATGCCAACACCTGAAGCAATTGCCCCAATTTTCTAAACTCTGAGGAAGTTTCTCTTTCAGAGAGGTATTGCTTTATTAAGTAATTAATGTGTGCCAGGTTCCGTTCTGGTACTGCTTAGAAAGGTCAGAAAGTAGGGGAAAGATAAGGACATATAAGAATATGGAAAATGAGAGAACATTGGTGAACTGTTTTGCAAACCTTAAAGCACCAAGTAAATATTAGCTGTCACCATTATCCATTATAAATACTATCATTATTTTGTTACTAGATTTATGTCTTTGATGGTAAAATAGTACTCCTTTTTGCCCTTTGTGGTCACAGCAAAGAGAGACCCAGAGATGAGATAGTCTTGGACAGAGGTCATGTTCTTATTCCAGAACCTACTATAAGGTTAGCAAAACAGTGGAGAGAGCCAATACATCTCAGGGAGAGAGACCCACAGTCTTCCCCCTCCCCCACCAACAGAAAATGTCAGGAGCAGGTGCTGGTGGAAAAATGGAGCAGGCACCAGGGCCCTGCATTAAATTTAGCTGCCGCCCTATTCCTAGGGTAGCCTTTGGGGAGCTAAGCCATTAGCCTTAAAACTGGAGATGGCATAAAATGAGTCAGCCTAGGGAGGTAGCCTGGTGTGGTGAAAAGAGCCATGCCCAGGGAGTCGAAGACCAGAAATCAAATCTCAGCTCTGCCACAGACTACTTGACCTTGGGCAAGTCTCTCACTGTTCTAGGCCTCTCTTTCCTTGTTTGTAAAATGAGGACGGTGAACTAAGGTGTTATCTAAGGTCCCTTCCTGTTAGGTGCTCAATGGGCTATACCCTAGGACCTTCCCCTCCTCCTATCCAAATTCCTTGATATCACCCCTTACTACTTCTGCCTTTTCTGTAGTCTTGCTACCCATATTCTCACAAAGGCAAACACTTCTACGTGTCCCCCTGATCCTCTCCCTCTCCTCTACTCCAGTAGAATGTTCCTAGTATCATCTCCTTTCCCTGTCTCATCTCCAGTCTCTCCTTACCTGATGGAACCCAAGTTCAAATTCTGCCTCAGATCCTTATGTCACTTAAGAGATGTCACCTGTAAAGTTTCTTCATCTGTAAAATGAGGATATTAACAACACCTATCTCCCAGGGTTGTTGTGAGGATTAAGCAAGTTAATATTCATAAAGCACTTAGCACAGTGCCTGGAACATATTCTGTGTGTGTGCATGTGTGTTTGTCCTTCGTTGACAAAGAAGACCATGCCGTCAGAGAAATAATGACATGACTTGCACTTGACATTGTTTTGAGTGAGGAAGGACTGTTGCAGGTCACCAGCCTCACTTCTTCCCCAGAGCCATCTGAGTCCTGTGACCAAATATTCATCAGGATGACTGGAGATGACCCAAGATGAGGCAATTGGGTTAAGTGACTTACCCAAGGTCACACAGCTAGTGAGTGTCCAGTGTCTGAGGTTTCCTTCCTTCCTCTTCTCAATCCTCATCCTCCTTGATCTCTCGGCAGCATCTAACATTATTAATTACCTTCTTTTCCCAGATATGCTCTGCCTTTTGGATTTTTGTGACATTCCTCTCTTCTGATTTTCTTTCTTTCTGTTCAACTACTCCCCTCACAGGCCTATTTTGCTGATTCATCATCCATATCACAATTTAACTTATAGGGGCACCCCAAGCTTCTGTCCTAGACCCTCTTTTCTCTGTATATTCTTTCAGCCATCCCATCAGATCTCAGTATGCCAGTTATCATCTCTAAGTAGATGACTCTGATATAGACATCTGACGATCAGTCTCTCTTCTGAGACCCAGTCCTGAATTATTAGCTATTGCCTGGATATTCCAAACTGGATGTCACATAGATACCTCAGATGCCACAAGTTGAAGTCCTTGCTCCTTTGGCATGATGCAGAATTCCTGTGAAGGCAGCAGGGGTAGATGTCCTACATCAGAGCGGATGGACTGCTGAGCCAGGAAGAGTTCAATAGATCTCAAGGAAGTCATCTACTAGGGCATACGAGGCAACATGTAATCTCTGTGACAGAGGAGGCTGAGGCTTGAACCTGGGGAGTTCCAAGCTGAACTTGAAACTGGATCTCAAAATCCTGGCCTAGCTGCTATTTCTGCTTTGTATTTCTTCCCCTGACCATTGATGATCCAGTGGCTATCCTGAGATGACTGTCCTTGAAGATAACCTTGTGAGTTCAAGAGATCAGAAGGTCCTTGTATCTCAGGTGTCTGCACAATGGGAGATGCTCCCTATAATGTGTGTATGTATGTATACACACATACACAATACACTCACATGTACATACATACATATGTATACTCCATGTGCATCCATATGTGCTACTGCGATGCTTCTTAGAGGACAAAATAACCACCAACAGGGTGAGGAGCCCAACCTCTGGCCTGGGTTGTGCGCAAACACAGGCCTTGAGGGAGATAGTACAGAACTAAGGTGAAAAGTGAGCAGTCTCACCAAATGCTTCAGGTTTTGATGTTTCAGTTTCTTGGGGAGAGTCTAATAGTAGTTATGTTACTGGGGTTCATTTATATCTTTGCAGAGTCTTCTGTGTGTAAAGTATTTCTTTGAAGTGGAGGAAATAAATGATAGTTCTATACCTGATTTACATGGTAATTGAGTACTGTTTTATACTCCCTTTGGGGTGGATCACAGCCATGAACCAGACTTAAGCTTTAAGTGATTCTCTCTGGATGGAATCTGGGGTGGAGACATAAAGAGCCAGAGGGTAGGGAGAAAGCACATAATCTCTCTTTTTTGAGTCCAGCTCCATTAGGACTGAATCTGGTCTGCATCTAGGAGTCCAGAGCTAGGGTTCTCTTTGTAGGAGAGAGAAAGGACAAGTACTCTAGAGTCTGTGGGTCAGGCAGTGGCTCTGTGTGTGGTTACACTCATATATGTATGTGTTGCTTCCTCCATTAGGATTTAAAATACCTTTGTATGCTCAGCATGTAGCACAGTGTCTGTCACATAATAAACACTTAATACTTGCATAGTGATTGATTATTATATCTCTTTTTTAATATCTCAATTTTTAAAAATAAATGTCTGTAATTCCCTGATGGTACCTAGCATAGGGATGGACAAATACATCTGTATTAATACAGACTCAAAGGAATCTTCTCCCAGGCTCAGAATAGCTTTAGGTGCTTAAGAAACACACTGAGAGGCTTGGACTTCATAGACAGAGTGTTCAGTAAAGATTTATTGACTGAACAAATGAATGCATGAGTCGTTTTCAGAATGAAGGCAGTAATATATTGTTGAGTCATCCTAGAAATGACCTATTGCTAATACAGGGCATGGAGGTTACCAAGGCAGAGGTGGTCTATTAAGTACCTTCAGCACTCGATGGACAACATGAGTGAATTGCTCCAGATTTGCTGGAAGTCTCCTGGAATTTGCTTTGGGTTTCTGGGCACAGAGCCCTGAAGCTCAGGGTGGGGCAGTAGGGTTTCCAAGGGAATGGAGGCATAACATGACTGGTTCCCGGGCTGTCTCTGAACTTAGAATAGGATGAGTGGGTGGGTACAGTCTCTTCCCTGTCTGGTGATAACTCCAGCCTCATTGAGTGGAGGGAGGATTAAAATCCCAGATTCAGTTTTTGATCCAAGGGGAGGGAGAATTAACATCTCAGATCTAGCTGTGGATACAAGGGGTAGTGTTAAAAAAATTTTTTTTTTGGTATTTTTTATCTTTTTACAACAGTCATTTTGGGGCACAAGAGGTAGTCTTATGGAAATTATTCACCTCATCAACAGATCTCTAGATCCAGATCTAGTTAGCTTGGCTGGCCCTTTTTCCAAATAAATATTTCAGCTTTGAAGTGGCCACGTTGACCAAAGTCTAGGGGACCCCTTGAGGGGAGGGGTGGGAAATGCCCAGCAGTTGTGAGATTCTGCCAGGGTCCTTCCTCTCTGCTCAGCCTGAGGTCAGATGAAATCTGAAGTCAGTTGGAGGTGGGGGGGGGGTTATGGGGAGAGAGAATGAAAGAAGGGACATAGGACTGAGATGTAAGCCTTGCTCCTTTGTTGTTATGGGTTTACTTACTCCAAAAACAAGGAGCTAAGGGGGCAGAGAGAGGCATGGATGAAGTGGTGGTGGTGAAGGGATGTCTTCAAGATCTGGTCACATAGCAGAGATAGAGCTGAGTTGAGTAGGTACAACTGCTCCCCCATGACTTTGACCACAATAATTTTCCTTGCACGTTTTCCAGGGCAGAAATCAGAGGAACTAATCCTAGGTGGGGATGGATGGGGAGGAGAAAGAAGATAAGAAGGGAAGGGGAATAAAAACAGAGAGAAGGAAAGGGGATGAGAAAGAAGAAAGAAAGGGGAGTTAGAAAAGAAGAGGCAGGGGAGGGGAGAGAGGGATGAAGGGACAGAGAGACAAAGATATACACACACAGAGACATACATAGAGACAGACACGCAGAGAGACAAACACAGAGAGACAGAGACAGAGAGGGAGATAGAGATAGAGATAGAGAGACAGAGAGACACAGAGAGAGAGAGAGCACTTTCTTCCCCACCAACATCAAGTGAATAGCTGGAAATCCAAACTTCCACCTTGGGACTCTTGGCCTCTGATTGTCAAGCATTCACCTTATCTAGATTAGACTGAGACCTACTTTCCAGTCATTCTCATGACATGCCACTGGACACATAACCTCCTTCCAAACTCCTTTCTAGTTCTAGTTCTAAGAGCAATAATCAAGCCTACACTATTATTACTGGAGAGGACATGTCAATCAGTTACTCCATGACTCCAATCACCATAGCTCCCTTGTCTGCTTAATAATTCACTCATTTAGAGACTGCATAATTCCCAAAGACCACCTCATGGACCACATCTGGTTTTGGCATCTGCTTTGGGCTTTTTCTAAGTGACCTTTGTAATTCTAACACAGAACTTTTAGAAAAACTGCTTTAATAATGAAAAAGGTAGGAGTAATGAGAAAAATTCAGGTTGGGGAAAAAACCCTATTATGTTGGTCACGTCCACCCTTTATTTTAGTAACTGGGAAATGGGATTCTGAGATAAAACTACCCTGGACTGGGAGTAGGGAGTTGGCGTGGGACAAGACAATGAGACCTAGAGATGGAGCTAGCCCAAAGCTGGGGACCACTGCCTAGAATTCAGGGTGAAGAATCAGACCAGAGGGAAGGGAGCAGAAAGCAGGTCCTTAGGCTTGAGAGATGAAGCTTCTACACAGCCTCTGTGTCTGTACACCTTTATGACTGAGGATGTAGGAAACAAGAGGGGTGATGGAATCTTTGGGGTCTGGGGCTTTGAAAACAGGACAAAAGGATGGAGGTTGAAGAGTAAGCAGCCCAAGGTAGGGAGGGCTGTGATGAGTGGTATAGCCCGGAGTAATTTCCCAATCTGCTTCTGCTCCGTTCTGGCTTTGTGTAGGAAATGGTTTTCCTGATCCTGCTAATAGATTTTCTCATCCTTGCACTAGCTGATGACTTTACCAGGAACAGGAGAGGTAGCTGGGAACCTCCCAGCTGCCAGCGGCTGACTCACCCAGAGCTCCCCTGGAAACCAACAAACCCTGTTGCCAGGGTCCCCTTTCATGCTCCTCCCTCCTTCTTCCTTTTTCACCACCTTCCTAGGGGGAGTCTCCTCAGAGCACAGGAATCCGACTTTTGTCTTCTCTGTTCTCCCTGAAATTCAAGGCATTGGAGGTCCTAGTTAAAATGCAAATATCCCTCAGGAAGGGTAATAGACTAACTTGTTTCAGTCTTAATTGGAGGGTTTCAGGGGATGGAGAAGCAAGGGAAAGGTCTGGAGCAAGGGATGCTGGGAAGGGTGGGTGGGACTGAGAGAATATCGGATGGGGTCTGCAGCCTGATAGCAAATATCAACATCTTCTCAATTTTGCCAGGGACCAGCCCTGCCCTCAGTTCCTGAAGGGCCTTAATGCCCTAACTAGCTGTTAATTTCACACCAAAATCACAAAGAGAAACAAAGATCTCTGAAGCATGGATGGTGAAAGATAGGCTAGCGAGATGAGTGTCCCCCCCCAAAAAAAGCACAAAGCTGGGGAGGTCCCAGGGACCTTCCTGCACAGACTTCTGCCATTTCCAAAGAGGCCACTAACTCTTGGTTTCTGGCTAGTCTATGCTCAGGAAAATTGCTTCAGAGTCAAAGAAGGGAACCCATCTACCCAGGCTCATCACTGTGCTGCCCAGTTTCCTGTATTACCTGCTCAGCCTTTTCTTTACCCTAACTACTTAAAGGTGAGTGGAAAAAAAACTATCCAGCCCAGAACTATTCTGTTCTCTCTCATGCTTAATTCTAGACCTTGAGAGCCAGCCACACAGACCCTTCTAAAACCATCTGAGTCATCCTCTTGTCTATACACTGGCTATGCTCTTTGTCTGGGAAGAGCTCAGATTTGTGGCTAGAGAGCAGACAGTGGTATTGACAGGGTCTGCTTTCCTCCTAGACTGGGCAAAGCCATTCATTTATTGAGAAATATTGGAGGAAAGGCTTCCTAAAAAAAGGTGGACTTGAGCCAGCACACAATTGGATATCAGTCTCATCTTTAGTAGACAATCAGCCATTTTCAGAATTAAATGAAAATGATCTAAAAATTCTTCCTTCTTCTTTTGATGCTTTATAAATGTTTGTTAATTGATGGATTGATTGAAGTCTTCCCATGACCACTTGGTTCCATTACTTCTTGCATTCTCTCCCCTCCAGCTTCTCCTCATTCAGATGCTGATTTCCTGTTCCAGTTCCTTTCTCTGTTCTATAGCTTTCCATAGCCCAGAAGAGCCTTCAGAGAGGGCACTGAGACTTGAAGAGATGACCCTATAGGAGTGTCATGGTTCTTGGAAATAGACCACAAGGTATCTACCTATGGTGTTTGTTTCTTGAGTCTAACTCAGAATCTAACACAACCCTCACACTTTTATTCCTGTCTCTTAACTAAAGTGCTTTTCCTGGAGTCTTGGGAGGCACCACCAACTTTGATCATTTACAGCCAGGGTTTGTTAAAGACTCCCTTGGAAGACTCAGTCTTCCTGAATTGTCTGGGATGAACTGCAGAAGCATAGGGTTGAACTTCTAGAAGTTCAGAGTAAGAAGGGGCTTCAGGGGCCACTTAATCTAACCCATAACTGAAAAGGCATCTATCTGCACTGATGCCTGATAAAGTCAACAGATGGTTATCCAATCTCTGCTTGAAGATCTCCAAAGAAGAACAATCTGCCACCTCTCAATGCAGCTCATTCTGTGTTCTACTTATTTCTCTGATACCAAATCTAAATTTTCCCCTTTAAAATTTTCCAGCTATTGCTTCTGGTAATACTTTTTGGATCCAAACAGAACAAATTTAATCTCTCTTTCACATGATAAGCCCTCCAAATACTTGAATAGAATGATGATGTCTTCCCTTAGTCTTAGCTTGCCTAAGCAAACATCCTCAGTTCCTTATCACATGGATTCAAAGCCCGTCACTAGCCTAGTTACTCTCCTCTGGATGCCCTCTAGCTTTTGCCAAGTTTTCCCTAAACAGCAGTTCTCAGAACTGAACACAATATTGCAAGCTGTGGTCTGATCATAGCAGAGGACAGTGAGATTATCACCTCCCCCATTTTTTTGCCGGAAGTTATACATTTCTTAATGTTACTCCACATTTCATTAGCTTCCCCCCCCTTTTTTTAGCTATTATATCATACTACTGACTCATGCTAAGCTTATAGTCCATTCAACTCTTTTCCAGAACCTAACATGCTTCCTCTACACTCTATTTATGAAGCTGATTTTTTGATCCCAAGTGTTAGACTTCTCATTTATTCCTACTGGATTTCATCTCCCTAGATTCAGTCCAATCTCTTCTAGATCTTTTTAGATACTGACATCATCATTTACTATTTCAATTCTTTCACTTAATTTGGTATCATCTGAAAATTTGTTGAGCATCCCATGAAGGTCTTTGTCCATATCACTGGTAAAAAATGGCAAATAACCCAAGGCCAAACACAGATCTCTGAAGTACTCCGCTGTTGACCTTCTGCCAAGTCAACATAAAACCACTCCTTGGCCTGTCCAGGGTCCTCTACAGGTTCTCAGTGGAGCTGGGTGAGCCAAGGAAGGAAGCAGATGTTGAAACAAATCAGAGTAGGGTAATCTCACTAGGAGGCAGTGTGAACCGTTTCTCTCGGGCACACAGTAGGCTCTCCACATGTGCCGCCACAACCCGGCACAGTTCCAGGCCCTGTGGAGACAGAAGGGAAAATGATTCAGACACTTCCTGTCTTCACTTATAAGCTCTCTCTCTCACAGAATCCTCTCACAGTTTCCTTACATGTGTTCACAGAGCACAGGGTAGTGATAAAACTCTCTCTCTGTATAGGAATATATGTATATGTACACATGCATATATGTATAGCTATAGCTTATGCACATGTGGAAAATAATATATATTATACACAATATAATAAATACATATATAATTCATAGAATATAATATATAATAAATGCATAATATATAATTTATAGAACATAAACATCCAGGCCTCTGAGAGGACGCCTCCTTGTTTGCACTTGTCTTGGGCTATACTGACTAAGGAAGTAGGAGGACAGACCTCTCCCAGAGGCCTGAAGATTCTCCTGCCTCTTTTAGGGGTGGTTGGTTATAGAATGAGAAGCAGTATGGCATAGTAGATAGAGAGATTGACCCAAAGCCAGGAAGACCCAACTCTGACACATACTGACTTCTTGTGACTCCTCAAGTCACTTAATCTCTCTGTGTTCTTAGGGGGAATCTTTAAGATGCTGACTCAAATTGGTGGAGGGAATTTCCTCACTTAGAGAATGAAATCACTGATCTAGCCCCTCTCCCTATCACTACACAAGGATTCAGAGAAGAGTAGTTATGCAATGTGATAGAGTTTACTGGGCATTGGGTCCAAGTCTCAGCTTTGCCATGGACTCACCATGTGACTTTTGGTCAAGGACTTGCCCTCTCCAGCCCCCTTATCTCTAAAATGAGGGAGTTTGGCCAGACAACCTCTAAGATCCTCCAGTTCTAAACCCTAGGAGTTATAATTTCCATGAAAATCCAATGGAATTTCAATAGGAACCCCTGGGGCTCAGTAATCAGATCTGAGGAAGCAACCCACCCTGGGCAAGACTGAGAAACTAAGCACCTGGAAAGAAAGGCAGACATTAGAGCAAAGAACTCCAGTTCAAAGTCCCTTCTATTTGGTATGGTTTTCTAGTCCTGGGACCTAGACACTTGCCCAAAAGAATCCCAGGTGGTTCCATTGGCTCAATCAACAAGAAATGAGGATGCTAAAATCACTGCTCCATAGAAACCCCAGAGTAGAGGGATTAGGGAAATCCATGAAGAACAAGATTATGAATAACAGAGAACATTCCAAAAAAGTCTGCTTGTAGGCGTACCCACACGTGTTAAAGTCACAGAAGCCCAGAACTGAAAAGGACCTTGATATCATGTAGCCTAACCAATATGTGAACAGAAATCCTCTTTACCATATTCCCTATAAATGGCCACCCAAGCTTCCATTTGAAGACTTCCAGTGATGAGGCATTCAAGGCTTGGGAGGGTGGGGGGATGGTCACGATTATAATGTTGAGCACTTATATAGTACTTTAGAGTGTACAAGTCATGTCCAACTCTTCATGACCCCATCTGGGGTTTTCTGGGCAAAGATACCAGAGCAGTTTGTCATTTCCTTCTCTGACTCATTTTATATATGAAGAAGTTGAGGCAAACAGGGTTAAGTGACTTGACCAGGTCACATATCTAGTAAGTATCTGAGGCTAGATTTGAACTCAGGAAAATCAGTCTTAGCTTAGCTGCCCTAGGGTGTTCAAAGGGCTTTACAAATATTACCTGGCTCAATCTATACAATAACCTTGGGTGGTAGGTACAATTATTCCTGTCCATTCTACAGATAGGTAAACTGAGGCAAGCCAGAAGTTAAGTGTCTCCTCGGGGTCACACCGCTGGTAATGATCTGGATATCTGTCATATTTGCACGTAGGTCTTCATGAATGCAGTGCTGGCGCTCTGTCCACTTGACCTTTTAATTGCCTCATGACAGCATACTGAGACACGATGGCTATCTTCAAGTATTTGAAGGACCGTTATGTGGAAAAGTATTTAAATTTGATTTGTTTGTCCTCAGAGGGCAGCTCAAGGCATAGCTCAGTTCCCTTTCTATTCAGTTATAGGTATGGTCCAATTTCTGTCTTGTGAGAAAACTTAATTGAATTATGAGAAAACCATATTGCATTGTTTGAACCTAGTCCTGTGTAGCTAGGAAGCTGGGCCACTCTACCTGTTGCTTAGAGACCCTTAGGTTATGCTGACCAGAAACCCAGTCAGATCCAAAGATTGAGGCAACAAGTTTTCTCATAATTATACGTTTCAAACAACTGGTATGTATTATCTGAAAACTGGTCCCATACTGGTCAATCAGCTATCATTTCCTTATTCCTTTCATTGAATACAGACACTTGGGGAAGGGAGTGGACATCTCTTTTTCTGATTTTAAGGAATTGTACCTGTTCATTCTCCTCTTCCCAACTCAAGAAGTCCCTAACCTTTCCTCTAATCAGAAATCAAATGACTTAATCCTGTATCCTGGTTTATATCCTGTTAATTTTTTCTTTTAATACATAAAAATCTGTCTTCCTCCGTATTTGGGATTCAGTGCCAAGCTGAGGAGGCTTGGTCCTAATTTGTTATGTAATTGGCATTGTTGCTCAGTTGTGTCTGACTCTACATGACCCCATTTGGGGTTTTCTTGGCAAAGATACTAGAGTGATTTGCCATTTCCTTCTCCGCCTCATTTTACAAATAAAATATGTGTGTGTGTGTGTGTTTGTTCATCCGTCGCTGCCGAAGAAGACCATGCCATCAGAGAAATAATGACATGACTTGCACTTGACTTTGTTTTGAGGGAGGGAGGGCTGTGCAGGTCGCCAGCCTCACTTCTCCTCCAGAGCCATCTGAATCCACTGACCAAATATTCACCAGGATGACTGGAGATGACCCAAGATGAAGCAGTTGAGGTTAAGTGACTTGCCCAAGGTCACACAGCTAGTGAGTGTCAAGTGTCTGAGGTGAGATTTGAACTT
>CM053772.1:124653011-124681780 GCA_028658325.1 Potorous gilbertii | reverse complement strand
AATGATAAATCAGGAAATATGTTTGAAAAAAACAGGTTATGCTACAAGGTTTTACACATACTACAGTCAAATATTTATAAAATAAAAAAGCTCATTTTTCTGTAGAGCTCCCCTTTCTAAATTCTTTCCTCTTCCCCTTCTCTCTTATACCTTATTTTCTTCTCTTTCCTTGTCCATCTTCATCCTCCCCCACCAACTCCCACTCCTGCTTCATGGGATCTTTTGAATTTTGTTTGCCTAGAGGCTCTCAGCCCAGCCTCCATGACCACACACTCAGGTGGTGAGGAGGGAGCTAGCTAGTATGGGTGCATGGAGAACTTAGGTCCATTGGGAAGGATTGGCATCTGGGTCCTTCCCCCCACCCTGTCTTGGAGGGATGGGATGCCATGAGTTTGACTTGTCCATGGGCATAACTAGGAGGGGTGCTTACCTCTGATCTATCAGTGTCATGAGGGTTCAGTGACCCCTGGTGAGCTCGGAGGCGACATGTCCACCCTTAAAAATCTCTTTAGAAGGAATGGAAGGAATAAAGCAGAGGGCAGGAGGTAAGATTGAATGTGTAGGTCAGGAGCCCCAGCACCTTCCTGTGAGCTTCTCCCTCCACAGGTGTTTTACCCCAAGGACAGCTACAATCACCCAGTCCTCTTGGACCTCCTCTTCAGACAGGTGAGACCCCAGGCTAGTGCAGCCCCAAAAGCAGAAGGAAGAACTCTGAGGGAATCCCAGCTGAGGGCTCTTCCCTTCATTCACAAAAGATGGAGGAAATGGGGACAGTATCTTCTCAGCTGGCCAGGCAGACCTGTTCCCCAAGGGAAGAGGATGCTGGATAGGTACCCCTGAGGCCTATCTGAGGGAACCAACATTCCCTTCCTGTAAAGACTTTCTGCAGTGCTCTCTCTGCCCCATTCCCACTCCCACCCAAAACGAATCCCAGATTCTCAGGAGTCTTGTCATCTAGAAAGTAGTCCTTCCTAAAACTGCAGTGCCTTCCAGATAGAAGATACTTCATAAATGTTTATTGAATGACTTGACAAATTCAGAAATCCAGACTCACTGCAGCACATTCTCTGCCTGGCACTACCACATCTCACTCACTACCAGATCTCTTCACTTAGGGCCAGTTCCCCTAAGAGAAGAGAATGCTGGATAGGTACCCCTGAGACCTATCTCGGGGGACCAGGATTTTCTTGCTCCCTAGGAAGAGAAAAGAGAAAGTCAGAGGGTGAGGACAGAAGAGGGGCCAGGGCAGGTGGAGAAAAGTCCCTGGGCACTACTGACAGGCTGAGATGTGTTCCTCCCCACCTTGACCCTGTTTCTCGGTTCCCTCTTTCTGTGGCCCACATCTTGTCCCTGCTGTTCATGCTGCCTCAGGAAGAGGGTGGGGTGATAGGCAGTGCTGGGACATCATACCCCGGGGCTAAATATCTCTCAATATGCCTCGGCTCTCTCCCCTCAGATACTTCATGACACCTTCTCTGAAGCCTGCATCAGAATCTCTAAGAAAGAGAGAATGAAGATGAAATCCATCTTTGGTACTAGGGGCTTGGGATGAGGGTGGAATAGGCAGATCAGAGCATTGAAGGTTTAGGACTTGACACACCTCCCACTTCCTCCTGAGAGCCCAGCCTGGGACTCGGTGTCAGGTGACTTCTAACCCAAAGTCTAGACAAGGTCCCCTGGGACCATCCCATCTCCTTTCCACTGAGGCTCAGTGTCCCCTACTGGGACTGGAATACTTACATTATTGTGGCTAAACATAACCCCACTCTCTTCTATCTCAGTTTTAAAGAGTCTACCTACTTGTCTTACTTTTCCTTAAATCACTGTATCTTAGATGCATTACTCACAGGACTGCCCTGGGCCCCTGAGTTTATCTGATCTGTCTAGGCCCCTCTGAGGTAAAGTAAAGAAAGCCCTGGGATTCGGTCCCCTAGAAGAAAGCTCCAGGGGACCTTGATGGTCTAGTGGGAAAAGCATCCAATAGTCAGTGGAAGTAACTCTAATCTGGAAAATCAAGAGACCTGGGTTCTAGTCCCAGCTTTGCAAGTAATCAGTTTGGAGAGGCCATTGTCTTTTTTCTGTGCCTCAGTTTCCATATCTCTAAAATGTGAAAAAATGGTTCCTTTGAACACTGAGACCTCTTCTAGCTCTTGATTTCTAGGAGTTTGTCTCTTAGAGATGAAGGAAGAGAGGGAAGAAGGGAAAATGATGCTCGGGATCTACTTCTCTTAGTCCAGAACAAGTTGGACTCGCTACATCCAGTGGTGAATGAGAGTATCAAGAGAGCAGTGGTCAGTGAAGCTCGAGAGGGCTGGGAAGTCTATTTCTCCCGACTCTTCCCAGCCACGGTAAGGTCTTTCTCTTCCTTCCCCTTCCTGCTAGGATGAGGTGGACCCCTGTGTACAGGAGTGGTGAAGACCTGAAGATATCTGAGGGAATCCTAGCTGAGGGCTTTTTCCTTCATTCCCAGAAGATGGAGGGCATGGGGGTGGTCTCTTCACAGTTGGCCAGGTCGGCCAGTTCCCCTAAGTGAAGAGAATGCTGGATAGGTACCCCTGAGACCTATCTCGGGGGACCAGGATTTTCTTGCTCCCTAGGAAGAGAAAGGAGAAAGTCAGAGGGTGAGGACAGAAGAGGGGCCAGGGCAGGTGGAGAAAAGCCCTGGGCAATACTGACAGGCTGAGATGTGTGTTCCTCCCCACCTTGACCCTGTTTTCTTGGTTCTCTCTTTCTGTGGCCCACATCTTGTCCCTGCTGTTCATGCTGCCTCAGGCTCTTAAATCCATGCTGTATTGTTCCCCTGCAGGGCAGTGTGGGCACAGGTGTACAGATCCTAGCTGTGTCTCACGTAGGCATCAAGCTCCTTCGCTTGGTAAAGGGCAGCTGGTCATCAGGGGAACAGCTTCGGGTCTTACGGAGTTACAGGTAACAGATACTCAATGGGATAGAAGCCAACAGGCATTAAGTAAGGACGGGCATTCAGCAGGGGGCTGCTCTGAGTTGGAAGAAGAGGTGACCTTCCCATCACAGCTAGGTGATTGTATTAGCAAACACCCTAACACATCCAGGATGGTTGCTAGCACAGGTTCTTTGATCAGTTTTGCTAAAGGAAAGACAACTTTCAAGGGGTCAACAATCTTCTTTAATTACATTCACTAGTTCAGGGGAAGGGTTAACACCCTGAACATGGAAAAAATATAAACAGAGAAAATACAGGCAGAGAAATAAGCACAAATATAAACAGACAGGGCTCCAGCTCTCTGGCATAGCAATATTGCTATACACTTTATATACATCACTGGATCGAGGGAGCACAGACATCTAAGCAGTTGAGAGACTCTTAACAAATGGCTACTCAGAGTCTTGACCAGGAAATCAAAAGATCCTTCTCATGAGTGAACCCCCAAAGCAAAATACCAACTCCCAGAATACATAACAAAGACTCAACATCTGATCGGCTGAGTGCCCAGGAGCTTAAAAATCCTTGTGCACTTAATTGGAAATTCCCCTAGCCCAGAACATGATTAGCTCTGGGCCAGTGCTCTATGTGCATATTAATTGGCAGGGAAGATCTTCAAATTCCCTTAACATTACAGTGGTACAAGTGGATGAAGTAGTGACATGGAGTTAGGAAGGATCTGAATTCAAATTTAGCCCCAGATGCTTACTAGCTGGGTCACCCTGGGCAAATCACTTAATGTCTCTCTGCTTCAATTTCCTCATAACAGCACCTATCTCCCAGGGTTGTTGTGGGGACGAAATGAGTCAATATTTGCAAAGTGTTTTGCAAAGCTTTGCTAATATCACTGGAAAGGGTTTGAGAATTCAGGATAAGTATGGTAAAGCAGGGATCTCAAACCTGTCAGTTTAGGACTGCTGTGAAGTTTCCCAAGTCATAGCATCCTACCCTTTGTTCATAACAATAAGTAATCCAGTGAATCAGATCTTGTAAAGAGAAACCAGATTTTGGATGATAGTCAAGCAAATAGAATCATGATATTATATTAAAAATAAGCATGAAATTTGAGTATGTGGACAGGATTAGGGCATTTCGTTTCCTTTCCAAAGTATCTTTCCCCTTAGATAATGAGTTGTCACTTACTTTTTATTTTTTGAAATAATCTATTTAGATTATATCACATAAATGGGTTAACTTTGACTTTTGACTTTCAGATCATGAAATAGCCCAGTTAGGGTAATGATTAAATGACAAGATCCCCTAAGTACAAACTACAATTTATACTTCACTTAACTGTTATGTGTTCCAATTTCTCTAAATATTGTTTTGTTTATCTTTCCCCTCATATCTGGGTTATCCAAGATGTCTTTTCAAGCTTCTGCCTCCTTTCTCATAGCCTTTCTACTCAGCTGCTATTTGGAGCTCAGGTGTAAATGACTTCATTAGCACTTCGGAGCACTCCAGGTTAGGTCTGCAGGAGTTTTCAGCTTTGGTGTGTTCATTCTCTTTTCTGAGGGGCCCTCTTGAACTACCACCACTGCTCTGTGTTTGGACTATTTGTTACTCGTTTTTTCTTAAAGGAACATTGGCACATTTTGACATCATCAAACAAAACAGGTCTCTCCCAGATTAAACAGTATTAAAGAGGTTGTTCCCCATGACTAATGTGGAAATACGTCTAATAGGATTTTACATGTATAACCTATATCAGATTGCATGCCATCTTGGGGAGGGGAAAGATTTAGAACTCAAAAATCTTATAAAAGTAAATGTTGAAAACTAAAAATAAATAAATTTTAGAAAATAAATTTTTCTAAAAAAAAAAAAAGCAGTTGTTCCCTCTGGCACCATATGCTGGCACCATCTTCCTATGACAAATAAACCAGGGGCAGTCTTTTCTTCCTCCCCTCCCCTGTCTCAGGGATCTCTCCATTGGTCATATGCCAATATTAGGCACATGATTTGGAATTACATTAATAGCCTTTATTAAAGCCAATTCTTTCCTGTGCCTGATACAAAATTCTGCCCACCCCCTCCCCCTTCCCCTGTATGTGGTTTATCCCATCTTCCAACCTTTCACCAGAAACTGAGAAGGTGGAATATGTCTCTAGGCTTTTTGGAGGAAGTCAGAGAGGAGTCATTTCTTCTAACTGTGTCGGGAATGATATGGATTTGAGAACAGAACTGAGAGGAGGTTTTTCTTTGGTCTCAAGTATATGTAATCTGCAGATCTGCGTCAATGTATGAGACTCTTAGTTTTTCATCAATTGTCAATTCACAGCCTTCCCCTACTTAGGAAGGATCTGGGCACACAAGTTCCTCACACGGACCTCACGTGGCCCTGCCCCTCTCCCTTCCAGCTACACAGACATCCTTTTTGTGACCACCCCCTCCATGAACATGCTGGAATTCAACCTGGCCAGTGAGAAACTTATTCTTTTCTCAGCCAGAGCTCCTCAAGTGAAGAGCATGGTGGATGACTTCATTCAGGAACTCAAAAAGGTAAGAGATCAGGGAATAAGGGACCTAGTGTAGAGGGAAGTCTAATTCTCTTAGGACCGGTGGTTAACCTGTGGCCTTAAGGTTGGTCACATATGACCTTCTAGGTCCTTAAGTGTGGCCTTTTGACTAAATTCTAAAATTTGAAACCCAGCTCATATGCTCTCTTCTGTCTCCCCCTCACATTCCTTTGGGGTTTACTGGCTAGATTTCCTTCCTTCCTTCCTTCCTTCCTTCCTTCCTTCCCATTCCCAAAACCTTAAACCCAGTACACTATGAAGCCCATAGACTGGACAACAATAGGTCCCTGCCCAAGTTCCACTATTAGTAGTAACAGTTTCTCACAGCTTAATTTAGTTATTTTTTTCTTTTGGTCATTAAAAGGACCCTTCCCTGACTTCTTAAAGAGGCCTATTCACTCAATGGGAGTTACCTCCCTCTAAGAGTACCTGAAAAGGCCAAGGTCTCCTATTGCATCCTGGGCCAACTCCAGTCATCCTGATGAATATCTGGTCCCTGGATCTAGATGGCTTTGGAGGAGAAGTGAGGGTGGTGACCTACACAGCCCTCCCTCCCTCAAAACAAAGTCAAGTGCAAGTCATGTCATTATTTCTCTGATGGCATGATCTTCTTCTATAATGAAGGATAAACACAACAATTTAAGGACCTAGAAGGCCACATGTGGCCTCAAGGATACAGGTTCCTCACCCCTGCCTTAGGACAAGGAGCATTGCTTTCTCTCTCTTTTACAATCTATGTAATGTCAGGGAACATCTCCAGTTGTCTTGATCTAGATCTGGCCACTGGATCCAGATGACTCCAGAGGTGAAAGTAAGGTTGGTGACCTTGCATAGCCCTGCCTCACTTAAATTCATTTCACCTGCAAGTTATGACATCACCTCCCTGGTATCATGGTCCTCTTTGAGAGCAAAGGAAAACAATAAATACCTGTCCAATTCCTGCTGTTGGGGTTAATATGTGTGTGTTTGGATAACCAGTAACTGTATGAATATATATATCACTGTGGAGCTATATATCTATGCATATATACACATTAGACATATCCATACATCTTATCTGTATACATATGTGTACATTGTATGCACACATACATCACATACATGCATATATATGAGACTGGGAAAGGGACATTATGAGGGTAATGAATAGAAACCAGAACTGAAGTCAAGAAGACCTGAGTTCAAGCCTTGCTTCTGACATGAGCTCCATGACTGTGAACAAGTCACTGAATTTCTCAGTGCTTCTAGGAAATTCTTTGACTATAAATCACAAAGGATTTGCCATCTGTGTTGGGAAAGGGAGTTTTCCCACCAGGAGTTTCCTACCTCAAGGAACTCACAGATAAGAAACAAAAAAGAATAAAGGTGAAAGTGCCTTGAGGGGTCCTTGGTTCTCTAAGGGTGAGGGAAGCACTATGGAAGAAGCTGGTTGTGGTCCATGAGTATGGAAGCATCCTGGGTATAAATGGCAGACGTCTGCCCATTGGATCTCAGTGTCTCCAAACTCCCCTGTGCTTTAGGATTCTGATTATGTTGTTGCTGTGAGAAACTACCTGCCGGATGATCCGAATCTCCTGAGCTTCCACAAGGGTGACATCATCCATTTGCAGTGTTCAGAGTGGCCCGAGAGGGGTCAGTGCCTGATGGGGAGCCCCAACTGAAGCCCAACTCAGCACAAGGAGGAGCAATGATCCCAGAACCGCATGGATACTAGACTAGTGATTACCTCAAGACCCTGCTCCTCCCTGCGCCACATCTTTACTTGCCCACAGACCCCTGCATGCACAACACCAATAAGCTTCTTGACTTCTTAAATTTCCTCACCCTAAACCACCACTCAGGTCAGGAATAGATGGCATGTGACTTACTACATGGCTATCTTCATTTGTCAATGTTTATTGAACCTCATTCCGACTTCTCACAACCAGACCCTGATTTTTTTCTGGCTGTTATAATGTTTAAGATTTGCTCGATAGCAAAAAGCCATCATTCTGTCAGCCCCTAGACCATGACTTGCTGTCGGGTAGAAGGGGTGGATGGGAAAACACAAGGACCATGAGCTGATAACAACTCTCTACCTCCCAGGATACAATTATGGTTACGTAGTCAGAAAAAAGGTCATCTATCTGGAGGAGCTGAAAAGGGACACCCAGGACTTTGGTAAGTACTAGGAAGAATCCTGTGTGTGTGTGTACGTGTGTGTGTCTGCGTGCACACGTGCGTGCATGCGCACACACATGTGGTCACATGTGCTTGCACATGCATATGCATATTCACTCCATAGTAGATTATCTTCATGACCCTATTTGGGGTTTTCTTGGCAGAGATTCTGGAATAGGTTGCCCTTTCCTTCTCCAGCTTGTTTTACAGGTGAAGAAACTGAGGCAAACAGGGTGAAGTGACTTTTCCAGGGCCACACAGCTAGTGAGTGTCAAGTGTCTGAAGCATTATTTGGACTCAGGTCCTCCTGTCCTATCTTCCACACCATGTAGGGGCAACTCTTTAAAACTGTAAATTGTTCAGCATGGTGGTAAAGGCCTGTAATCCCTGCTGCTAGGGAAGAAGGAGGCTGGTGGATCTCTTGAGGTTGGGAGTTCTAAGCTGTAGTAGCCAATTGGATATCTGAACTTTAGTCTGGCACCGAAAGGGTGAGCCTCCAGCAGCAAGGGGAAGTGGGAGGGAAGAGCAGGTCAATAATGGAACAGATCAAAATTTGTGAGCCTATCAAGGCTACACACATACATACACACACACACACACACACACACATACACACACACACAAGCGCACATGTAAATGGGAGTGGGGGAGGGGAGGGTTAGGAAAAGGGAGGGAGAAGAAGGGAAACTAGCCTGAAAATCTTTCTATATCTATCTATACACATATAGTTCTATTTATATGTGTATACATATAGATCTACAAATATATATATATGGAAAGAGACAAAGACTCAGGAAGAGAGACAGACAAAAACAGAGACACAAGAGGAGAAACATACATGGGAAGACAGAGATAGAGACACACGGGAGTGAAGGGAAAGAGAGACAGAGAGGGAAAGGGAGGGAGAGAATGAGAGGAGAGAAAGAATGAGAGGAGAAAAAGAATGAAAGGCAAAAGAGAGGGGGGAAAATATATATATATATATATATATATATATATGTTGCAGAGCAGGTGTTGATTTACATTGGTAGAAGGTCCTGTCTAGGAGTTCCCTAAATCTAATGAAAGCACACGTCCTGTGAAAGAAAGAACGAAAGAAAGAAAGAGAAAGAAAGAGAGAGAAAGGAAGAAAGAGAGAAAGAAAGAGAGAGAGAAAGAAAGAAAAAAGAAAGAGAGAAAGAAAGGAGAGAGAGAAAGAAGGATAATATATTATAATTACATATAATATATTGTAAAAATAAATAATATATAAAATAATAAATTAAAATAAATATAAATAATAATAATTAAATTGTTATATTTATTTCTCCTTAAGTCTGTCTTTCTAAATGTATATTTTGGGGGGGGTGTTGTACAGCACCATCAGGGAGTGCTTGGTGGACTGCTCTGCCTCCTGGATGCTGGCAGGGCTGTTTGTCTCTGTAGATGCCTCTGTGATCTCATCACAGTGTGAGTATTACCTCCACTGGAACAGATCACAACCCCTTTTTAGATCAAGATTATCTTCCCAGTCCCCTCACTCCTTGACAGAGCATCTACCAAAAGGCCAGAAGCCTTTCTTTGATTCCTTTCTTTTTTTACACTAGTAACATCCATTTCTCTATTTTGTTGACATCCATAAAGACACGGTGATTGGGGGAGGGGAGGCAGCAGAAGCTGCACAGCTGGGAAGGCAGTGCTTAAGCTAGGTCTTAAGGGAAAAGAGGCAGAAGTGAAGACAGAGGGAGTGCATTCCAGATATGGGGGGGCAATCGTGCAAAGCCAGAGTAGGAAGACAAACTGTTGTGTGTTAGGAAAAGTAAGAAGGACAGTTTGGACCATAGGGTGCAGGACTGAGAATAACATATACTAAGACAAATTGGCCTCAAAGAGTTTGACTTCAGTTGGGAGGAAAGAATATGTACATATATAAGTAAATACAAAATGATATCTTTCCAAGGGAGGGCACAAATTTAATACAAAGGGTATTCTGTTAACAGAATGGAGATTGCAGAGAGCACTATGGAAGGATAGTGGACAGTGGGATAAAGATACTGGAGGGATGGGAGCTCACATGGATGGGTATGAAAGAAAGGGGAGTCATGGTCAGGGAAGGAAAGACCAGCCTCCACAGCTTAGGATTCAAAGTTACAGAGATTCTGAGTGGAGTCCTAGGGTTGGAGATGATCACATCCTTCAGAGAAGCAATGGTAATGTTGATTTAATTATCAGCTCCTGAGCAAGAGGTGAAAGGGGGACAATGCTCCTGGCAGGGTTCAATAGGCTGGCCATAGAGATGAGCATTTTTGAGATGTTAACCCGCTAATCACCATCCAGGTCGGCTCTGCCCCAAGGTTCACTCCAGTGTTGTCAATTATCTCTCCCACAGTGGAAAAGATTAATGACGGGTCTTTGTTCTTCCCCAGTGAAAGTCATCTTCGCAACTTACACACACACACACACACACACATACAACCGCACACACAAATACAACCCCAGATCTTATTTGCACATTGACTTGTTTATAATTTTGATGCCCTTGATGGGTCCCAGTACATTCCAAAGCATGTGTCATGGACTGAATAATTTTGAGAAAATATGGTTTGAGTTGGAGGTTAGAAGCCAGACCTCTGGAGTTTCTTCCTGATTGCACTGGTTGTCATACTAAACTGTTAGCCTTTTGTCCCTTAGGGGAGGTGGAGATGGAGTAAGGGAGGGAATAGGGAGAAAAAAGACAGGAGGCATTCTTCTGGATAGTCCCTGAAGCTCAACCTACACCCACCTCTCAAGGGAACACAGACCCTGAGCCTTCTCATCTCCATTTATTCATTCATTTAAGAAAAATTTGCTACCCACATGCTATGTGCTAGACACAAGGGCAACGGGAGATGAAAATGAAACAAGCGTAATGATGGTAACACTTTTGTTGCTGTTGAGTCTTTTCTCATGGCTAAATCTCGGTGTCCCCCATTTGGAGTTTTCTTGGCAAAGACACTAGAGTGGTTTGCCATTTCCCTCTCCAGCTCATTTGACAGATGAGGAAACTGAGGCAAACAGAGTGAAGTGACTTGCCCCGGGTCACACAGCTAACTCATGAAGATGAGTCTCCCTGACTCCATCCACTGCTACACAGGGTTACCTGTATAGTATCTATATCCCCACACGTTGGGGATATGGAAATGAAGACAAAAGTTTCTGTCCTTATATATAAATAATAATATAAAAATAGCTGGCATTTATAGCATGCTTTTCACATGATCTCATTTGTTGTTTCTACATTGCTATCGGGGAACAGTACGTGAACATACCAGGCAACATGAAATATGTGCACCATGAATACAAACTCATTTCACATGGGTCATTAGATACTGAGGGCATGAAGAAAATCTGTGGCGTGTTCTCTGAGTCCCTTTCCTCTGCCTGATTCCCCCAGGATGGAAGTTTGGAGCCATTCACGGGAGGCCTGGCCGATTCCCCATGGACCTGGTCCAGCCTGTCGCTGCCCCTGACTTTCTCCAGCTCCCTTCAGAGCTGGATGTGGGCGGACCCCGGGACCAGTCAGGCAGAGCAGCTGCTGTGGCTGTAGCTGTGGCTTCTTCAACTGTGGCCCAGGCGATTGGCAGGAAGACAGAGGTGATGACGCCATCTCAAAGGATCTTAAAGACCCGGAAGTCTGGGGGTGGGGACAGGGTTCTGTTAACCCATGGGCATTGTCCGAGAGAAAAGAAAGCAAGTCCAGGCCCCCTCAGCCATTGGAAGGAAGCATCCATCCCACTGCTCATTCTTATCCCCCATTCCTAAGCTATGAGAATGTTAGATCTACCTTACTTCAACCTCTTTGTTCTACATATGAGGAAACTGAGGCCCAGGGATGTAAAATTACTTGTCCAAGGCCACACAGCTTGTTAGTGGGAGAACTGAAATTAGAGGTCTCCTAATTCCAAGTCCGGTGCTCCACACTGGCTCTTGATTCACTCACTTCCAGATAATATTCCCTGCAACTCACATTTTTATCCAGAACTAGGTATTTTTATCCCTTGGATATCTTCCCCCAGTCTCCATCCTTCCCTTGTCCTTCTAGGCTAGGGACATCTCCAGGGAATTTGGGGAGGAAACCTCCCGGCAGGAGGTCTATGGGGCATCCCTACTCCCCAGTCATCGGTATACAATGCTGGAATTTGCTCAAAAGTATTTCCGGGATCCACAAAGGCGATCCATGTGAGTTCTGATTCTATGTAGGGGATGGGAGGGAGAAAAAGAAAGGTGAGGTTGGGGGAGACATCACAAATCTGGAAGAGAAACCAATCTTGGAGGTTCTGAATGGGCTACGGGGCAGATCAGGAAGGAGAAAAGGTTGGCCAAAGAGCTTCCCTTTGGGAGGTTCTGATCTGGGAGGGCTTGGGGGTGATATTAGCTCCTCCCAGACTTTGTATAATGGCATGCCTGACCCGGGTAACCCAGTAGTAGCAATCCCAGTCCTCAGCTTCAATTTGTTAGTCAAGCATTATTTACTTAATCCTGCTACACGCCCAGCACTGGGTGGGGAGGTAAGGGGAGGAAGAAAACTGGTCCCTGCCCACTAGAAGCTTACAGCCTAATAAAGGGAGAAAGACGTACTTATGTGAAAAGATGATTCATATGCCCCTGAATTCCTGGAGGAGGGGAAAAGCCTAAGCAAAGACATAGAGGTAGGAAAATCACCAGCTCTCCTGTTTCCTGTGTCAGGGATTCTTTCAGGCAGAAATCCAAGAAAGGAAGAGAATCCAGAGATGTGAGCAACATGCTGAAATTTTCCAAGGTACTTTGTAGCCCAGAGGTGGAGGGGGAGGGAAGACATCACCCAGGCTTAGACTGGCACTCTATTCTCCAGGAGTCTCCCCAAATCCTTGACCCATGCCTGGCTCCAGTTCCAAGTTACTGGTCATCATTCTCCTCTCATCCCCATTTCACCTCTTTCCCAGCCCTTAGGACCAGTTTAGGGAATATCTGCTAAAGGGGAAGCTTCCTCATTGCTATTTCCTATTCTCCAGATGCATTCATTCAAGTAGCATTTATTAGTCAACTACTGTATGCTAGCATAGGGACACAAAGATAGAAATTAAGCTAATGCCTGCCTTCAAAGAACTTATGTTCTCATTAGAGGTCAACACCAAGTATGCATAGAAGTAAATTTTAAAAATAAATACAAAATAATATCTGGGGGAGGGTGCTAACAACAGAGGGCATGGGGATAGGCTTCTTGTAGGATTTAACCCTTAAGCTGAGCAGCTCTGAAGAAAGTCAGGGGTTTTAAGAAGCCTGTGAGAAAGTGCATTCCAGGCAGGGGAAATAGCCAGACATGGAATGTGGTATGTAGGAAAGATCAAGCAAGCCAATTTGACCTCAACCAGGAGAATCACATACAAAAGAACCTGGAAAGCTAATAGCAGTGATGATGATGGAGGAGTAAGAGGAGGAAAAAGAGGAAGAGGAGAAAAAAAGACAGAGGAAGGAGAAGCAGCTGCAGCATTTGTATAATACTTTAAGAATTACAAAATGCTTTACAAATATTATCTTATTTTTACCCTTAAAAAAAAAAACAACCCTGGGATGTGAGTGCTATTGTTATTCCTGTTTTACAGAAAAGGAAAATTGAGACTAGAACCATATTGTGAAGGTCCTTAAAATCCAGAGGAGTTTGTATTTGAACCTAGAAACGAGATGCAGCCACCAGAGTTTTGTGAGCAGAGGAGTGACCTGTGCTTTGGGAATATCAGTTTGGTAGTCATGTAGAGGATGGATTGGACAGGGGAAATTGAGTCAAAAAATCATCCTCATAGCTTCTGCCTATTTCTTTCCCTCTCCCTCTCCCTCTCCCTAGGAAGAGGCTATCATCCCAGGCACAAGGTAGTAGAGAAAATGTACAGTTTCTTTTATACAACATGACAACAATGTGAAAATATGTTTTATAGGAATGTATATATAAAGTCTATATCAAATTGTATGCTGTCTTGGGGAAAGGGGAGAGAAAGGAGGGAAAAATATTTTAAACTTATGGGAGTGAATGTTGAAAACTATAAATAAATTAGAAAAAAAGACTGAAAAAAGTACATAGAGTCCCTGAACACTCCATTCTCTCACCCACCTTCTTCCTTCATCAGTGACTCCCCCCTCTCTTCCACTTCATATCTTCATCATAATATCTAGCATGGTGATATCATTGCCATGATATCTGACACAATGATGGCATGAGTTGATATCATGACTGGGGGCTTGCCCATATCATCACTTTCAAGGATGGAGTAGTTAAAAAGGTAAAAGCCCCCTTAATATCTCTTTTCCCATATAACAATGTCCATATTTTCTTGCATCTCTAATATTCTCTAGTTTTGAGTTGTCCTCTCAGTGCCCAGGAAGGGTAGGGAGTTCTTGGTGGACTTAGGACTACCTGCCCAACCTCCCAAATGACTCAATGAGGTAGGTATGAGCTTGTATCATAATATTTCTGTGAAATGGCTGTTTTTGTAGACTTCAGAAGACTAACCTCCTCTGATAGAGATGTTGCCTCAAAATTGGAGTCCTGTATGGGGATGCCCCATGATGTGACATGGCCCTTCATATCACGAGATGTCTTTAGTATGTTGTAGCACCACCAATTTTTTTAAAAATTTATTTAGTTTTAGTTCTCAACATTCACTTCCATAAAATTTTGAATTCCAAATTTTCTCCCCATCTGTCCTCTCCCCCTACCCCAAGAGGATGTGGAATTCGACATAGTTTCTACATATACATTCTTATTGAACCTATTTTCATACTAGTTATGTTATAAAGAAGAATTAGAACCGATGGGAGGAACCATGAGAAAAAAAAAGAGCAAATAATATGCTTCAACCTGACTTCTGACTCCACAGTTCTTTCTCTCAATATGGATGGCATTTTCCATCATGAGTCCTTTGGAGTTGTCTTGGATCCTTGCATTGCTGAGAAGAGCTAAGTCTATTGAAGTCAGTTATTGCACACTGTGACTGTTTCTATGAACAATGTTCTCCTGGTTCTGCTCCCCTCACTCAGCATCAGTTCATAAAAGTCTTTTCAGGTTTTTCTGATCTACCTGCTCATCATTTCTTTCTCTTTCTTTCTTTCTTTCTTTATAAATGTTCTACAATCACTTACTTAAAATTAAGATTTTATCCCCCACACACACCTTCCCCCTGCCCTCCCCATGACAGCATACAATTCTGTATAGGTTCTACATATACTTTCCTATTGCTGCTCATCATTTCTTATAGCACAATAGTATTCCATGACATCATATACCACAATTTGTTCAGCTATTCCCCAGTTGATGGGCATTCCCTCAGTTTCCAATTCTTTGCCATGACAAAAAGAGCTGATATAAATATTTTTGTACATATGGGTCTTTTTCCTATTTGTATGATCTCCTTGGAATACAGATCTAGTATTGCTGGGTCAAGGGGTTTGCACATCTTTATAGCCCTTTGGGCATAGTTTCAAATTGTTCTCCAGAATGATTGGATCAGTTCACTACTCCATCAACAATACATTAGTGTTTCAGTTTTCCCACATCTTCTCCAGTATTTATAATTTTTCTGTTTTGTCATGTTAGCCAATCCGATAGGTGTGATGTGTTACTTCAGAGTTGTTTTGATTTTGTTTCTCTACTCAATAGTGATTTACAGCATTTTTTCACATAACTAGAGATAACTCTGATCTCTTCATCTGAAAACTCCCTGTTCCTATCCCTTGATCATTTATCAGTTGGAGAATGACTTCTATTCATATAAATTTGACTCAGTTCTCTATATGTTTTAGAAAAACCTTTATCAGGACATTGGTTGTAAAAATTGTTTCCCAGTTTTCTGCTTTCCTCCTAATCTTGGGTTGCATTGACTTTGTGCAAAATCTTTTCAATTTAATGTAATCAAAATTATCCATTTTGCATATCATAATGTTCTCTATCTCTTCTTTGGTCATAAAGTCTTCTGTTCTCCATAAATCTGACAGGTAAACTATTCCTTGCTCTCCCAGTATCAGCCTTTATATCTAAATTGGTAGCACCTCCATTTCACAGTGTTCTTGGCCGTTCTTATCAGTGTCACCATGTTCCTGACTCCCTGACCCAGAAAGCACTGTGCTGTGATGTGGTTTCTGGGTTTTGTACTCATCAACCCTCCTCTGTTAAAAATGAAAAAAGAGGGTTAGACTAGACTAGTTTTGAAGATCCTTCAGCCCAGAGAAAGTCTCTCTCCACCACTACCCCAACTCCCCACTGATTTTATGCACCTCCCTTTTTCTCTTTCATATAGACACCAATCCAGGAATCCCTCATCGAGTTCAGCAACAGCAGCCTAAACAAAATTGCCACAGAGATGTTCCTAGGTACTGGGGAAGGGTGGGAAGAGAGACTTTCCAAGACTTTTGGCTTGGGGGTGGTTTTCCTTGGAGGGACTTGGGAACATCACCATCAAGAGTGCAATTTTCCCTCTCTGTATCTCTTTTAGAGAACTCCAATGATGGTGGGATAGGTGGTACAGTAGCAAAGCATTGCTGACCCCAAATAATGTCTGAGTCCCTGATCCTCACTCCCTCATTCCTAAAATTTTGCCTTGAATTCCCAGGATTGAACTCTCATCCTGAGATTGACCCTCCAACTCTTTGACTAAACCCCAAACCCCGGGACCAAATCCCCATTTCCAGGACCAAGTCCTCTTATCCCATCTCAGAAAATGAGAACATTCTAGCAAAGGAATGATGCCAAAGACAAATAAGTCTGTGGATATCTTCTTGCTTGCCCCCCACCCCCAGCTGTTTTCTCCTTAGCTACAGGTCATGGCCACTTCATTATGTTATCTTAACCCTGCCTCCTTCCAATATTCCATCAACAAGCATGTATTAAGTACTTGAAATGTAGGCACTGGGCTACACACTTGGGATGTCAAGACAAAAACCAAACAGCCCTGACTTCAAGGAGTTTATATGCTAAAATGCCCCGCTCACACCTGTCCATCCAAGGCAGCCTCTACCTCTCATTCTCTCAAGGGGCTTTACTCCTCTCCTGCCTCCAGAGAAAGAACCTTTCTCCCCCCAATGGAGGGGAAGGGCACAGAGAGCAGGAGTGAAGCTAATTTAGGATTCTGGGGCGGGGTGGGGTATGTGCCTCCTGCAGCTGTGATGAAATTCATGGGTGATTTCCCGATGAAGGCCCAGACCGAGCTGGATGTGCTGTGCTCCTTCTTAAAGGTTTGTTTCTCACTTCCTTGTGGCCTAATTTTCCTTCTCTACAAAACAATAGCATTTTAGGAGTTTCCTTTCAGCTAACATTCTATGGTTCAAAGCTGCCCTCTGAGACCAGTACTAGGGAAGTTCAGGGAGTGCTAATGGGTAGGTCAATGGCTCCAGGATCTGTGGCTGCTACTCCTAAGACTGTGGGAGGAGCGTACTGAGAGTGGCACAATCTCTTCAGGGTATCCTGGGAAAATCCAAAGCATAATCAAGGAGTGGTACAGTTCCCCCTCACTGGAATCCAGGGAAGGCCAGACACCAAGCAGCGTACAAACGGTCAAGCTATTATTCCCCTCATTCCATTACAAAAATGCAAAAATCATGTGGCACCCCCTCCTACTCTCCTGAAGGCCACTTCCCATATCCATAGACAGAACCTCTAGGTATGTAAAGGAATCAGGATGTTGACAAGTTTTGGGTTGTTGGGCGCTTTTCTTTTTTTTTTTAGCTCCTGCTGAGTGCCCAGACCTGTGCTAGTCACATTGTAATGGGGGATGCAAAGACATTTAAGAAATCATCACTGCTTGTGAAGAACTGACATTTTGTAGCTGACATATTTAAAGTACTTTGCATATATTATTTCATTTACGCCTCCCAACAACCTTGGTAGGCAGATAATACAGGTGTGATTATCTTTATTTTACAGATGGGGAAACTGAAACTCAGAGATGTTAAGTGACATAGTCATACTCAGTGGGTCAGGAGTAAAATTTGAACTCATGTCTTCCTGACTTCAAGTCTAACACTATTTACTATAGTACCCTTCTTCTTAAGTTCTGGTCTAGCTGTGGGTAGAAGATACAAACAGATGAAAAGATAGTTAGATATCAATGTTTGCTAAGTAAATATCTTTGCCAATGTTATAGGAGTTCAAAGGAAGGAGGAAGAGATTGGGCTGGGTTCCTGTGGCTAGGGAAGAAATAAAGGAAGGTCTGGGTTTCTCTAGTGTGATGTGCCTGGGGTAGAATCAAGGATGGAGATAAAGGGGAGTTTAAAGGTAGAAGGTGAATGATATACCTCCACTTTTCTAACTGGAGCTACCTACCATCAAAAGACATTGGCCTGATGCTTGGATATCTTTGGAAGACTTTCACCTCTACCCTGGGGGATCATGAATGGGTACCAACCAGTAATATTTCCTACCATCTTTCCATCTTGGGGGTTGAGTTATACTAACTGAAGAAGTAGACAGAATCAGAGGTGAGGAAAGGCCCTAAGCTAGTCCTCTGTCCTTAGGGGAGTCAATATGGGGCTGTTTGGCTCTCCCTGCCCTTTCCATTCTCCATCTTGAGCCCAGGGCAGTAGCTCTGGAGTGAGAACAGGCTCAAGGTCAATATGGGAACCAAATTAGACATAGATAAGTCAAAATAAGACCTTATAGCTGTAGAGTCCTCTTGTCCCTGCCAGCTCCCTCAAGTCCTTCTAGATCATTAAGAGCTGAGCTAAGAAAATAGCCACTGATCTTTTTATAGAAACACCTGGCATGTTTGCATATGCCTGGGACACAGAGGCTAAGTGACTTAAGAATCTGAGGCAGAATTTGAACTCGGGTTTCATTAGATAGGGAAGGATTGGAGATTAGAGAGAGAAAGAAGATGATAGTGGAGACGATCCATGACAGAAGAGGAGAAGGAGAGAATCAAGGGGACATGTAGAAGAGTTTGGAGCACCTGTAGGTGCTTTACTGATATTAAGCATCACATTAGAACAGATAGGTACAAAGGCAGGTAGGTGGCCCAGTAGATAGTGCACTGGAAGTTGGGGTTGTATCATTTCAGTTGTGTCAGACTTTTCATGACACCATTTTGGCATTTTCTTGGCAAAGACTCTGGGATGGTTTGCCATTTCCTTGTCCAGCTCATTTTACAGATGAGGAAACTAAGGTCAACAAGGTTAAGTAGTTAAACTCATGAAGATAAATATTTCTGACTCCAGGCCTGGAATTCTACCCACCGTACCACCTAACTGCCCTGAGTTCAAATGTGGCCTCAGATACTTACTAACTGTGTGACCCTGGGCAGATCACTGAATTGCTGTTTCCCTCAGTTTCCTCAATTGTAAAATGGGGATAGTAACCTCCCACGGTTGTTGTGAGAATCAAATGAGATAACAATTGAAAAGTGCTTAGCATGTAGTAGGTGCTATATTATTACTATAACACCAGGAGTATGAGAACACGCTAAGCTTTTCTATAACAAGACCTTGGGCTGTTGTCATAGCTCAGCTCCTAATTACCTAAAAGGGATTCAGGGAGTTGGCTAAAAAAATAAAAAATCTGTTTTCAAGAGGTTTACATCCTTTTGGAGACAACACATCTACACAAGCATGTGTGTACACACACATGCGCGCGCACACACATGCACATACACACGCGTGCGCATGCACACACACAGACACACAGAATGTTCCAAAAATCTTAGTGTACTTTTAAGCTATTAAAACTCAAAGTGTTTTAGCTGAACCTTGAAGGAAGTATTCTATGAGGAAGAGTAGGGAGGGTATTCCAGGCAAATATAGGAAGCCAGGAGTTGGAATTCAGTGTAACAGAGAGAAGTCCTGTTTAACTGGACTACGGTGTGTGGAAAGGGGGAGTAATGTATAATAAGGCTGGATTAGAGCCAGATCGTGAAGAGCTTTAAAAATCAAAAGAAAAGTATGTTTTTATCCTAAGAGTCATAGAGAGTTTATTGAGTAGGAGGGTGATCTGGTCAGACCCATGCATTAGAAGAGTCACATTGGCAGCTGTGGGTGGATGGAGAGGAGTGGGGAGAGGCTTGAGGCAGGGACACTAATCAGGAGACTTTTGTAATAGCCCAGGGAGAGCTGAAAAGGGCCAGAACTAAGGCGGTATCTGTGGGAGGAGAGAGAAGAAACCGGTTTTAAGAGTTAAGCAAGTAATATATTAAGTTTTTAGTTTGTAACCAGCGACCCAGTGGGACAGAGGGTGGGGAAAAAAGCATTGTATCTGAAGTCAAAGAATCTGAGTTTGAATCTCATACTGCCACTTAATTCTGTATAACCTGAACAAATCGTTTCATAGCCCAGAGATTTGGTTTCTTAACTGGTAAAATGATGGGGGTGGATTTACTGATCTCTCTTGTCTCTAAAATTATAAGCCTGTTGTCCTTTTCTCCAGCTCTGCAGGGACCATGAAGTACTTCGAGATGAAGCCTACTGCCAGGTCATCAAGCAGATCACAGACAACACCAGCACTAAGCCGTGAGTGAGGCCCTGGCCCACTCTGGAGCACAGAAATCTTCTGGCCTCCCTCTACTTCTTTCCTCTAGAATTGAAATGACTATAGAATTAGGGGGCATGTTATACCCTCAGGTTCCTCTCATTTAGAGAACCATTCCAGCCTCTAGGCTGGGCTCAGTCCAAAGTTGGAGATGAGGGGAGGAATAGGGTACACTCTGGGTTCTGAGTCATTTATTCAGGATAACTAGCAACTCATCCCCCAGTATTCCTTTAAATAGACCAGATGATGGGAGTTGCCCCACAGGCTTCTGGACAAATATCCACTTCTGTTTATCAGGAGGTGGTCTGATGATGCTGTGGTTCTGAGATTCCAGCCTCACTCCATCTTCAGATTTCCCTTTTCCTCTTTACTTTTCCACCTTCTTTGTTTATCCACCTCCCATTTCCTTGGTTCCTCACCTACTCTTCATTCTTTTTCTATTAATTTATGTATTTTTAGTTCTCAACATTCACTTCCATAAGTTTAAAATTTTCTCCCCCTTCCTCCTTTCCCTCCTCTCCAAGACAACATGCAATCTAGCTCCAGATATACATTCCTATCAAACATATTTTCACATTAGCCATGTTGCATAGAGGAATTGGAATGAATAGTAGGAACCATGAAAAAGAAAATAGTCTTCTTCACTTTGCATTGGAACTCCATAGTTCTTTCTTTGGATGTGGGAGGCATTTTCCATCATGAATCCTTTGGAATTGTTTTAGGTCGTTGCATTGCTGAGAAGGGCTAAGTCAGTCATTGCACACTGTGACTTTCTGTGAACAATGTTTTCCTGGTTTTGCTCACTTCACTCAGCATCAGTTCATATAAATCTTTCCAGGTTTTTCTGAAGTCTGCCTGCTCATCATTTCTTACAGTACAATATATTCCATTACATTCATACACCACAACTTGTTCACCCACTCTCCAATGGATGGGCATCCCCTCAATTTCCTGTTCTTGGTCACCACAAAAGGAGCTGCTGTAATTATTTTTGTACATGTGGGCCCTTTTCCCATTTGTATGAGCCCTAGAAATGATATTGCTGGATCAAAGGGTAGGCACATTTTTCTAGCCTTTTCGACCCTACTCTCCATTCTTATCTCACACCTCACCTCTTCCACTCCCCTTTTTCCTCTCTCTCCTCCCCTTCATTCTCTGAGGTTTTCACTCTATCTTTCCCAAGAGCTTTAGAATCACTTAGATTCCAAATTCATCATGCCCAGGAGAAAAATACCTCTGCCCAAGAGCTGAGAGAGCTTTGACAATTCCAAGACACACCTATTGAATCTGGGGCAGCAGCCCAGTCTAATCATGGCATCCTCCTGTGTACCTCAACAGGGACAGCTGCCAAAGAGGCTGGAGGTTGCTGCACATCCTTGCAGCCTACCACAAGTGCTCAGATGTCCTTAAGCCATACCTCTTCCAATTCTTTCAGGATGTGTGCAGGAGTCCTGGTTTACACTTCCAGGGTGAGTATTCCCAAGAGTTTATTAAACCGATGATGGGAGGATCGAATTGCCCTACCGGGGTTTAGGAAGCATTTGCCACCTCATGGAAACTGTGACTGGCAGTCAGGGCCAAAACTAAGCAGCCCCAGCTTTTCCCCAGGGTGCTATAATTTAGAAGGTACCAAAAGCATGTAATATTCCTTTAGCAGCTTAGAAACAGCTGAGTTTGGCACCTAGTTAGCAAGAACAATCAGTTACCATAGGAAACTATCAGATGGGGTTACTTCCCAAGTTGTAGCCAGGTATTCACCTCTCAGGTTGGCTAGTCCTATACCTTCTCTTGACTATTCTCCAAGGCCTAGACACCTCCAGTGACCAGGAGTAGGGTTCCATGCCCTGGAGGCTCTTTCCTTTTCAAATAAATTTGTCTTTAAAAGTTTATTTAAGGGTGAGCTCTATGCTACTGCCAAAGTTGCTGGTTAAGACTCTACTACTAATTGCACACTATCAACGCTGTGGTGGGAACAGAGGAGATAGAGAACCCAATCATCAACAAATTTGTTAGGTTATCTGACTTCTGGGCTAACACTTGTTGAAAACTTCCCTCTCCAATGTTACCAATGATCCAATGATTTTTTTTCTCACTCTTTATCTTTCTTGATGACTCTATAATATGTGACACTATTGACCACTCTCTCCTAAACTAGCGATTCTTAATTCTTTTGGTGTCATGGATTCTCTGGTAGTATGATGAAACTTGTGAGCCCCTTCTCACAATAATGTTTTTAAATAAATAAAGGAATTCCTAAGTTCAATTAGAAGCTGGTGAAAATCAAGATATAGATATTTTTTCCCATTCAATTTCATAGACCCTCCCTGCCCTCCCCAGTTCCCTTTTTGTTTGTGCCTAGCATGGTGCCTGGGATATATAGTATGTACTCAATAAATGCTTGTCAAATATATGAAAACAAAACAAAAAAACAAACCCCAAGAGTAAATGAACAGGAAAAGTCAAAAGGAAGGGATGCATAATTACTCTATACCCAGCAAAAGTACAGAACTCAATCTGTGGGTGCCCCAGAGATGACCAGGGAAACAAGCCTAGAAAGGTGGGGCAGAGCCAATCTGAGAAGCCCTTAAAGCATGGATTCTACTCAGTGAGCAATCCAGTCACTAATTCAAAATTAAGCTGTAGGACAGCCACAATTGATAATACTTGTGATCCCATCCCAGAAGAAAAAAGAAAAAGGACATCCTCAGGATCCTTCCAATCAGTGGGCTTCTTCCAAGAACCCTATCCTGGCCCACCTTCCCCCTCCCTAATTCCCAGAGATGCTATCTGGTGTCTGAACAAATAGGCTGATCATTGACCTTTTCACTGAACGAATCATTAGAGAAGGAAAAGAAATGCTCCGAAGGGACCTTCTTTGAGGGCTGAGGGAGGAAGCTTGGGAATCACTAACTCTCCTCCTGCACCTCTTTGCAAAATTGTAACAATACCTAAATTTGTCCCTGAGGGCTCTCATTTCTTCCTCTGGATCTTTTCCCTTTTTCAGAGCCCTTCTCCACCTTCAGATCCTACTAGTTCTCAAGGTATTCAGAGATTCCTCCAGAGAGAGAAACAGTCTCATTCACATTGAGATGTTGGAGACTGAATGAGTTTCCCTCAAAGGGCTTTGTATTGTAAAAAAAAAAAAAAAAAAAAAAAAAAAAGAATGTGGGGAGGATAGGACTTTAACCTTGAAGTATGAATGGAACCTGGTGGAGGAGATACCTTGGGGAATGGGGAGGTGCTTTCCTCTGTCTTTCAGTTCCTCTCAGTTCACAGCTCTCTAGTTGATTATTTATTGTGGTTACGTTTGAGGCAGTCATTTAGTTCAGTTTCAATTCCTATTATTTAACAAACATATATTATGTGAATGAAAATAGAAAGAGGGCTAGATTTAGATTCAAAAGACCTGGGTTGAAATGATGCCTCTCTCAACAGGTCCCTCTGTGACCTTAGGCAAATTATTTCACCTCTCTAAATCTACTCTATAAAATGAAGAGGTTGGACTACATGACATCTAAGGTCCCTTCTAGCCCTAAATCTATGATGCTGTCAATGTCCTAGACTAGAGAAAATTTCAGTATCATGGTCTTGTTTCCCTCTGCTTGAGTGGGGTAGGAAATTCCTCTTAATGGAATCTCCCCCTCTCTCATTACAGTCTTAGAAAATTTCCTAGAGCTCTGAGAAACTAAATCACTTGCCCATGGTCACACAGAGTGTATAAGAGGGGGTTTTCCTGATTCTGTCAATCTATATCAATATCTATTATACCAAAGAATGTCTAGTTCAGTCCAATTCAAAGTGAGTCTCTAAGGACTTTGTTCTATTTTAATTTTGATTCCATTAAAAATCCATTTGATTATATTTGAAAGAGGTTAGCTTGCTATATTGGAAAGAGCATGGGGTCCAGAAGAGACACAGGTTCTTGTCATACTTGTTCCTGGCCTGGGATCTGTCCTTGGTCCTGACTCTCTAATTCTCTCTCTTCCTCCTCTCTAGCAGTCTAGTGAAACTATGGACCCCTTCTTAGAATAATGTTTTTAAATGCATAAAATAGATGGAAAAAGAAGCTGATATTAATGAAAGACAATTATCAAACTTTAAAATCAGGTTTGTGGACCATAGGTTTAAAAGTTGTGTAGTCCAGTCTCCTCATGTTATTGCCTAGATGATCTCCAAAGTCCCTTCTAGTTCTCATGTTATATTGTGTTGCTGGGAGCTTGAGAAGGGGGTGAAAACTGTTCTGCTTTTAGGGTCAGAGCTCAATTGCACAAGCAACATAAGATAGTGGAGAGGGAGCTGGTCTCAAGGCAAGAAGGCGTAGGTTGTGTCCCACTTTTGACACATACTGGCTATGTAACCCTGGGCAAATTGCCTAACCTCTCGGTGCTCCGGGCAACTCTCTAAGATTATAAATTGCCAAGAAAGTGTCAACCTGTGGCACTTTTCATCCAGTGGAATCACACATCCAAGCTCTCTCTATCCCTAGTTCAGTTGAGGTCTAGCACCTCCTTGCTTCTTCTGCTCCCTAGGTTTGTATCTTCAGCTCCTTAGTAAAGCTTTGTAAAAGGATAGGAGAGGATAAGAGGAAGAAATGCCCAAGGATCCCTGAGAAGTCTCCTGCTATAGCCACAAGGGGAATGGGAGGGGAGATATATTTTGAGAGGAGAAAACTCTCTCTTCTTCTGACTCTTTCCAAGTGATGGGGAGGGAAAGTAGGGAGACAGATATAGTGACAACTGGTTAGTCCCAAGGAAAGTGGAGGATAGCCTTGTGCAAAAGTTCAGGGACAGGAGAAAAAGAGTGTCATGTGAGAGGAAGAAGGTCCTTTAACTGAATTGTGGCATATGTGAAGGGAATAATGCTGAATAAGACTAGAAAGAGAGGTTGGAGCCAGACTGTGACAGGGCTTAAGGGCCAAATAAAGGAGTTTGGCTTAGAGGTAATAGGGAACCACTTAAGTAATCAGCTGACATGGCCAAACCTGCGCTTTAGGAAAATCACTTTGGTAACTCTGTGGAGATGTAGTTATTATTAATAGATTATGCCTTTGGAAGTGGGGTGGGGATGGGTTTGACTGATGGGTTTTATGAGAGTTTTTTTCTCCTGAGAAGGAAGATTCCATGTAGCTGAGATAGCAGTGGAGAAAGAGGTAAGGTGCGGGGAGACTTCCAAGGGAGTTAAATATAAGTTTAGTAGAGTTTCTACTCCAGTAGCTCTCAAACTTTATGTTATGTTCTACAGTATTACTCTTTGCTGAGGACACATTTAAGCATATACATGTGAATGCAAATGTCATTCAACACAACTGATGACATAACTAGGCCAAGTGAGGAATGCCCTTTGGGAACCTGGACAAAGAAGGCCAAGGAAGAGAACAGCAACTTCTTGAGGACAGAAACTGTTTTGGTTTTATATCTTTGTACCATCAGTGCCTAGCACACAGTGGGTGCTTAGTAAATGCTTGTTGAATTGAGAAAGGAAATTTGTGGGTGGAGAGGGGAGTAGTAAATGACCATTAAGCATAGTGCAATGTTGACAGGGATTGCAAAAGCCTGTGAACAGAACCTTCAGAAAACCTTCCAGTTTGGTGGCCGAACTGAGCTTCCCAGCAACATGGAGCTGAGGGCCATATTGGTAAGCTTGGAGGTATGAAGGGAGGGAAAGATGGGAGAAATGTAGGTGGGGGCTCCTACTCCAGCTTAGCCCAGGGACATATCCTGGATTAGTCTCCAGGTGTCATCAGGCAGCAGAGTTGCCACCCAGGCCTGATCTAGGGAGGCTGATCACTTAGCTGATCACATCAAGCACCCAGTCTGTACCAAGTTCCTGCTGTGAACAGCCCTGCACAGGCACATAAAAGTACAGAATCTAGTTCTTGTCCTGAAGGGACTTGTAGTTGAATTAGAAAGACTCGTGCACATGAAGTAGTTGTGGAGCATCTTAAAACAGTATATGGTCAAGTGCCAAGATAAGTGAGACCAATACTAAATACTTTAGAAGTCCAAAAGAAAATAATCATATATCCTAGAACAATCAGAAACCTTCCTCAAAAAGGTGGCTTGGAAAGAAGTATGGTCCTTCACTGGGAGTCTGGGGTAAGTCATCTCACCCAGGTACTCCTACTTTGACATGTCTAGGTCACCCTCATGACTCCCAGTACTTTCAATAAAAAGAGCTCCTGAGGAAGAAAAAAGAAACTAGATTCACAAAATCACAGAATTTTAGAGTTGGAAGGGGTCTCAGAAACCCTCTAGTCCACCTCATATCTTTAAGGAATTGCCACTAGCACATATCCAAAAGTGGCCCTGCAGTCTCTTGTAGACCTCCAATGAGAGAGAACCCACCACTTCCCAAGGTTCTACTTTGGGATAGCTGTAATTGGATAGTTGTAAAAGGAAGTCTTTCCTGACATCAAGATGAGATTTGCCTCTCTGCAACCTCTATCTACTTCCCATGTTTCTGCCCTTCCAAGAGCCACACCTTTGAATTTTCCCCACCCCCACAATCATTCCCTCTTCACCCACAGGCTGGCCGTAGTTCCAAGAGACAACTGTTTCTCCTTCCTGGAGGGCTTGAACGTCACCTGAAGATCAAGACCTGCACGGTAAAGAGATAACCAGTCCCAAACCTATCTGATGTTGGTAGAGACAGCCCTTTGCTCCTCCAGACCAGATACACAGATGAAGGTTTCCTAGAAGACCCCAGCTCCACGTGATTCTGCGAATGGAAAGATTTGGGGGCATGAGAATAGGAGGCAACATGTATTGCCAGGCTTATTTCACATATTCCTCTTTACCTGCTCTACCATCCAGAGTCCAGTCAATCTAGCATCCTTGCCATAGCCTCCATGCCTTTGTTAAGGTTATCCCCTCCCCTTAGGGCATTCCCTACATGTTCAAACATCACTTTCTACATGAATTGCTTCCTGATCTCCTCAGTTCCTAGCACTGCCCGCATAAAACTAACCTGGATGTACTTCTAATCCCCCAATAGAATGTTAAGTGTTGTGAGGGTGAGGGCTCGTTCACCTATCCCCCAAACCCAACAGAGTGCTTGGCCCATTGTGGGTACTTAATGTTATTGGTGCCTGGAATACTCAAGGTGGACCCCATGACCTCTTCTATGTCTTCCCCACAAAGGAACCCTTCCCTCAGGGATCTCATGCAAAAGAGGCTACCCCTCTGGTGCTGCCCTCTTTCAGCTTTCCTGATAGGTATCTGACTAGCAGGGGGTAATTACTTATTTGCTCCTGTAATGGGGATTGTCTTTCCAGGTGGCCCTAGATGTGGTTTCAGAGATCTGTATTGAAATGGGTCTAACAAGGGCTGAGGCCGTCAGTGAATATGTGATCTTTGCTGTCACCAACCAAGGTAGGAGGCCAGGGCAGAAAGGGGAAAAGCCCCCTCAGCAAGGCTGCCCTTGCCTGATTTCCCACACTTTATCCCCCCAATGCCCCGATGGTCAGCTTCTTCTCAGGAATCCTGCCTGAGGTGCAGTAGGGTGGGGATGGAAAGATTTGAACTAAGAGGTTTCCCCTCCCTGCTCTGAAGCCCTTGACATGAAGACCCAGGATCTGGCTCTAAGATCTAAGAACAGAAAGTGTATCCCCCCGATGGTGTCTATGTATGATCCTGTGTTCCCAAGACTACCTCCTAGGCCTGACTGGCAGGAGGCCTTAACCTCTAAAACATCAGGGGAAAGGTTGGGCAGGAGGTTAGAAGATGATCCAGCCGGTGGGGACAGTGACTGTTTAGGGTCAGACAGCTGGTAAGTTAGTCCAGAGGCAGAATCTGAACTCAGATTTTCTTGGCTCCAAGTCCAGCACTCTTCCCTAAGCCATGATGTCTATATTTATAAACATAAAACCAGCACACACACACACAGACAGAGGCTTACCTACACATCCATACCCACATTCTTCTTGTTATTTATTGTTCAGTCATTTTGGTTGTATCCAACTCTCCATGACTCTATTTGGGGTTTTCTTGGCAAAGATACTGGATTGACTTGCCATTTCCTTAGCTCATTTTGCAAACAAGAAAACTGAGGCAAACAGGGTGAAGTAACTTGCCTAGGGTCACACAGCTAATAAGTGTCTGAAGTCAGATTTGAATTCATATCTTCCTAACTGCAGACCAAGTGCACTTTCCACAGAAACACGTATACCACTAGCCTGTAAACTCCATGGGTGTAGGGATTAGGTCTTATTGATCAACCAGCAAGCCTTTAGATATCATCTGAAGCAAATAATGCTGAGCTTACAAATACAAAAATCCAATTTTCAAGATTACATTCTATTAAACTATTAGCTCAACCTTGTACCTCTACCAGCACTGAGCACAGTACTCTGCATGCAGTAGGTGCTTAATAAATCATAACTGAGTGAATCATTAGAACCAGAGAAATAGACAGTTATATATGCCACCCATGTACACACATGTACACCACACACCCACACACAAAACTCCATTGCTCTGTGGTCTCCTTACTCAGGCCAGAACGTCTGTCCCTTGAGCCGACGGGACTACATTCTAGATGTAGCCTCAGAGATGGAGCAGGTGGACAGTGGCTACACATTCTGGTACCGGCGCATCCTGTGGACACAGCCTCTCAAATTTGAGAATGAGCTTTA
>CM053772.1:124600196-124652511 GCA_028658325.1 Potorous gilbertii | reverse complement strand
TCTTTGTGTGTTGTCTGCTAGCGTTTGTGTCCTTTTTGCAAACTTTAACTTTTTACTTATTTTAAGTTTAAAAAAAGAAATTGTGTACATTTATGAAATTAAAAGACAAATTGTGTTGATATTAAACAATTCTATACATATATTTTATGCATTTAGGAGTTTCTAAACTTTTTTCTGTGTCATCTCCTGGCCTTTACATGCTATCTGCAAAACTCCCCCAAAATTCCCATTTTTTTTATGCAGACCCAAAACATATTGAAACTGCAATGGGTAAAGTTGTGATGTGGAAGGGATAACTGTATATGACATTATTATAACTGGATTTGCTGCCATTTCTCTTTTCTGTTGCCCATTTTTACTGTACCTGGGACAAGTACTATTGTGCTACATATATACCATATTTTATTATGTATGAAACATGCATAAAATAGATATTTTAAAGAATGAGATAAAGATAAAATAAACAGTATTTTAAAAAGAATATACAATTTCATTTAATCTATTAATTTTATCAGAACTTTTTCTCATTAAAATATTATTAGTGTAAAGATCCATGCCCTCTCACTATAAGGGCCTCTAGTTTTGTGCTCATATGACCTGAATTGAAACTAAGGGGAGTCTCAACCCTAGAAGAGGTCATCAGGCCCTTCGTGAAGTCTCTCTTTGCTTCACTGGTTCTCTTGGAAAGCGAAAGTTGAACAGCAACAATAATAATGTTTCTGTGTTCGTCCTTCGTAGCTGAAGAAGACCCTGCCATCAGAGAAATGATGACATGACTTGCACTGGACTTTGATTTGAGTGAGGGAGGGCTGTGCAGGTCACCAGCCTCACTTCTCCTCCAGAGCCATCTGAATCCAGCGACCAGATATTCATCAGGATGACTGCAGATGACCCAGGATGAAGTGACTGGGGTTAAGTGACTTGGTCAAGGTTACACAGCTAGCGCGTGCCAAGTGTCTGAGGTGAGATTTGAACTCAGATCCTCCTGACTCCTGCACTGGTGCTCTATCCACTGCACCACCTAGCTGCCAAATAATAATGTTTAGGGGAGGCTAGGAGCATGATGAGAGGAGAGAGAGAAGGACCTAGTAAACAGACTAGGATGTCAGTTATTAACCTAATGGTAGCTTCAGCCTGAATATTAGAGGTTGTACCTGGAGTCCAACCAGAAAGGATTTTTCTCTTCTTAAGGACGGGATATAGATATAGGAGCTAGGAACTGGCTGGTCAGGCAGTAAAGCCAGAGCAGCTCAAGGGAGAAATTAGACTTACTTTTGAGTTGAGAAAAATTGGATTCTAGAACTGTGCTGGATATTTATAATTTACCAACTAGTAAAGGAGAGGAGTTAGGAGAAATGAGAAAAAGAGAGATGCACAAACATAGAAACAAGATTAGGTGTAGACTATCTTAAGGAAAGTATAAGTTTAGATATGTATGTATGTATGTGTATACATGTATGTATATATCAATACCTATATATAAATATATCCATGCTCAGTTGTACCCTTGGGGTTGTGGGTAGGAGGGAGGAAGGAGAGAAAAAAATAACAAAGAAAAAGTGTATAGTAGAGAGAAAAAGGACACTTACAAGAAAGCAAAGATGGACAGCTTTCAGCTTAAAGTACAGTATTTAATATTTGGCTTTCTTGAAATGATAAGTTATTCTATATATTTTGAATCCTCTTGTATATTCTGTGGTACACATAGGTTTTTTCTTTTCTTATTTTATATTTGTTTAATATTTTAGTTTATAATGTTTCTTTTTCTTTTCTTATTACATATTTGTTTTAGTATTTGTCTAAAATAAATTTTTAAAAAATTTGCCAACCTATTTATTGTTTTCACTCTGAAATGATGTTTATACTATATTTTAAGGTTTACAAAGTGCTTTAGAAATATTATCTCATTTGGTCAAATTTTAGAGGTGAGGCACAAGTTAAGTGACTTGTCTAGGGTCACAAAATTGCTACATATATGAGACTACATTTGAACTCAGGTCTTCCTGATTCTAGGTCCAACACTCTTATCTTCTGCATTACCCAGCTGCCCACACTATGGCTAAGCAGGCCTCATACAGTACGATATTTTGATGCCTCACTCACCCCAGGGGGTTCAATTAGGTGATAGGGACCAGACTTGTGATATCATAGGGTACACCCAAAAGAGGAAATGACTTCTGTCAAGGTAGTTTGAAAACTCTGCAATTTGTCATCTTAGTAGTGAGGTGTTAGGTAGGACTTAGGATCACAAAGTCAGTATGTGTCAGTAGCAAGACTTGAACCCATGTCTTCCTGGCTCTAGGGCCAGCACTCTCTGCACTTCGAGGGGAGGGGGAGAGGAGGCTAGTTTGCAACTCAAAGAGGAGAATCTCCCTTTAATCCTTGGATTCTGGCAATGGTTAAGACCAATTTGGAGGGGATCCTGACATTTCTGTAACAGCCTCATAGTTCTGCCCCTGGATAGTCGTGGTGTTTACCTGATTCAGGTAGTAATAAGTCTCCGCTTCCTGAAGACTGAAGGTCTGCTTCAGCTGGGCTGGGAGTCCTGCCAGCATCTCATAGAATATGTGGTAATTTCGTTCATTCTTGGCCTTTGAGGTTGGGGTGGGGATGGAGGATGGGTGAGGAGGGAATAAAGGGGCGCAGCTCAGTACAGACCAAAGAGAAGGTAACTTCCCCAGGCCAGCCCCGTCCAGTCCTCCCTCCCACCTTGTTTATATCCCTTCAGTGTGAGGAGGTACCTGAAACACAATCCTGGATTTTTCAAGGAGGTACTGAGACGTTATGGCACCACAGATCAAGCCGCTGGAAAGAGAGTAATGTTTTAAAGAAACTTCTGACTCCTCCAAGGATCTCAAAGCACATCAGGGTGCATACTAGGTGGGCAACAAGATGCTTAACAACCTTCCTCAGGCCCAGTTCTGAATGTAGCCACGAGGGCTGAAGATAGTAGGAAATAATCATTTGAGTTCAAGAGTTCTTCTGCTCACAGGTCTATTGACTCCCATCAAATTCCAAGAAAAACGCCAGTAGCCAGGGACCCTGTGGGGAGTTTCTTGGACTTTGGACCGGATTTCTGAGAGATGATGCTAGGAACGGAGAGACTGGTGACCTTCATATCCTTATCCTCCTCCCACCTCCATTTTCACTTCTATCTGTTCCAGTTCCATACATTCCAGTATATCCATTGGTTTGGCCACAGAACTGAGACAGAAGAGGGCATACAAAAGGTGACTGATCCCCTTTTCCTCACAACTGCTACCTTGAGCTCATCACAGTCCACAACAGGGAGATGCCCTAGGACTCCAGAATCCAGGTATTTGGCAGAAGGTAGACAAATCACCAATGTTCAAATGAAGTCCATAGTGGCAAATGAAGCCTAGGTTGATCTGAGAATAGCGATGTTGAGAGCAAGGACGCAGGAGTGTGGTTGAGTGAGACTAGTTACCCCAATATCATAGCTAGAAGCATATTCCCATCAGTAGCTGCCTAGCCAGTCAGTCAACAAGCATTCATTAGATGCTTACTAATTACCAGTCAATAAGCATTTAAATCTTATTATATACCAATTAACAAACATTTATTAAACACCTACTATGTGCAGAGCATAGGAGCAGCTGGATGGTACAGTGGATAGAGCACTGGCCTTGAAGTCAAGAGGATGTGAATTCAAATCTGGCCTTAAACACTTACTAGCTGTGTGACCCTGGGCAACTTAACCCTGTTTGCCTCTGTTTTCTCATCTGTAAAATGAGCTGGTGAAGGTAAACCACTTCAGTGTCTTTGCCAAGAAATTCCCAAATGGGGTCACAGAGAGTCAGATATGACTGAAAAAAATGACTGAACAACAAAAATATACATGTACACATATACATGTAACTGTATATATAAAATATATCCAATGTAAATGAAAGGTAATTTCAGAAGGAAGGTACCAGGGGGCAGGGGATTGGGGTCGTAGAAAGACTGGGAAAGAACTACTACAGAAAGTGGGTTTTGAGCCAAAGCAAGCCAGCGAAGCCAAGAGGCTGAGTTGAGTAGGGACAACATGCATTCCAGTCCTGGGGGATGGTCAGTGAAAATCCCTGGAGTAGGGAGATAGACTCACATGGGAAGCATCGCGATAAGGTCAGTGTTAAAAGACTGTGGAGTATGTTGAGAAAAGTAAGGTATAAGAATACGAGAAAAGGAGGAAGGGACCAGGTTGTGTTAAAAGATAGAAAAGCATGGATAGACTTGCAAGAACTAAAGAAGGGCTATTGTATATAGTAACAGCAATATTGTTTTCAGAACTACTTTGAGTGACTAAGTCATTTTGACTGTTATAAATCCCCAAATTAACTACAAAGGACACATGAAGGAAGATGCTATCTGTATCCAGAGAAAGATAACTAGAAGTATGTATAAGGTGATTATGTACACACACACACACACACACATATACATGTACACACACATGTATATATATACACATACATATATATATATATATACACATACATATTTGTGTCTAATGGTTGCCATCTCTAGAGCAGGGGTGGAGGAGGAAAAAGAAAAAAAGAGTTATATAATAACTTTATCATATATTTAAAGGGAAAAGCAAGTTGTACATAATATATTTTCAGTTTCATGAGCAATCATCTTTTTCCATTATGTTATGGAAATTCTTGTTTTATTTCTTAAATTCAGAATGAATAAATAATATTTTTAAAAAAAGAGAAAAGAAAGTCACTGGAATTTATTGAGTATGTATGTATTTGTGTATATGTTTGTGTGCACATGTACATATGTGTGTGTTAAAGGGGATGATACAGTCAGACAAGCACTTTAGGAAAATCATTTTGGCAGCTGAGTGGAAGGTGGATTGGAGGAGGATAGGTCTGAGTCAAGGAGTTCAGTTAGAAGGCTCTTGCCATAGTTAGGCAGAAAGGGATGAGGGGCCTGCACCAGGGTGGCAGCTTTGTGAGTGGAGAGAGGGGATCATATCTTGGCAAAATATTGTGAAGGTAGAAATGAAAAGTCCTGGCAACAGATTGGATACGTGGATGAGAATGTGGCTATGTAGAGAGATATCTATGGGCTTGGGGAGTTGGGAGTAGACATCCTTGGACTATATCTAAGAGTAACTCACAGTCACAGAGTCATCGTGCTAGAATTAAAAGGCACCTACAGGTCAAGTTGACTCCTCTCATCTTACAGGGCCACACAGTGAGCAAGAGTCTGAAGCAAGATTAGACCCAGGTTGTCCTGACTCTCTCACGTTGCCCCTACCTCCTGGTGATCAGATTGCTAAGAATGCTTCTCCCTTCCCATCCAGAGGTTTTCCTTAGCGGAGAACTCTCAACCCCTCACTCACCTCTCCAAAAAGATCTCTATGAACTTCCCAAAGCGACTGGAGTTGTCATTCCTCACTGTTTTGGCATTTCCAAAGGCCTCCAGCAGGGGTGTAGCCTCAAGGATCTGGCCCCAAGACCACATAAAACAAAAGCAATGAATCCATCAGAGAAAAGGACACAGGAGGCATGTATGGGTTAGTGTTTCTGATGAACTCAGGTGACCTGAAGACCCTCCAAACCCAGAACTTGCCTTAATTCAGGACCTAAGAGTCAGTCTTCGGCAAGACAGAATTAGAGTAGCTTCCTTGAACCTGCTGACTCCTGGCCCCTACAGAAGGGACACAGGCAAAGACTGGGCAGATTTCAGAGGCTACATGACCAGAGATGTGATGGGGACAGCTAGAGAACCAGAGACAGGCAGGCAGTAGATTGTGGAAAGGGTAGAAATAATTGCTCCCCACTGTCTCAGACTATGTATCAGACTATTTCAGTATGTAGAGGGGAGTAAAGAACATTGGAAAGGTAGGAAGGAGCCAGGTTGTATGTTTAAAGGTCCAACAGAGGATCCTGGAGGTAACAGGGGGCCACTGAAGTTTATAGAGGAGGGTAACGTGAAATTTGACCTGACAAGCCAAGAATAGGACTCTAAGGTCATCTCTTATGGTAGAAGAATAGTTTTACTAAAGTTTCTGCTAGACACTATTTCCCAGGGATTCGGAATAGAACTTTATTTGGAGGGGAAAAGGGAAGTAGGAAAAGGACCTAGTCAGTTGCTCAAGGCTTTATTTTATACTATTCTCAGCCCAAATTAGTGCTGAGCACAGCCATCCCCACAGCACCACCACCAGCCCCACAGCAAACCAGCTCACTGCAAGTTCAATCCACTATAAATGCCTCTGTAGTATCTGCTGTTTACTGCACACCCCGGATGGCTCCCTCCCCACTGCACACTCTACCCCCAACCCACGATACGTTTCCCATTGCTTCCAAAGACCTCCGCCAAAGTTATGGGCTCTAGGATCTGCCTCCTACTATGAAACCAACAAAACAAACTGATCCTGAGCAAAGTCAATGACTTCTTCAGGAAGGAGGAACCTGGGGGTGGGAGTATATACAGTAGGGGTTGTATGGGACAGTGGTGGACAACCACAGCAGCTGTGGTTCTGCTGGACCCAGAAGGCCTGGAGCTTCTGTTGACAGGACACTCCTTACTGCTGGCTTTATCTTCCTTCTAATTCCAGACATTCACCTCATTCACCACTGCCAATCTCCTCCATGTAAATCTGCCTTCCTGTAACCTCCATTCATGGTGACTGTTCTCATCACAGTTCCACCATCTACCATGGTTCCAGACCCCACCTATGGCTTTAAAGAGTCCTTGTTTATGTTTGGATCAAAAGGGATGCCCCCCTGATTCCCTCCTTTCTGATGCCTACACATGAACACATGCAAAAGACCATGCATGCATGCCAGGTCCCATGTACCTTTATCTGCAGGAGCACATGAGTCAGGGAGAAGGATGGGGTCAGGAACAAGTTCTGGGAGTCAATAGCAGGACTGAGCATCATGGTCCCTATCCCACCCCCATTGTGACCTGTTACCCCAGGCTCAAAGCTGGACCAACCCTCTGCTTCCCTGTCCACCCAAGATGGTCAGTTGCAGACCTCAGAAGCTTTGAGTGACTGAGAAAGGGACTGAAACTCAGGATTCCCTTCCTCTTCAGTCTCCCTAGTTCTGAGCTGACAAGCTGAAATATGTTCATAGACGGCAAGTGAGTATGGCAAACATTCTGAAAGCCTTATAAATTCAGGCTCTGTTAATCGATCAGGGCAGATTTAGTCTGAGAAAAGAAAACTATCTTAAAAAATTTGAAAAATTCTCAGTGGGGAGAGCTGGGAAACTTTTCGATTTGGTTTCAGAAGGCAGAAAGAATCAGGACCAAAAAACCCAAAAAGCTTCAGGGAGGCCGATCTAGGGCCAAGGTAAGAATGAGCTAGAGTCAGGTAGGTAGCAAAGTGGCTAGAGAGTTGGGCCTGGAGTTCTGGTACTTTTCTCAAGTCTGACTCTTTTCTCCTGCCCAAATTCCTGAAGCCAGGATTAGAACACAGGTCAGAGCAGCAGCAGTGGCTGAAACAGCAAACCTTTATTGGGGGCACAGTGCTAGATAAGAGGATACAGGGGCACCGGACAGAACACTACCCTGGAGTCAGGAGGACCTGAGTTCAAATCTAGTCTGAGTTGTGTGATCCTAGGTAAGTCACTTAACCCAGATTGCCTTAAAAAAAAAAGATAAGAAGTCTAAGATATAGCTCCTTCTTGATGTTTTAGTTTCTGCCTACCAGGCTCCACATGACCTCAAACAGGGTTGCAGGGAGAGGGGGTAAGCATGGTTATCAACAGGGGCTGCAAGAGACAGTATGAACTTTCACCAACTTGCCCTGGAGCTGTTTTCTCTCAAGAACCATTATCTAGTTTCTTTTACCTCACAGCAAATGGAAGTTCCTAAGATGACCCAGCTTCAGGGGTCTGGGCAGGAGAAAAGAGTCAGACTTGATAAAAAAATACCAAGCCTGCTCTAATGCTATTGGAATAGAAGAAGAAAAAGATTTCCAGCAAGAAAACTAAAGGAGATTTTCTATAAAAGCACAGCCTTTCTCACCACTTCAAAACAGCTAAAAAGGTTGAAAAGAAATCAGCAAACCAAATATAGACATATACTTAATAATTTAAGAACTGAAAGATGGAGATGGAAATCAATCCACAAAAGAAAGGTGGGGAAGGGAACAGCACAGAGATTGAGGAAATAAGCAATCAAAACAAAGATTTTTGAAAAAGTTTAATTTAAAAGTTAATTTTAAACAAAATAAATTCCTAATACTTTGAAGAAAAGCTATGGTGTTTGCAGCCGGTACAACTAGAACCCTAGAAAGAGGATAGAACTCTCCCAAGAACAATGAGAATATTTGGAATATTTAATAATCTGAAGGGTTCTTTAGGACTTCTAACTAAAATGGCGACATGTTTGGACCCAGAGGAACCCAGGACCTCCATAAGGATACCCAAGTAGACTTCTAAAGTTGTACCAGGAGAAACATGACCAAGAAAACCAAGGAGAAAGCATTATAAGCTATAAGTACCCCTCCGAAACAGACCTACACAAGAAGTTTGCTAGAAACTTATAGAGGCTCTGAACAAAGACAAGTCAGATTAGGCAGAGAAGGCACAGGGATAGACCAATTCCAGGTCAGTGTTGAACTTGAGCTGGACTCAGGAAGAGGAGAATGAGTCAGACCAGCATCCAGTACCCAGCTCAGAGCTAGGCAGCCTGCACCCAAACTACAGTAGGAGAAAATTAGCTGGGCAGTCCAGCATGCAAATAGCCCACACTCAAGTCACAGCAGGAAACAGAAAATACAGGTCAATACCTGGGAATCAAAGAATTTGAGGTGTTGAAGGAGGCCTGCAATCAAAAATGTCTGGTTAGGGACATGTCTGATCACAGAAATGCGCAGAGTCAACTCCAAATTTGGTACTACCCAAGGAAAAACAGGCAACTAGGTGGTGAAGTAGATAGAGCACCAGGTCTGGAGTCAGGAAGACCTGAGTTCAAATTTAGCCTCAGATGCTTACTAGCTGGGTGATCCTGGGCAAGTCACTTAGCCCTGTTTGCCTTAGTTTCCTCATCTGTAAAATGAGCTAGAAAAGGAAATGGCAAACAGTTCCAGTATCTTTGCCAAGAAAACCCCCAAGAGTCAGACACAGCTGTAATAAGTAAATGACAGCAAGGAAAAGGAGACAAAGCCAAAACCAAAGAGAGACCACCAGAAGACTGAGCCAAAGTCCAGGAATTTCTGTAAAGATAGGGGTCTAGTCTTTGCCAAGGCATTCAGGACCAAATGGGGTCTGTTCATACCGGAGAATATATTAGCAAATGCTGAACATCTGGCTCTCTGAAAATTGGAAGTGTGAACGCTCACAATGAGAATTTAACAAATGACTCTCCGGAGCAGGTTTGAGCTGGCTCCAGCATGCTGCTGGTTCATACCATTCAGCAGTTTGGGAGACAGCAAGGAGAGTCTAATCTACGTACAAGTTGAGGCTGGAGAAAAGAGTAAACAAAGAGAAAGGGGGGAAAACACCAAACAATGAAGAAGTGCGGGGGCTAAACAGCAGCCCAAGAGGCAAACTCAAAGAGCCAAATAATTCAAGTAAAGTCTTAGAAAAAAGAATGACCTGTTTAACAATGACTGCAAATAGAACCTCAAAGAAATGAAATGAGAGAAATATAATGTTAAATGAAATGAGTGCCATGGAAGAAAGAATGGGAAAGAGGGACTCTCTGAAAATTGTAATGGACCAACCAGAAAGCAATGCCTTCATGAAACAAGAAATATTAGACAAAATCAAAGAATGGGGAAAAAATAGGGAAAAAAGGGTATGAGGCATGTACTATATATAAAAACAATGACCTGGAAAACAAATCAAGGAGAAAAAAATTTAAGAATCATCAGACTACATAGTCATCACTATTATTTAACATAGTACTAGAAATGCTAGTTACAGCAATAAGATAGGAAAAAGAAATTAAAAGAATAGGTAATCAGAAAACTAAACAATCACTCTTTACAGATGATATGAAGGCATACTTAGAGAACCCTAGAGAATCAACTAAAAAACTAGTTGAAACCATTAACAACTTCAGCAAAGTTGTAGAATATAAAATAAACTCAAGCAAATCACCAGCATTTCTATTTACTGCCAACAAAACCCAGCAACAGGAGATAGAGATATTGCATTTAAAATAATTTCAGACAATATAAAATACTTGACAATCTACCTACCAGGACAAACCCAGCGATTATATGAATAAATTACAAAACACTTTTCACATAAAGACAGATCTAAACAATTGGAAAAATATAAAATGCTCAGAGGTAGGTAGAGTCAATACAATAAAAATTACAATTCTACGTTAGTTTACTTATTCAGTGCCATATCAATAAAGCTACCAAAGAACTATTTTATGGAGTTAGAAAAAATAATAACGAAATTAATCTGGAAGAAGAGAAAGTCAAGGAAATCAGGGGAATCAAAGGGGGAAAATGTACAGGAACATAGCCTTGTACTACCAAATTTCAAACTATTACAAAGAGATAATCATTAAGACAGTCTGATACTGGCTAAGGAACAGAGTAGTGAATCAGTGAAATAGATTAGGTACACGATAGATAGTAGTAAATTACCACAGTAATTTAGTGTTTGATAAATCCAAAGATCCAGGCTTTTGGGACAAGACCTCACCAGATGACAAAAATTCCTGGGAAAATTGGTAAACAACTTGGCAAAAACTAGGCATAGAGCTGACAACATACATCTCGTGTCTCATACCAAGATAAAGTCAAAATGGATAAAGGATTTAGACGTAAAGGGTGATACCATACATAAATTAGGAGAGCATCGAAAAAATGTACCTGTCAGCTCTATGGATAAGAAAAGATTTTCTGACCAAAGACATAGAGGGGAACATGAGAAGTAAAATAAACACTTTTGATTTCATGAAATTAAAAAACTTTTGCCCAAACAAAACTAATGCAGCCAAAATTAGAAGGAAAATAGGAAACAGGGAGAAATTTTATAGCAAGTTTATCTATAAGAAACAGAGACAAATTTATAAAAATAAGGGTCATTCCCCAGCTGATAAATGGTCAGAGGCTATAAATAGGCAGTTTTTGGAAGAAAAAATGAAAGCTATCAATAGTCACATGAAAAAATGCTCTACATCACTACTGATTAAAAAAATGAAAATTAAAACAATTCTGAGGAGCCACTTCACACCTATCATATTGGCCAACATGACATAAAAGTTAAATGATAAATGGTAGAGGGGATGTGGGAAAACTAGGACACTAATGAACTCTTGGTGGAGGTGGGAATCGATCCAACGATTCTGGAGAGCAATTTGGAAGTACATCCAAAGGGCTATAAAACTGTGCATACTCTTTGATCCAGCAATACCACTTAGGATACAGCAATACTGTATCCTAAGGAGATCAAAGAAAAGGGGAAAGGATCTATTTGCACAAAAATATTCCTAGCATCTCTTTTTGTTAAGGCAAAGAATTGGAAATTGAGGGAATGCCCACCAATTAGGCAATGACTAAACAAGAAGTAGTATGTGATTGTGATGGAATATTATTGTTCTATAAGAAATGACAACCAGGATAGTTTCAGAAAAATCTGCGAAGACATATATGAACTCATGGGAAGAACCAGAAGAATATTGTACATAGTTAAAGCAATATTGTAAGGATGATCAACTGTGAAAGAATTTTCTATTCTGATCAAGGCAATGATCCAAGACAATTGCAAATGACTCAGGATAAAAAATGCTATCCACCTCCAGAAAGACAATTAGTTAACTCTGAACGCAGATTGAAACATACCTTTTTAAAACTTTATTTTTCTTGTTTTATTTTATGGTATGTGTTTCCTTTTTTCAACATGACAAATATGAAAATATGTTTTGCATGACTTCACATGTATAATCAGTATCAAATTGCTTACCTACTCAAGGAAGAGTGAGAAATAGGGGAGAGGCAGAGAATGTAGAACTCAAATTTTTTTTTAAAAAGATTGTTAAAATGTTTTTGCATGTAATTGAAAAATATTTAATGAAACAAACTAAAAAAATTCTAAAATACTAAATAAAACAAATAAATAAAATACTAAATAAAAAAAATCATTTGACTGCATGTAAATGACCAAAACAAAACTGCTAGCAAAACCGTATTTCAGGCAATTATAAATAAATATTGCTCAGATCTATTGAAACCAGAGAACAAAGGGAAAACAAGAAGAATTCATTGATCAAAACTTCCCAAAAGAAATCTTAAAATGAAAACTCCCAGGAATATTCTATCCTCTTTTTCTTCTATATTCTTTCACTTAATGATCTCATCAGTCCTCATAAGTTTAATTATCATCTCTACGCAGATATACCCACTCTAAAATGCTCATCTCTAGTCTCTTTCCTGAGCTCCAGTACCACATCTTTTGGACATCTCAAACTAGATGTCCAGTAGACACCTCAAACTGAACATATCCAAAATAGAACTCATTACATTTCTTTCCAAATCTACCACTCTCCAACGTATTTAAAGAAATGGCAATTCCTTTGCTATATAATCTTTCTGAGAAGGTTGAGAAAGGAGACATTCATCTCCTTTCACGAGAAAATAGTCCTGATGATAGAAGCAGAGAATGAAAACTATAGCCCGATATTGATGCAAAAATATTAAAATCTCTATTATCAAGAGCTAGCACTATTTGTAAAGGAGAAACACTGGAAGTTTTCTGTAACAAGATTTAAGTAAAGCAAGGATGCCCTCAGACTCCACTGTCATTACCACTAGAAATATTAGCTATGGCAATGATAGGAAAAAAGAAACTCTAGGAATTAACATAGCTAAAATAAGACTTAAATTACCCTTATTCGAGGATGATATGATGATTTACTTATGAAACCCAAAGAGTCAATGAAAAAATTAATCAAGGAAATTAATAGCTTCAATCTAGTAAAAGAATATTACTGAAATTCACAAAAATTCATCAGCCTTTCTACAAATTATCCCACCAAAACCAGAAAAAGAGACAGGAGAGAAATTCCATTTAAGATAACAGCAAAATGCATTAACTCTCTGAAAATTAACCTGCCAAGACATTCCTAGGACTTGTAAAAAATATAACTATGAGATGATTTTTTATAGGTAAAAAAGAAGTCCTAAATAATTGAATATATAGTACATGTTCATGTCTGGCCCATACCAATACAGTAAAAATGATTATACTACCCATATTATTCTACGTATTTAGCACTTATCAATGGATTTACTGAAGATGTACTTTATAGAATTAGATAAAATAATAAAAAACTTCATTTGGAGGAGTCAGTGGTCAGGTTAAATCAAGGCTATAAAACAAAAAAAAGTTGTAGGAGTCACACTTAGGGCTATCAGATCTAAAACCATAATATGAAGCAGTATTTATCAAAATTGCCTGGTCTTAGATAAAATATAAAAGTCAATAAAATAAAATAGATAAACAGAACAAAAAAGCCCAGCATGCTGGTGCTTGACAAATTCAAGAAAGCAAATTGCTAGGATAGGGATGAGACTGTCAGGGAAAGTGGTAATTATTTTGCCCCCCAAATAGGTTTAGATCAGCATTTTATACTTTAGGCAATAAGACATTCTAAATTAATGCCATGTAAATATAGCAACTATCAAAATGACAGGAGCATAGAAGGTTAGATCTTTCCTAATTATGAGAAATAAATAATATATTATGAATAATATAATATTTATAATGTGCTTATACAATATGTTATATAACATTTATTAATATTATTTATTATTTATAATATTTCTAAATAAGTAATTATTTCCTAATTATGAGAAAATGGATGGAGGCCAGGCACAGAGCAGAGTCGATAGAGGATCCGCCTCATAACCACGAAGAACTCCCTCTGACACATACCAACTCTGTGACCCTGCAGAAGGACTTTCACTTCTTAGGGCTTTAGCAAAATCTCTAAGACCACAAACTGAAGAAAGGGTGCTAACCTGCAATAAGGGAAGGTATTTCCTCCCCCCATACCAATGAAATCACAGGTCTAGTCTTTATCCCTAATAATGAATAAGGAAAATTTTACAACTAAAAAAGGTACAGAAGGAATAATAAAGAATTGACAGTATTCCTTATACTGTATAAAATTAGAGAAACTTTTCAAACATAATCAATGCAGCTAGAGTCAGAGGAAGATATATGTAGTGGGGAAAAATACATTAAAAAGCTCTGACAAGGGGCAGCTAGTGGTGCAGTGGATACAGCGCTGTCCTTGGAATCCGGAGGACCTGGGTTCATATCTGTCTGGTCTCAGACACTTGACACTTCCTAGTTGTGTGACTCTGGGCAAATCACTTAACTCTGATTGTCTTATTAAAAAAAAAAAAACCCAACTCTGACAAAAGTTTGGCATCCAAAATCAATAGGGAATTAGCATAAACATACAAGATAAGAACCATTCTCCAATAAAGGATAGGAATAGGCTGGGTTGGGTTTTTTTGAGACAATCCGGATTAAATGACTTACCAAGGATCACACAGCTAGTAAGTGTCCAAGGTCAAATTTGAACACAGGTTCTCCTGACTCCAAAAGCCAGTGGTCTATTCACTGTGCCACCTTGCTGCCCTGATATAAATCGTTTTCAAAAGAGACAGCTGATAGCACAGTAGACAGAATGCTGGACCTGTGCAATGTTAATATAAGGTTAATGGTGGGGGGGGGAGAAAGTTAAAGATCTTCCCTGTCCATTAATAGGCTTCAATACCTTTTGTTAATTTCTATTAAGGCACTGGATCAGAGGGTTGTGCCCTCCAGCTCTGAAAAGTGTACACACACTCTGAGATGAGGTTTTACTTTGGGACTTACTCACTGGAAGTGTTCATTTGGCTAGATGAGACTCTGGATAGTCACCAAGGAGCCCCCCCACCCCCACCCCAGCTTTGAAAACCAAGATGCTGGTGTTTTTCTCTGGTAACTATGCATGTATATGGTCAGACAGTTGGCTCTGTCTGTTGGTCTGTGATCATGTATTGCTTATAGTCAGACAGTTGGAAGCCCTGTCTGTTGGTCTTTATTTCTCTGTTGGTATATGTGTTTGATTAAAATGATTATTGACTCCTCAAAAGTTGCTTTCCAGGAAAAGGCCTGTACAGCAGGGCCTCTTGTGTATGCCGGGGTCCTCACTGCTATAACCCGGAACTGGAAAGACCTCAGTTCAACTTCAGTCTTAGGCCCTTATTAGCTGTGTGAACCTGGACAAATCATTTAACTTTTTTTGCCTCAGTTTTTCAACTGTAAGATGGAGACAATTATAGCACTTACCTCCTAGGGTTGTGAGAATCAAATGAGACATTTGTAAAGTGCTTAGCACAGTGCCTATGCATGTAGCAGAAGTTATATAAATGCTAGCTATCACTACTACTGCTACTACAACTTACAAATAACAGGAACTACTTTTTATTAGGACCCTAAAAGGTGGGAAAACTCATTTTTGGAGGGACACTTGGTGATCTCATGAGCTCTTAGGGTTCAGTCATCACATCTGTGCTGATGACTTTGAGATCTAAATATCCAGTCTTAGTATCTCTTCTGAACTATAGCTGTGTATTGCCAATTTGCCTTTCGACCCTCTCAAATGGGATGTCCTGTAGACAGCCCAAATTCAACACGTCCAAAGCACGCTACTTTGCAGCTGGTGAAACTGTGAATTAGCTCAAAAACTGGAAAACAATCCTGGAATTATGCAAGAAATGTTACTAAATTCTTCATGTCCTCTAACCCAGAGATTCCATTTTCATCCCCATGAGATTATTTACATAAACCTTCCATGCACAAAGGTGTTCAGAGAAGCATTAGGGAAGGGAATAAGCATTGAAATAGTGACAGCTATGTACCATGCACACTCTAAGTGTTTTTTTACCAATATTATCTCATTTGATACTCACAACAACTCTGGGAGGTAGTTGCCATTATCATCCCCATTTTACAGTTGAGGAAACTGAGGAAGTCCAAAATTAAATAGTTTCCTCAGGATCACACAGTTAGTAAGTTTCAGAGACTGGATTTGAACTCAGGTCTTCTTGACTTCAGACCCACCACATCCACTGTGCCACTTAGCTGCATGATTTGTGATCATAAAAAGCTGGAAACAAAATAAGTGCCCAAAGGGTAATGGCTAAACAAATAATAATATTGAATTTGTGCAAATTTACCGTACCATAGCAAATGATAAATATTAAGAAACCAGAGAAATATCACAAGGTTTATATGAAACAATACAGAGTGAATAAAGCCAAGCCAAAAGATCAATAAATTTAAAATGAACAGTAAACAGTGGCTACAAAAATAAAAAGAAAATCAGCATGAAGAAGCAACAAAACTGGCGAAACTCTGGTCATTGCCAGTATCAGACTGCCAAAATTGAACAACATTTTTCTTCTTTATGTAAATGATTTAATAATATTTTTTGTTGAAGGAAGGAGAGGGAGGAAGGAGAAAGGAATTTTGTATGAGGTGTGAAGATACTCTCCTTGGTGGAATTAGATAGCAGTTAGCTAAGAATTAGACATACCCCAGGGAACCCTTTACAAAAGAGGGACCCACTCTCTAGGCAGAGAGGCAGCCAAGGATGCTCAAAGGAGCATGACCTTTGGCAGAAGAGAGCCAGACATGGAGTCAGGAGACAACTAGCCTTGGATGTCAGGTGTCAAGAGATGGAGAGGAGCAGACTTCAGAAGCCCAGATTTGTCCAGAAGAGACCTTGGATGCAGTGGAGAGCAGTGTGAAGAAACCGTAAGAAAAGAAAGGACATGGGGAACCCAAAATGTCAGAGATGGGAGTTGCCTTGGTCACATTGGTAACCTATATATTTGCTTCTTTATCAGGAAACTTTCTGTACATAACCTCTCTTCCCCCCGGGACTGTCTTGGTTTTGTGGAAGGGTGTTGGGCACCAGACTGGGAGTCAGGAAGACTGACTAAAACACTTATTAATTGTGTGACCTTTTAGCAAGTCACTTAATACCTCACTTTTCTCATCTGTAAAATGAGATGGACTTGCTCAAAATCACACAGCTAAGGAATTCAATCATTTAAGCAATCCAAACATTAGGTCATGAGGGGCAGGTGGCATAGTTGGATAGAGTGCCAGACCTGGAGTCTAGAAGTGCTGAGTTCAAATCTGGCCTCAAACACTCCCTAGTTGTGTGATCCTGGGCAAATCACTGAACCATGATTGCCTCAGTTTCCTCATATGTAAAATGAGCTGGAGAAGGAAATGGCAGACCACTCTGGTAGCTTTGCCAAGAAGACGCCAGATGGGGTCATGAAGAGTCAGATACAACTGAAATGGCTCAACAGCAATTTGAATTACTAGTGTGTGTGTGTGTGTGTGTGTGTGTGTGTGTGTGTGTGTGTGTGTGTGTCTTTGGGGAAATGCATCTGAAAGAGGTAACACATAGTAAAGAATATTTTTCTATGTTGACTTTGAGACCACCATCTCCTTAGTCATGTCACCGACTGGAGCTAACAGAAATTAGCTGAGGCTTCAAACTTTGGCTCAGGTAATTAACTGGTTAGTGAAAAAATTTCTAGCTCAGCTTTATTATTCCTATTTACTTAAGTCGAGACATCAACTACAGCCCTGTTGCTATCTGGTTAGTTCCTGCTTTGTCAGTTTACAAATCTGGTATATTAGCTTTTCTGGTGTTTACTGATCAATTTGTTATTTTATCTGATGTGGCTCTTCTGCTGTCAGTTTTTGATGTGTAAATCTTTACCTTCCCCTTTGTCAGTGAAATTCCAACTGACCCATGTATCCACTCTACTGATGTAGTTAAAGAGCATATAAGATTGCTGAAAATGTTATTCAGGGTCCATTGGTTATTGTATATGAGGGGGCTATGCTCTGAACATATAATAAACTAATATTAAAATGTCTTTGCCTGTTGATAAGTATGATTGGCAGCATAGCAATGAATACCTGAATACTTTTATATTTTGAGAAACAGATTTTCTACTATAACGTCTATTCACCAGAGAGAGAGAGAGATTTTTTTTTGGCCAAATTGCTGGAATTTTACTGGCTCAAGGTGAACAAATAACATATGTTGATTCACATGTCTATAGGCTCCCAAAGGCAAGGAACACTGGATTCCCTGAGCCAAGAGAGTCAGAAGTTGGTAGAGGGGAGACAGGTACCTCACATTCCCAATGTTTTTTAGGAGCAGGTTCAAGAGAAAAGACATCATTCCCTCCTCACCCTCCAACCTCATGGGGCTGAAGGCATTGTCTGGAGTAAAAATCAAACCTGATTTGGTTGGAAAAAGCTGGGAAAGAGTGGTACCACTCATAGGAGGATGGAAGCCAGTCAAGATGGAGTAAGTAACTGCTCAGCAGCCTATCACCTTCTACCTCTATACAACTGCTAGGCATGTATAGTGTTTTACATGACACAAGACCTTTACATATTTATGATCTTCCCAGAATTTCACTACAGCTCTATGAGTAAGCAGAGCACTGTGCCTACTACTTGATATGTGAAGGCTATGTGGTACAGTGGGAACAGGTTTGGATTGGGAGTCAAAGGACCTGAGTTCAAATACTGGCTGTGTGACTGACTCTTGGCAAATCACTCAGTTTCTCTGCGGCCCTAGGGAACTCTAAGATTAAGTTCCAGAACAACTATGAATCTGTGCTGATAGAGGGAATTTCCTCACTGGGAGTTTTCAGACCATTAAAAAAAAAAAAAGGGAGTTAAGCTGAAAGATTTCAGAGGTCCCTCCCAGTTCTAAATCCATGGTTCTGAAGTGAGTTGCAAGGTCCCATAGTGATGGTATGGGACTAGTATTAGGTCTTCTGATTCCCAGCTCAAAAGTATATTTCCCTTCACCAGCCTTAAAGCGTTCCAGACTAATGTGAAATTATCTCATTTCGGGAATCCTTCAGGGCAGAGGATCCACATATTTCCCAGCCAGTCATGTTCTCTACAATGGGACCGGGGCAGGCTGGAGGAAGAGAAAGCACCCTTACCTGCTGCATGATGTCTCGCTTCTGGTTCATGGTGGCCAGGTAGCGTAGGATCAGCTTTGTGGCCTCAGTCTTTCCTGAACCGCTTTCCCCACTAAATCAAAGATAGAGAAAAGAAGGCCAGGTGGAGAGGGAAATCAGAGGGTCAGGGATGGAAGCTGGCTTATTCCTGACGAAGAGGAAGAACAAAATTCACTCCACCTTGGAGCAACCTTGACAATCCACCTTAACAACCTATAGAACAAGCATGTTCTTATGTAATTATGGCACTTGTGATAGAGCACTGGACCTGGAGTTAGGAAGACCTGAGTTCAAATCTGACCTCAGATACTTATTGTGTAAGTAATTTAAACCTCTATTTGCCTCAGTTTCCACATCTATAACATGGGATTAATAATAGCCCCTGCCCCCCAGGGCTGTTGTGAGGGGTCAGATGACATAAAAATTGTAAAGCATTTAGCACAATACCTGACACATCATAAGCACTATTTAAATGTTATTATTTCTCTTACCTGTAAACCAAAGCACTTGCACTTATCTGCCAGGGTTGTTGTGATGTGTCACCCGGCACATAGCAGGTACCATAGAAATCTTAGCTATTTTTCTTATTAGCTATTAAAGATATAGCAGCTTGAGAAGGCAAACTTAGAAACCACAAAATGCCATCACACCCCTGACATTTTCCACTGTGGTTTAATCCGTTTCCCCCTTTAATCTATACAAATGTAAAAGTGTGTTATGCAGATTTGGAGCAGTACTCAAAACAATATGACTCAGTTGTCTTATGTGACTTCTACTGGGTGTGATGGGTTTTTTAGATACTATATTTCCTTCCCAGGAATCCTAGTTTTGGAAGCATGCAACCTCATACATAGGCACATTCTGTGAAGCAAAAGGATAAGGATCAGAGGAAATGGGAGGGAGGTCTGTTTTGACAAATAGAGGCAGTGACATTTCCAAGATCACATAATAATTTGGGGAATAAAACTCAGAAACCTATATTTGACTTCCTGTGTAAACTTGACAAATGACAAGTCCATCTGGAAGCTCAGAAATAGAGACTAGACTTAGAGAGCACCCCAACACGTCCCCTTTCCCACTTTACTGGGGTTCTTCCTCTTACCTGATGATAATACACTGGTTATGTTTAGCATCCAGCATTTTGGTGTAAGCAAGGTTTGCAGTCGCAAAGAGGTGCCTGCAAAGGACAAAGCATTTTCACTTTATCCTTCCTGGAAGCATGTATTCTGACAAATTCCCAGGGTAAAGATGCTGCACGATGGGGTTCAGGGTGGGAGTAGGGAAGGCAAGGGGGTGGGAGTGTGGGACAAAGAGACAAGGGGAAAGGAAGACTCCAGTGTCCTCTGCTTCCATCAACTGAAACCATCTCAGGAATACGGATTTCCTTTACCAAAGGAACTTTCTGAAAATACCACCATTTTTCAATTAGGATCAAATCTAAACTATCTCAGGGATATGGAGGTCTCTCCTCTGCCTAAGGGGCTTCCTGGGAGGAAATATCACCTTTCAATGAGGGTCATGAGTATATGATTTGGAAAAGGGAAAGGGTGTCCTTTTCTTAGCCCGTGAAAGGGACCAGACCATAGGATCTAGATGCTCAGGTCACAGCTTTTCCTTCCTTTCCAAAACTGACTGATTAGCAACTGGGTTATGGTGTCCCAAAGGGACAACTTAGAAGTCCTTTCTCATGTTTAACCAAATTTCCTGGCTCTAATTTCAGTCCATTTCCTCTCATTTCTAAGAGTACCAATATGACTTTGTCAGTCAAGGAGTTGACAGCAATGACCATATTTACTATATCCTTAGCATGACACAAAGAGGTGTACTTGTCTCTGCCCTTAAGGAGATAACTGGGTCAGTGACTTTGCTCCTACTAGGACACATGATGTCCATGCTGTTGTGACCATTTTAAGAATAAGAGAATCCACCCCAAATATTCACACGGAATATTTGTGACCAACCTATAGTAGAGCATTCCAAGCTCATATTGGTCTGATCAGTCACAGTCGGACACATTGAAACTTGACCGTAGCATAGTGAGGTCATTTTGGTCCTCAGTTCTGTTTGAGAAGGAAGGGCAACAACTAAGAATGAAGAGTGGTGCCAGTGTTTTCAGGGGTGTGGGCAGCAGGTCCTTTAAACTCAGTTGCACTTTCAAGTGCATTTAGGGTCCCAGAGCTCTGCTTCCAAAGACCCCCCTTTCTGGACCTAGATCTCTGTGACTATACTTGATCTGGTACCCGTTCCTGCCTTTCTTTCTTTCTCCTTGACTTCTATATTGGCATCACCCTTCCCTTACAGGGGTTGGACCTGGCTTCCTACACAGATTCATCATTAGAGTTGGCAACACCTATGGCAGATTTTTCTTTCTCTACTCTCCCTTCCCTCTCCTTCCCAAACTCATCCCTGACACACCCCAACATACTCCCTTGAGGAAAGAGCTTGAGTCAGAGGACCTTAGCTCAAATTTTACCTCTTATACTTATCTATATATCCTAAGGCAAGTCACTTTCCTTATCTATAAAATGAGGAGGACAAACTAAATGGGCTCTGAAGTAATTTCCAGCTTCAGAATCCTTTGAACAGCTTCATAAGTGGATTCCAGTTGGTTGCTCTCTGACAGCAATCTGGCATTATCTATGGCAGTCCAAGGGAACATTGTCAAGAGTGTAAAAGCCTGATGCGTTAGCTTAATGAGTGTGTACACAATAGCCTGGCACAACTGTCTCTTTAAAGACTCAGCAAAGACCTTTACTGTTTATTTTCTTATTTATCCTTCATTCTGGAAGAGGATCATGACATCAGGGAGGTGATGCCATGACTTGGAAGTGAATTGGATTTAAGTGAAGAAAGGAGGGCTGTGCAAAGTCACCAGCCTCACTTTCTCCTCCAGAGTCATCTGGGTCCAGGGACAAGATATAGTTCAGGACAACTGGATCCAGTGGGAGTCTTTGGTCTTTTTAAGCTAAGTTCTTTCCCAGTTCTCAGTTTGACTAAGGCAGCTCCCATTCAGTGATTAAAAGGCTAGGTAAGAAATGAGGTAAAGAATGGTCTCTTCTACCTAGTAAAAAAAAAAACAAACAAAAAAACCAAACCGTCTGGATTTCTGGCCAAAACAGAAACAACTGCTATTTACACTCACTCTGAGCCATCAGCACCCAAATAATGAGCAAGCAGGACTTGGCCTGGGACCTAATGTGCACTAATCAATGAGAGCTATTGTTACTACTGTTAATAATAACAATAACTCATATTTTTGTATAATAGATAACCTTATGAGACAGTATAAATTGTTTTCCCTATCCGACATATGAAGAAACAGTCTGAGAGAGGTTTTAAGTGACTTATCCATGAATAAATGAATGAAGCATTTATTAACTGCTTATCAGGTGTAGAATACTGTGATGGACAGTGGAGATACAAATAGAAAAGTACAACATATGGACACATAACTAGTGTCAGAGACAGAGTTAACTATCTTCTCAGCATCATTGATATTTTCCTTGTCTAATGAATCTGGATGCAGGCTTTTCTAGGGGATTGGCAGGTCCATCCCACCATATTGTGAGATTATGAATTTTTTATTGTTGGGGTCCACAGAATATCTCTGTCCTTGGAGCAGCAACCTTCCCCCTGGGGACCCCTCTTATGGATGTATCGATGTGGGGATAGTAAGATTTGAAAGCAGCCCCTCTCAAGTCAAGTTAACCAACGTAGGGGACCCAGGTTGGAGGCAGAGGCCAGAGATTCTAACTTGCTAACACATTAACCCATTTCTTAGGCTCATTCTTGTGTTTCACAATTCTGAATTTCTACCCTTCATCTCCATTTAAAAAAAGCAATTCAGGATTCCCATTGTCCCTTAGTAGCCCCCACAGATTCCCCTTTCTCTTCAGAATATTCTAATAATTCATATGCTTTCAACTGGGATTTCCCCATCTTTGCTTTTATTTTTTAAGGTTCTCTTTATTTTTCAGGTCCCACCTCAAATCCAAAAACCTCCTTCCTCCAATGCTCCAGTTAATGCCGGTGCTAATCACCTCCTTTCTTTATGTGATCACAGTACTCAACAGCAGGGCTGCATAATTCAGTCCTAAATGTCATGCTTCCCACAAGTTAGATGTGTGTCCCTAGGTAGACCATGGGATCCTCAAAAGCAAGGACTGTGTCTCCCACAGCATAGCACACACAGGGTTAGGGAGGTAGGAGGTGTTCAGTCACTTTAGGTAGCTAACACTAACCTGGGATCCATGAACTTGACTTTTAAAATATATATTTTTATATTCAAATTTAAAATAATGATATAAAATTATAAATTATAAGTAAAAAACTGTAAATACACTTAATCTAATTTAAAACATTTATGTTTCAATAACTGTATTTCAATATAATTGGCTCATTTTGTAAATAAGCAGGTACGCTGCATCATGGATGCCAGGCCCGGAGTCAGGAAGATCTGAATTCAAATCTAGTCTCAGACTAGCTATGTGACCCTGGGAGAATCACTTAACCTCTGTCTGCCTCAGCTTCCTCAACTGTAAAATGGGGATGAAAACAGCACCAACCTCTCAGGGTAGTTAAGAAAATCAAATGAGATAATATTTGTAAAAAGCTTTTAGCACAGTGCCTGGCACCTAGTAGGCACTATATAAATTCTTATTCCCTTCCCTAGTCCTATGTGCTTTGTTTTGTGCATTTAAAAACATGATTCAGAGATAGGGTTCCTAGACTTCACTAGACTTCCAAAGGGGACTGTGACACAGAAAGGGTTAATATCTCCTGCCCTGAACCCAAGGCCAATCAAGCAGGATTCAGGAGAGTTGGAAAAAGGAGGCCCAAGTGACCAGTCCCACCCTCCCCCACCCCCCCTCCGACTCTGGTATGGGCAGAAGACACTCACGGTGGATTCTCCCCCAGGGCTCGTCCTTTGTACTGCAACACCTGCTCCATCCCGTAGATGTTAAACATTCGGTAAGGGTTCACAGACACAAGGATGCTGCCAATGTAGGTCTGCAACAAAGAGAGGCTAGGCTGGCCTAAGACTACTGTGATATTGTAGAAAGTACTGGAATAGGTGTCCGAAGACCTGAGTTCTACATCTGCTACTGTTAGGTCTGACATATTTTGTCATATGATTGATGCATAACATTCCCAAAGGGTGTGCAGATTCTCCTGGGTTGGGCCCTGTGAAGCCTGAAGTGAGAGCTGGGGGAAAGGGGAAAATGGGGATGAGAAAAAGGAATAGGAGAGGAGAAATGGGAAAGGAGAAGAGAGAATGAAAGAAAAAAGGTAAGGGAGGAAGGAGAGAAAACGGGTGAATAAAGACTACAAGGGAAAGGAAAAATCTAAGGAAATAAATGATGTGCAATCAATGTGAGATATTCAAACCATCCTTTCTTCCCACTCCAATCAGGAAAGGATAAATTCTCCTCCATCTCCCCAGGCTATTGCTTTCTGCCTCAGCTTAAGGTGAGCAAGGAATATCCCAACTTCCTGAAAACAGCTCTGGACATGGAGCTTGAGCAACAAGAAAGGGGGAACTTACGTAGATGAGGTTTCTTTCAAATCTGGTTTTCAGATTGGACAACACAGCAGACTCCTGCAAGTCCCTGCAAGGTTAGAGGAGAGAGTGATGGTCAGGATGAGGCAACATTAAGCATGAATTTGGATTACTAATTCTGGAACCTAAAACTCCCTCCCTCTGTTGGCCCTCCCAAAGTGAGTAACTTCACCATCTCCCATCTGTATCACCTTGGTGACTCTGCCTACCACTTCTCCATTTCCAGCTTCTTAACTGATCTGCATAACCCTTTTAGAGAGGCAGAGATTTCTTGTTTTATAGATTAGAATACTGAAATTTATAGAGGTTAAGTGACTATAATCACATAGAAACTTAGTGTTAGGGCCAAGACTAGATCTCTGATCTCCTTATTTCCAGCCCCTATGTCCTTTCCATAAGAAAGATGAATATAGAATATAGTATAGGGAAGAAGGGAAGAGAAAGAAGGAAAAGAGGAATAAGGAGAAAAGGGGGAGGAATATATAATATGTGTATTATATATAATCTTGTCAGTGAAATATATACATATATTATATATTGTCAGTGAAATACGTTATGATAATAGCTAACATTTATATAGTCCTTTAAATTTTTCAAATTTCTTTTAGTTCATTTTATTTTCAACCCTGTAGAATTAGTACCATTACTATTTTTATTTTACAGTTGAGATGACCCTGCGGCTAAATGAAATTAAGTAACTTACTTAAATAGCAAACAGCTAGTATATGACACAGGATTTGAATTCAAGTTTCCCTGACTCCGGGTCCTGCTACATCACCCAGTTGCCAGTGACTACACTGCCCCGTGAGTTTTCTTTGTGACTCCCATTTATCCATGTCAGAATTCAGAGGCAAGCCTGGTTTGGCAGCAGAGCTCTGCAGAGAAGAGCCCCTTAGGATGGATGAGCCACATTCAAGCAAGACCATGGACATTGCCAGGGCCCAAAACTTGGGAGTGAATCAATCCCTACTCCCCAAGGAAAAAGGAGATGGGGGAGAAAGAAGAAGCAAAGAGAACGGCCCAGCTAATTCACTTCCTAGAGAGTCTCTGACTTTCTTTGTGGTCACATCACATCAGGACCTCATTCTACCCCTCTAATATTACCTTTCTCTATTTCTTAACACCCTCTGGTCTCCTGACTCTCCCCTGAAGTTAATTTTGTGCATTACTGGCTCTATTTCCCATTGTCTCATCTCATCCCCTGGCCTGAGTGACCTCCTCTCTTCCCTGTCTACCCAAATCATGCTCAAACTTCAGTAACAACAATGTGGTTGCTGTTTTTGTCGTTTGTTCTCCTTTTTCAAGGAGAACCGACAGCATCATGGGGTAATGACTTGCACATGTTGCACAAAGTCATGAGCCTCACTCTCTCTTCCAGAGTCATTGAAGTCCAGTGGCAAGACAAAAATCAAGATGAATGACGATGGCCCAGCATACAGTGGATGACTTTGGGGTCTTAGCACTCCACAGAGCCTCCTTGAGCTGCCTTTATGGCCATTGGAACAAGTTGTTCTCATCTACTCATTTCACCAGAGGAAGTCTTCACATGCTTGGGGTAGACATCCCCCTAATTCCAATGGGCTTGAGTAACAAGTGTTATTGAATAATGGCTACCATTAATATGAATATTCCTGTGTCAAAGTCGAACAGTAAGGGACTCTCTCCTCATTGGGGAAGAGGAAGGCCCTGACCCGAGGTGAAGGATGGGGAGAGTTGGTGGGAAGTGAGAGAACTTCCGTTCTCATCTAGTGAGACAGGTATTAAGATTATTCCCATTTTACAGATGAAGAGAGTGAGGTAGAGAGAAATGCAACCTGATCAGGGCCACAAAACTCATAAGTAAAGAAGGATTTGAACTCAGGACTTTATGACTCTAAGTCCAGCACTTTATCTACTATGCCATTTCAAGGCCCAGCTCAGATCTTCTCCTCTCCATGAAATCTCCCCTGGATACTTTAGTTTTTTGAGCTCTTCTTACTGTCTGATACTACAATTCCTATCTGTATTTGATTTATAAGTGTTTTGTGTGCAGGTAAGATTTGTTTTCCCAACTAGACTGTATGTACAAACTCCTTGAGGAAAGGGGCCATGACTTACCCTTCTCTGTCTTCCCACAGACTCCTAGCATGTGGTAGGCACTGTACATATGATTTACAATTGACTGGCAATCAATCTACAAGCATTAATTAAATGCCTCATGTATGTTAGACACTATGCTAAATAGTAGAGATGCAAAAGTGAAACTCTTCAAGAAGGGATGGGTTTGGGAGCAAAGGTCATGAGTTCTGTTTTAGACATGTTGAGTTTGAGATGCCTGCGGAACATCCAGTCTTCAATGTCCATCAGGCATGTCCAAGATGGTATAAGACAAGGGACAAGAAGAGAGACTTGGGATGGATATATAGATCTTGCAGGGGGGTGATCTCCAAAGAGAAGATAATTAAATCCATGAGGAGGTGGTGAGATCATCAAGAATGTAGAGAGAGAAGAGAAGAGGGTCCAGGATAGTGCCTCGGGGGTATAACCGCAGTTAAGGGCCATGACATAGATGAAGATCCAGCTTTGGAAAATGAGAAGTGATCAGAAAGGTAGAAAGAGAACCAGGAGGGAAGAGTGACTTAAGGAAAACCAGAGAGGAGAGAATGGTCAACCATGTCTAATTTTGCAGAAGTTAGAATGGTGAGCATTGAGAAAAGGCATTTAAATTGGATAATTAAAAGATCATTCATGACTTTGGAGAGATCTGTTCCAGAAGGCAGATTGCAGAGGGTTTAAAGAGACTGAAAAAAGAGGAGGCACCATGATTTTTTTCAAGGAGTTTGAGAAAGAAAGCCAGTGGAGATGGCAGGATCTAGTGATTTCTGAAAAAGGACCAATTACATCACTTCTCTGAACTTCAGTTTACTTATATGTAATGCCTCATAAACATCGTTATGAGAAAAGTGCTTGACAAAGTTTAGTAACTAGATGTATAAATGAATTGTTAATGATACAGCTATCCCTTGCATATAGTGACTTTCCCCACTGTTGTTTCTGTACGTGACAAATAGACATAGAAATTAAATGGGAATTTGGGGAGAGTTTTGCAGTAGCCATAGACAACATGGAAAGGCCAGTAGACAACATAAAAAAAGTTTAGAAATTCAGAAATACATAAAATACATGTATAGCATTGTATAATATCAACATATTTTATCTTTTAATACCATAATAATTCAGATTTCTTCTCTGGCACGAAGGGAGAGTCAAAAATTTTACTCGAATTTCCCAGATTGCAGGGATGTCATTCTTTCACAATATGTCACAATATGAAAGGATAACTGCACCGTTATTACTATTTTTCAAAGGGGAAAGTGTCTATTATCATAAGGCTAATGATGATGGTTAGTTAGTCGGCCTTTAACCCCAAAAGACTGAAGGGCTGTTACACAGAAAAGAGAGTAGACTTGTTTGTGTGGTCCCAGAACACAGAAATAAGACCGACGAATGAAAGTGAGAGGCATATCTATTTCAGCTTAATTTAAAGAGGAAATTTCTGACAATTAGTGCCAAGTCACGCACTTTTAAATGGCCTGCTTTGTGAGGCAGTGGGTCCTGTGACACTGAAAGTGTTTAGGCAATGACTGTCACACTTCTTGTAGAGGAAATTCATATTTCACATATGGGTTGGACTGGGTGAATCACAAAAGTGTAGAATGCTAAGAGACATTAGAAATCATCTATTTAAATCCATTATTTTACAGATAAAGAAATTGAGGTCCAGAGATGGTAAGTGATCTGCCCAAGATTCCTCAAGGAATTTGGGGCAATCAGGACGAGACTCAAGTCTCCCGATTCCCAAGTCCAGTTCTTTCCATTATGACATGCTGCCTCCCCCAATATCCTCTCAAGTCCTTTCTAAATCTAGAATTCTAAGATTCTGGGATGTCACTTGCACCCATCCTACATAGGCAAAAGACCCTTCTCTTGCTTCAGTTGCCTAGACAGTAGACAGAACTGGAACCAGGGATAGGCAGGGTGGATAGCTGCTCAGAGAATATTGTCTGTGGGGGCACAACATGGTATCAATGTTTAGAATGATAATAACTTGGTCTTTTAAAGTATTTTCCTTATAACAATCCCATGAGGTCAGTAATGTTAGCAGTACTTTACAGGTAAGAAAATAGACTCTGAGAAGAAATACTCTCCAAGGAGCCTAGGTATTTATTTTGCAAGGGAAATTGCATGTGTTACAGTGAAGCTTCCTAGGGAGAAGGACATGAAAAGGCAGGTTTTTCAGACCTTGAAAACTAGTGTGGTCCCCACATCTGAGGAGCTCTAGTGGCCAGAAACACCTCCATCTCCCTCCCCTCTCCCCATCAAAGACTCTCACTCCAGCTGGGTCATGTCTTCCACACCATCTCCCTCCTGCTGTACTCGGTATCTCATGGATGGCAGGTTGCGGATGGAGTGCATCTGTCGGGGGGAACAGAGAAGATCTGAGATGGGCTATGGAGTGTGAGAGGGAGAAGACAATGAGATGGAGAGTTAAGAGGCGCCAAAATCATTAGAGTTATATCTGTTCTCCTTAGAGCTCAAAGCACTGAAATTACAGGTGAGTGGTAGTGAGACCTGGCTTCCCATTTCACAGAAGGGAAAGTTAGGACATGGAGCAAGGGAAAAGTATATTAAAATCACCAAAAGAGGACTGAAACAGAAGCCGGGTCTCCTGATTCCCAGTGCCAACATCTTTCATCTTGCCAGCCCCTGGGGGTTAGTGGTGGAGGAGTGTGGTGATGCTGGTTCCGGTGGGTGTGAACCCCACAATAGGATCCTTGGGGAGGGCAGAAGAGCTCTCCAGTGCCCTTTGCTGGTTGAGTTTATGTGTGCATGGGAGAGATGGAGATGGGAGGAGAGAGGATTTGAAGGAGAGATGAGAAGCTGCAAAGGAGGCCTGGCTGAATGGAGGGGAGAGAAGAATATCCCAGACAGAGTTTTCTGAGAGAACGCCAAGGGGCTGAGCATAGGGGCAGCCTCTAGAGAGGAGGCCCAGAAACCTTGCAAAGCAATTCAGATCACAGAGTGGCAGGAAAGGACTAGGATAGATGGATTGAGAAGACATGTCTGAGGGAACCCTCATTATTCTTAGGATGAGGAGACAGGGAAAGGGGTAGATCTCCTATCCTTCCAAAGTATTTTAACTTTTGAAACACACACACACACACACACACACACACACACACACATCCCTGTCTCACACAACCATACACATTTATACATCACATACACAAATGATCAATCATGTCTGCAAGAAACACATTTGCTAACTCCCCCTATACACAGATTCATTCTCATGCACACAAGATGACCAAGGACATACGTGTACACATGCAGCCCCAATGTGCAATGTCATATGCACAATACTCCCTCCACAGTCCTCATTTTCCATTCACATGACCTTGATATGCATGCAGTATAGACATGTACTTTTCTCAGTCTGATTCCTAGCACACACGTGTACATAGTCATTCCTTACAGACTCCCATTCATGCCTTGCCTATACTGTCATACCGATCACTCACTACAACCAAACCAAGGGAACAGACCAGCCCTAGGGCTTTTGGTCTACCCTCAGAGTGGGCACTCCCTCTGACTGTACCTATCCCCAGGGTCATGAGTGGGAACTTTCTCAGCAGGAACTGATGGAGAAGAGTTTTCTTAGATTCTAGGACCAGGGGAAAAACTATTCCCAGATATCTCCCTGGTGGTGGCGTCAGTGCCTTCCTGATCATGGGCTGGGGAGTGGTTGGAACAACATGAATTTCCCTCCCATCCTCCATTCCTTAGAGGTTGCTCTTGATAAGTAGGGCACTGAGAAGAAAAAAAACTCTAAAGGCCTTGGCCACATGCCAGAGAGAACCTTCTCAGCTGCTGCCTAAATAATTCAGTCACTCACGTATTCCAAGGTGATCAGTGCCCACCGTGGGCGCTGCCATGCATCCTTGCCCCGGGGCCCTGGGCGGTTGGCACACCGCTCTAGAAGAGCTGCATCAAACACAGAACGGAGGACCCCGTGACTGGGAGGGTGGCCACCTTTTGCTGATGTAGCCTGGGCCGCCATTGCAAGGGAGACCTTCCTGGAACCCACTGCTCCCAGACATCCGCAGCCCCTGAGCCAGACACCCATCTGTGGGAAGGGAGGTGGCTGATTGGGATAGAAATAAGCTGCCTGCCTCCGCCTCCCCCACTCTTATGGCAGAGGAAGGAACCAGCCCCAGGGGAGGGCTCTGGTGACCATCCCTCCCCCCCCCAGTCTAGTCTTTGCTGCCAAGAGCTGTCTGCCTTGCTGCTTGTTTCCCAGGCCAGGGCTGGACCACTGGCATCCTTAGTTCTGGCCTCACCAGCAAGTGTGGCCAAGACCATGAGGTTCCTAGAACATGATCCTCAGGCTTGGGGGCCAGGGGAAGGGGCAAGCACACTGGTTCTGAGAAGATCTTAGAAGGTCCCTTGGCTACCCTGTGGGTACCTAGAGAGGACACCAAAGAAACTGTCAGATAGGGCAGTCAAGCTAGGGCAAAGACCTTGTAGCAGATCCAGGACCATTCCCAGGACACACAGAGCTTCTGGGTAGTTTCTGGGAGCTCAGGCCATCTCCTATCACAGGGCTAGCCATGGATAGAGCACTGGTCTTAGAATCAGGGAAATTTGAGTTCAAATCTGGACTCAGATACTAAGCTGCGTGACCATGGGCAAGTCAGCTAACCTCTGCCTGCTTCTGTTTCCTCAGCTGTAAAATGGGGGTAGTAGCATCACCTACCATCCAGTGTTGTGAGAATCAAATAGAGCACAATGATGAGGAGATGCTAGCTATTATTAATATCATCACACACAAAGGTACAATTCTCAGTCTAGAACGCTCTCTTTTGTTTCCTGTTTGCCCATTCAAATCTCCCCATCCATCTGTGGCTCAGGTTAAATCCTATCTTCTCCATGAAACCTTCCCTGACCCAGTAGGGCTCTCTTTACTCCCCATCCCTGAATCTTTAAAGCATATAGGGCAAGATCTAAGAACCTAACACTCACCTATATTATACACCGTTCCTTTCATTTTGATGCAGCTGGACCATGCCATCCGAAGGCAGTCACTACACCTTCTCTTTTTTTCCTGTCATGTCCAGTCCAGGGCTGAACATGTGACAGTAGCAGCAACTCCTGTACATCACTTAAAGATTTCCAGAACACTCTCTTCTCTATCACTTGGGAAGGTAATTAGTTCTGGTATTGTCCCCATTTTACAGATGAGAAAACTGAGATTTGGAGGGACCAAAGATGAAAGTCATGCCATTAAATAGTTCTAGAACTGAGACTTGAACCCAGCTCTCCTGATTCTATTATCAGTACCCTTTCCATGCTAATACCAAGATGATGGGCTTCATCGATTTGAATGGCGCTTAAGTGTAAGAGGCCTACTAAGAACTTCCTGTTTATGGAATGACTTCTTGATTTAGAGTTGCCTTCCCATAGGAGGAAAAGGGAGACTGTTTACTCAAAGTAGGACCCTTCTCCAAGGGGTACGGGCCATCTCTCCTACCCTCAGCCAAAGCCTTCATCTTATAAGTATACAGAGAGCTTGTACGTACCTGAGTCTTCCAGCTCACTGGGCCTTCCTTTTCCCAGGGGTCCCTGAAGGCGTGGCACTGGAGGGACACTTCACAAGACAGGTAATGGGACAAGGTCCCTGTGGTCACTCTGGGCCATCGTCGATAGGTCTCGGTTGACACTGAGACATGCACCCAGCTGGGCTTCTGGGACTTTGGTAGGCCTCGCGTTGACCCCTTTGGTTGTCTGGTCTGTAGCTGCTGGGGCATCATGGACACCTGCTGGAAGGAGCTCATCTTTTGAACTCGAGGCATGACGATCGCAAAACGCCCATATCTCGATGGACCTCGTTCTCCTTTTTCTCGGGCTCCAACAGGGACTATGGAAGGTGCCGAATGGACCAGTGGTGTGGGTAAGGATGCCCATCTGCGCAGGCTGGGCCTCATGGCACCAGGTGAGGCAGTCAGTGGGTAAGAGAAACTACTGCTGAGTGCCTTTTGTTGCTGCATGAGCCCTGGGGAAAACTTCCCAGAGATCCTAGAGGACAGAGTGATAGAGACTGGAGTGGACTTGGGGGTGGATGCATCAAGGCTTTCTTCTTTTTTGAGGTTCATGGGATCTTCATTTGATGATTTAGAGACTTGGCCAGGCCCAGGCTCTTCAAGTCTACCAAGGAGAACATGGGCTGAGTTATTGGCCCTTTCTTGGAAAACAGGAGATGGAGGATGGGCAGGTCCAGGCACAGGATGACCAACCTGTTGGAAGAAGGGTCTGTGAAATGAAGATGGTGGCCGGCATCTCTTGGAGAAACCTCTCCGGCTGCCAGTTAGACCGGGCCATGGGGGAGGGGGATGTTGGATTGGGGGGAGATCCACATCCCAGCTTGGGGCTAGCGAGGGTGGTAACCAAGGTGGTGCCTGCCTGCTCAGTGAGCGGCGGCTGTCCTGTCTGGGCGGTATATCAGGCATGGGCCCATCTCCACTCCAGAGACCTGGTGGTGGCTGGGGAGGGCCCCGTCGGCGTGATGACCTCTGGAGTGGAAGATGCACTTGGGGCTTTACTGCCTTAGTTGGACGCTCACTGAGCCTATTCCAGGTGTGAGGAGGCTTCCTAGGCAGGTTAAGGGACCGGCGTCTCAGGCTTCGACCTGGTGGGGGTGAGGGAAGCCTCTGGCTCCCACCTCTAGGAGGCAGATGAGGGGACCCTAAGTGGGGGGAATGAGGCCCAAAACGACTGAGGGATGGATTTGGGGAGAGAGATTCTCTAAGAGATGGATGACGGCTGGAACCCGTGGCCCCCAGCGGAGGTGAGAAGGGGGGCCTTCTAGGCCTGGGGCTGTAGACCAATGAAGAAGTAGAATGGATGGATAGCTGTGGAGAGGAGGGTCTCAGTGGGGAGTGAGCCCCTGTGCTACGGAAGCTCCTGAGGGATGGTTGTGGAGAGGAAGGAAGGGGCCGTGATCCTCTGGGGGATCCCAAAAGATCTCCAGAGGACATTGGTCTCCTCAGGGAAGGCCCTGGGAAGCCAAGGGTACCCGGTCTCCTCAGGGATGACCGAATTGAAGGAATAGGAGTTGGAGGTCTGCTTGGGGGTCCCCCGAACCATAATGGATAGGGATTAGCCTCTGGCTTCTGAAAATTGGATACAGATGGTGGTTCAATGAGACTCCACCAGCTTGACTGAGGCCTGAGGACAGGGTGTCCTGGGGGAGTCCAAGGTCTCTGACGCAGGGAGGACTGGGTCAAGGGTGGTCTTTGGGGAAAGGATTCATAAGGAGAGGAGTCATAGGGAGAAGACTGTGTAGGCCCCGTTGAAAGGTTCGGTAAGAAGGCCCAGAGGGATGAGTTGACATCTGGGTTCTCATTCTTCCTTAGGGGAGGTGGGGAGATGAGGACACTCTTCTTGGAAGGCACTGGGGATGGAGACAAGGGAGGTACACTCTGGGAGTTGTTGTTAGCAGTAGGGCCACGGAATTTCCTCAGGGTCACTGGCGTGGCAGGGTTGTCAGGATCCATGCCTGCAAGCTTATAGCCAAAGCGCTTGTAGGCCGCCTCCCTCACGGCTGGTCTCCTGAATGAGCCTGTGCCCTTTTGGTGGGCACTGCTGCCATATTTGGGGATGGGTTTCTTTTCCGAAAGGGTTTTCTTTATAAATCGAGCAAGTGATGTTGCTGGTGGAGAGGGCCTGCCCAGCTCTCTGTGGAAGCCCAGGTCTCTTCTCATCCTAAAGGCTGACAGGGCTCTTTGGACATTTCGGTCCCGTGGGGACAGGAAGCCAGCATAGAAAGGGTGGTGGTATGGGGCATAAGGCATAGATACTGGTGGGTATTCGTCTTCTTCTTCTTCTTCTTCCTCTTCTTCTGGCTCATCAGTGGTGAGTGGGATGTCCAGGGAAGGAGGAAGGGACACATCCAGTTTCTCTTTGCCAAAGATTTTCACCTGGGGCCGAGGGAAGAGTCGGAACTTCCTGATCAAGGACAATTTAGAAGTGGCCGACTTCTCCATGCCCTGCTGCTCAAAGAAGGTTGTGCTGGGTGGCTTGAAGGTATAACCCTTCTGCTCAGTCCCTGGCTCCTCTTCCTGTTCTCCCTCTTCCAGCTCCATGATGTCATCCATGGGATGGGCATAGGGATTATGGGGAGATGGGATGGGAGGTTCCCAGGCATAGTCAAAGGGGGGACCTTCAGGGTATGGAAAAGGGACCTCAGGAGGGTAAATGACATCAGCTCCTCCTGGGTGGTACCCCACCTCATCATAAGGGCTGTAGGGACCCAAGTAATAGTTGTAAGGATATGCCGGCTCTTCGTAACTATCATAGTAACTGTAGGGTGAGTATCCTAAAGGTGGAGCATACGGCGGGGCATAGTCTTCATAGCCATAACCATAGCCAAGGCTATAGGGAAGGTAGAGACCATCTCCATAGTAACCGTCTCCATGGTAGTCATCGTCATAGTAACCGGCCCCGTAGAAATCATGGTCATGGTAATCACTGTCGTAGTATTCATCGTCATAATATTCATAAGGGTCTCGGACAGGGTACCCATAGTAATATTCACCGTATTCGGGCCACTCTGAGCCGTAATAGCCCCAGGGTGAACGGTGCTGTTCCTGCTCCTCGTACTGATGGAGCGACTGGCGATCGTAGTAGTCATCTCCCTCGCGGTAGTAGTCATAGTATTCCCCCAGGTCCTGAAAGCCTTCCAACCCATAGAGTGACTTCCTGGAGCCAGACTGATGGAAAGGTTCTTCTGTCTCAAAGGGAAGGAAGCCAATGGTTTCTCCTGACTCATATAAGCTCCGGCTTCGGGGGAACCGCCTCAGCCTCCCCTCTCGCCTTAGGATGTCAGCCCCAGAAGGGAAAGGAAGCTTCTGAGAACCAAAGCGGGAGCTGGAGCGATTCAGCCAGGCATCCAAGGAGGCCTGCTCACTTCCTGACTCCTCCGCCTTTTTGATGAGGAACCTTTTGGTCAACCAGTTGATGGAGGTCGATGCTTTGCTCAACACCTGAGCCCGGGGCTTTAGCTTCCCCCGTCCTCTCCTGCCCGGGAAACGGATCACCATGAAGGATGGCTTCTTCTCCTTCATTGCCTTCTTCCTCTTGCCCTCCCGCATCTGCGTCATCAGCTTGGAGGTGGATTGCAGCACGGTCTTGGCCTTCTTCTTCCTCTTGGTCTTCTGCGGGCCTCTGTTGAGACTCCAGAGGAAGTGTGAGGCGCTCCTGAACTGACCCTTCTTGGATATCTTGGGCGTCCTGTCCCGGAAGCCCATAAAGAGCCTGGAGGTACCTTTGAGGCTCCTCTTGGGCTTCTCTGGCTCAGGAGGCTTCTTCCCCTTCTTCTTCTTCTTCCCCTTGTCTTCCTCCTCATCTTTGGCCATGGTTGCCTCCCTCTCCTAGTCAGGTCTGGCAAAAAGGACAGTGGGTTTTCAGCACAGGTCCTAGCGCTTGGCCTGGGGCTAAGGAGTCGTCTTTGTCCTCCGCACTCACAGAGGAAGTTCAGAGTGCAGGCAGCAGATGCAGTGCAGCCGGGACAGGGACCTGCCTGGGCTGAGGAACTTTGCCTGCCCGTGGAGGAATACGCCCCAGGGAGGCTGCCAAGCCTATTTTATATATAATTCATTCTTTGAAGACGTCTCTCCCTTCCCCCCCCACCACCACCCCCGTCCTTCTTGTATTTCACCTTGGAAATAGGTAAAGGTGTCTTTTACTGGGGGAAGGGCTAGTGTCCAAGGGGAACAGTGACCCTAGCCTCATCTCACTCTGACTCAACTTCAGTTCTCCTTCCAGTCTCCAGGGGACTGCTGCCTTGTGGGGTCTCATATGAGATATGCAACCTTCCTTGCTATTGGGGACTTTTTCTGCCAAATCCTGAAATTCCCCTTGCCAGTACTGGGTAAAGAAATATTCCGTTTCTTTTTCTCTTCCAGGAGATGTACATACATACATATATACATTATATATATATATATAAAATGTATATATGTGTGTATACATGTATATACGTGCACCCATATATACATATACACGAGTACGTGTGTGTGTATGTTGTGTGCATGTGTGTGTGTGGATGATCTCATAGCTCAGAACCATGAGGGCATTTCCCACTATCCTATTTGGGGCAGTCTGTAGGACTCCCAGAAGCTGGGCAAGGCTTTGAAAAGGAAGACCCAGGGAAGAAGAGACGGAAAAGAGAGATGGTTTCAGGGCTAGGCAACCATGTAATTGAATCTCCTCACCTCATGAGAATGTGAATAATGCAAGGAGACAGAACCTCTGTGCCACCAAATGTCTTAGGAGTCTGGACAAGATAGAAACATGATCCACACAGCTCCAGCTATGGACCATCCTAGCAGATCAGAGAAAGGAGGTACGTAGGGACCCCTTCATTCTTTTATCCCATTGAAGGGATAATTTAAGAGACCCTAAAAGTGTTCCTTGCCCAAAACAACCCTTCCATTGACCACACTATTCTAGAAACTGGAATTTCCACCAAAAATCCTTCCTTGAAAAAGTGAATGAAATATTTCTTTTAGAGATGTTAAGCTCTAGGCAAACCTTAAAACATTATATAAATATTATTATTTTAAGGTAAGATGCAAATTAAACCTAGTTAGGGCTTTAGGCTAATTGGTTAATCTCTGTGTGATAATGGCCATAGTCTCACATTCTAACCTGGGAGACCTGTATTCCTGAATCTGTTTTCTCATTTGCAAAAGGAAAGGTTTAGACTAAGTCATCATTAGGTTCCTTTCAGCATTCTTATGTGCTGATTTACACCAAGATGTGAGCAACTGATCATACATAGTTTAGTGTGTTGCTCCTATTTCAATGAATTTACACCGCAAAGAAGCATTCTGACAAGATAATGTTTATGCATAAAGAGTAAATCAGGGAAGTTATATGGTGCAGTAGAATGCCTGGTCTGGAGTCAGAAAGACGAGTTCGAATCCAGACTGAGACACTTCCCAACTGGGTGATCCTGAACAAATCACTTAATTCTGTTTGCCTTAGTTTCCTCATTGGTAAAATGAGCTAGAGATGAAAATGGCAAACCACTGCAATACCTTCACCAAGAAAACCCCAAATGGGGGTCAGGAAGGTGGAATTTTAGACACAATTGAACACAACAGCAACAAAGAGCAAGTCATTCATGGAGGAATTCCTGACCCTGTGGCCCCTCATTGGAGGAATTATATTCAAGCAGAGGACTTGTCAGATGCCTCCCAACAATTTTATTTGGTGCCTGCGATCAGTGTCAGCCTTCTTTCTGAAAGTTTGTTTTTGCTTTTAAAGAGATGAATTTTGCATAAAACAATCTCTCAGCTTTTCCCACTAATATCAGAAGCTCTTTCAAGCTAAGCAGGGAGCTGGAAGGCAATGAAACTGAAGCAAGCCAGGATGGTGAAGTTCATTAAGAGAATACACAGGTAATGGAAATATGCTTTGTATGACTTCACATGTATAATTGATATCATATTACCTGCCTATGTGCCAGACAATAATACACCAAACACTTTACAAATAGCTGATTTGATCCTCACAGAAACCCTTTTGTGTAGGTGCTGTAAGCCCAATTTTACAGTTGGGAAAGATTACATTCTCATGAGGCTTGTATCAGCCTCTCAGAAGATTATAACAGTAATCCAAAGTTACTGAATCCTCTGTAAGTTGTCCTATTAATGTACACTCTGAGTCTTATATGTTTAATATTCCTTTTGTGCATGGAAATAAATTACATGTCCCATACATGTTTCCTAATATATCAGGTGCCTATTTTATTCCCCACCCCTTTATTTGAGGCAAGATTACATGTGATCTTAAACCTAAGCTCTGAGTAATTTTTCCATGGAACATTGCAGGGGATGGGGTGGGTGGGTAGAGTTTAAGAAGCTGAAGAAGGTGAGAATAGGGAGTCTAACTCTTCTCATTAGAAACTATACTCTTTACAGGAATTAGTCCGCTCCAAATCTTATGCCTAGATACAAAACAAGGACTGTGACTTACTCTAGTGACAATTCCTTAGTTTTAGATCTCTACATCTCTAAGAGGCAAAGGAATCTTGAAGTGATCATTTAGCTATCTATGAGGAGTCTGTAAGGAGACAGAGTTTAGCTGCCACTCTGGAGATATCATTAACTTTGATGACCAGAGAAGATGGAAAAAGAAACTAAGAGAACTTATATCCTTCATGAACTGAGTTTAGTTCTTCTCCTGTGAAGGAACTTGAAGAGAATTCTCGAGAAGAGAGATTGAGAAACTAAATGGTACAACTGTGCTTCAGCAATTTTGAAGTCAGAAGTTACAATGATGGTGATTTTGGCTATGGTATTTCCAACAGTGGATTTATTGGAAATGATTCTGTGTGCCTTGTTTATTACATTGTTTATAAATGGCATAACTGGTAACCTTGATTTGTATTTAAGTCTAGGCAATTGGAAGAGGTGATGTTGATATCTTTATGTCTATATGTGTATATATATATGCATATATACATATATGTATATATTCACAAATGTATGCATGCACCTATGTATGGGGGAGAGAGAGAGAAAAGGGAAGAAGAGCAACTTATTATGGATAAAGTTTTCTCCAGTCTATTAAATCATGTTTCATAAACCGGAGTGGGGTCTCAGAGCTAATTGTCTAATTATAAAGATATTAAAATATTAATAATTAATGTAGAAATATCATAACATATTCATTGATTGCCTTAAAATCCAAGTTGAGAATGAATAAAGAAATTGAGCTCGGAGCAGGTAAAGAAGGAGCTAACCATCAACCATAAATCTCTCTCTCTCTCTCTCCTCTCATATAAAAATATAATATACTATATTGATGTATAAATTATATAGGAATATAATTACATCAACATAATCATTCATTGTTTATATACATTATATAAAGTTATGATTATATACATTATGAAATAATTTATATGAACTACATGTAAATAAATTAAATGTATATATATACACATGTAATTTATATATATCTATGTAGATACACCTATACACACATGCCCACACATATGTGTGTATATGTATATATATACATATATATCCAGAAAGATATATATGTATATTTATATATGTATGACCACGTGATGAGAGTGAGGGATATAATATCTGCAGCTTGTTAAGTTCCATTGGTACCCCTATAATGTCAAGAGATCTAAATAAATGGATGTTTTGCAGGAGGATAAGGACAAAATCATACAGAATTAAAGAGGTGCAGATAGTTTTGAAGACATCTGCAACCGTGAGATTCCAGTTCAGTCAAAAGTGTCAAAGCAAGTACAAACATTATCTTACCTGTAGGCACATAAAATGTAGCTATCAGTCCAATGATTATTCTAGAGGAGGCATTCAACAGTATTTACGATATATTTGGAGTATATTTCATTTCTTGCTTTTTCTTTTTTTAAAAAAAATTTCAAGTTGAAGAGATTTATGGGAAACTCCTATTCAACTATAAAAAAAAAATCCTAGACTTTCTATCAGAACAACTAATCACAGGGATTCAGTATTGATATTGTCATGATATACAAATTCAGAAGAAAGGAATTTTCAGCTAAAAGAAAGCATGGTTCCCAGGTTCTCTTTGAAAAGACAAAAACAAAACAAAAGTAGCCAAATGAGTTGGTTTTATGTCCCCTCCAAAGAAACAAGAAATGTCATTTCATAGAACTCTTGGTTATCTCCCTTGAAATGCTCAAGGTAAGTATGTGCAGAAAGGATGTCGTAAAGGTAATTACAGCTTGTGTAACGTCTGTCACAGAGGAGAACAAAGTAAAGAAATTCTATGAAGAACTCGAGTCTCCAAACTCAGTTAATATATAACATGATAACTGATAGCTCCAGTGCACAGGATGAGCAAAATGATGTTGAAAATGTTTTGTTCCTAAATACACCAAAATATTTATAGCAGTATATTTTTTTGTGATACTAAAGAATTGAAAACAAAGAAGATGCCAACCAGTTGGAGAATAAACAAATAGGGGTACAGGAACATAATGAAATATTATTGTGTTATAAAAAATGATGAGTGTGATGATGAGTGGAAAGATGAAGTAAGTGGAGTCAAATAAATCAATATATACAATGAGTACAACAATGTAAATAGAAAGAAGTACCTAAAAATCAAAATTACAAGGAATAAGCATGGCTCAAAAGAAGAGATATGGAAAAAACAACCCCACCCCACACCTTGCAGGGACGAGAGGTTCGCAAAAGTTGTTCAGTGCCCATATTTCCAGGCTTTTTTGTTGTATTGATCAAATATGATTATTTTTCCTCTTTTTCTTTTTGTTCTATTGTTAAAAATATTTGTTGCAAAATAAAGCAACTCTGAGGTACCACCTCACATCTAGAAGATTGGCTAATATGACAAAAAAGGAAAATGATAAATGTTGGAGAGGATGTGGGAAAATTGGCACACCAATGCACTGTTGGTGGAGTTGTGAAGTTATCCAACCATTCTGGAGAGCAATATGGAACTTTTCCCAAAGAGCAACCAGACTGTGCGTACTGTTTGATCCAGCAATAACACTGTTAGGTCTGTATTCCAAAGGTAATAAAAAATGGGTGGGGGAGGACATATTTGTACAAAAGTATTTATAGCAGTTCTTTTTGTGGTGGTCAAGAATTGGAAATTGAGATGTCTATCAATTGGGGAATGGCTAAACGAACTGTGGTATATGATGACATATTATTGTGCTATAAGGAATGACAAGTAGGATGATTTCAGAAAAACTTGGAAAGACTTACATGAACTGGTGCAAAGTGAAATGAGCAGAACCAGGAGAACTTTGTACAAAGTAATAGCAATATTGTATGATGAAGAACTGTGAATAGCTTAGCTATTTTCAGAAATACAATGATTAGAGAGAATCCCGAAGGACTAATGATGAAGAATATTATCACCCCCAGAAAAAGAAGTGATACTGTTCAAACACAGACTGAAGCATGCTTTCTTTCTTTCATTTTCTTTGAGTCTTCTCATACAAAATGACTAATAATGGAAATGTTTTACATGACTGCACATGTATAACCTATATCAGATTACTAACTGTCTCAGGAAAGAGGGAAGAGAGGGAGAGAGGGGAATTTCGAATGCAAAACTTTTTTAAAAAACAAATGTTTAAAAAGTTATTTTAACATATAATTGCAGAAAAATTAAATTATATATATATATATATATATATATATATAAAATGTTATTTGTTATATGGGATGACTTTCTGGAAGAGAGAAAGGGAGAGATTCTGGTAGAAATTTTGGCAATGGAAAAAAGACATCAATAAAAATTTATTTAATAAGAAGAAAATATGCTTTTGAATAAAAAAAATTAGAGGCCAAAGGCTTATACATGACATAGAGGCTTCATGACAGTATATATTTGATACTAAATAACTTCAGTGTGTACAAGTTTATGATAGGATCATTATCTACCATGGTTTCCTCTCTATCCACCATTTGGGTTAGGCTAGCTTTTTTCCTAAAAGACAGCAAAGTTTCCAGGACATGACTCACACCAAGGGGTCAAGCTCAAGACATCTAAGTTTCCTGGTACCTCTGGTCATATTAATGTGACTTCCTTGTCACTTCAAGGCAGAAAAAGACATCCACATAGGGTCCGGATCCCTCAGTTTTATCCTTGCTGGGTGGGAACCACAACCTCCTTCTGACCATATGCGCTTCAATATGGAATGAGGGTTGCCAAATCTAACCAAATGAAATCATGCAGTACCTTTGTTGAATAACCTTTCTATACTATGGATGACCTTTTCTTTTGCTAACTATTGAAAGTCCTAAGTATGTCCCAATACCAAACCTAAGCAAGGGGATCAGCCTGAAGTAGATCCATGGTAAAAAGTGCATTGTAAGATATAATTGTTAAGATGGTGGAATAATTATATTCCACAACCCTCCCCAACCTAAAAGCCTCCAAAAAGAAAGGAAATGCTATGGGATAATGAACCTAGATACACAAGATAAAAAGATAAATTAGGTAAGAAGGTAAGACATATGTTATTTTTTAATTTCATAAAATAATATCAAACATTTAAAACTCGAATTCACCATTCTTATACTTATCCTACCTCATATGCTGAATTTAACCTATTTAAACTGCATAAACTTATACTATAAACCTCAAAGACTTACACAGGGCATGAAAGGGGAGAAAGGATAAAAGAATAAAAGACACTACAATACAGAACTAAGCGAAGAAGAAGAGGTTGGAAACCTAGCTGAGAGCAATCTTCTTCCCATAGTTCACTTTGTGTACAGATCCCCCTGCCCTCAACTTGAGAAAGCTGAGTATACTCAGCCTACAGTACAAACTGAAGTTAGTTCAATAGTGGAAGGGAGTGGGGCTGAAGAGTGAAGAGAGAAGCAAGAGTTGTATAAATGGAATACAAGAAAAAAACTGAAACACCAAAATTTTAAGTAGAAAGATGTAAGCCTAAATTCCAAATAGAAAATTTTAATATAAAATTAAAGAAGATAAATAATGTTATAGGAAAAATTAGGACATATGATGGAGATTTTCCAAAGAAATAGGGGTGTGAAACTAAAAAAAAAACCCACAGAAATGGAGGAAAAATTGGCAAAAGAGAAGCAAAAGACATAACTTTTAAATAACATATTAATCCAATAAAAGCCAAAAGAGACTGACCTTAAATAAATGTAGAAATAACTTAAGCAGCACAGATTTCTCAAAATAACATGATAAATAAACCAGATATCATGGTAGAGGAAAACAATCAAGAAATTGCCCAGGATGTTTGAGGACAGAGAACACGGATCACCTCCAGAGAAAATTTAATGCTTGAAATTCCATGGTATGTCGTGATTAAATTTCATAATTTTAATTCCAAGCAATAGATATTACAAGCAGCCAGGAGAAAGCATTATAAAGGAACATTAATGCAAATAACTCAAGACTACTACAAAGTCACAAGTAATCACCAAAAAGATGGAATAGGATACTCCATAAAGCAAAGGAGCTCAAGTTGCTACCAAAAATAACATATTCTTAAAAATACCATATTCTCCAAAGGTAATCTTACACATAAATTTTAAAATGTGGATCTTCAACAAAAGAGAGGGATTTAAGTTGTTCCTACAGGGGAAAAAAAAGGAAGATGAATGTTTTATTTCCAAACACTATAAACAAAAGGAAAATAAGATAAATAAGAACAAGTACTTTTTAAAAGACTAAGCAAAGAAAACAGTTCTTTCACATTTAGATACCAGTTTTAAACAAAATTAATTAGACAAAGAGAGGAAAGAAAGAGTAAAGAGAGAGCATCAAGAGATAAAAAGGACTCCAGGAGATCTTAAAGAATATGGAGAAGAGGGAAAAGCTAAAATAATATTCCTTGACTAATGTGCCACCCATCTCTGTAAGTGAATCAATATCTTTCATAGGAAGAATAATACAATGGAAAGTCATTGGAACAGAGAAAGAGAAGTCAACATGTGGAGGGCATTTGAGAATGTAATCCCAATGACTGGAGCTGAACCAAGAAAAGATTGTAATTTCGTTAATGACCTCTGTAAGGGACATGTGGTGAACTGTGAGAGGATAAGATAAAAACAACAAAATTATAAAATAAAAAAGAATTTTAAAAATCATGAAGGAGGGTGACAGGAATGAAATGTAGCTTCACCCTAGAAAGGGTGATATTAAGGAACATTCTCATGATGGGGCAGGGGAGTTGTAGAATCCATGGTAAGAGATAAGTTTGGCTGGGAGAAGGGGCAAAAATAGTCGATAGGGGACCTCCTTTTCTGAACAAGAATTGTGGTTCTCAGAATTGTGTTCTACCCTGAGAGTATAAACTCTGTAAGCAATCACTATCCAGGGAGGTGGCGGGAAACACAGTACCAGACATAGTATAATCTGACTTTAGGAACAATGAGACTTCATGGCAAAGGGGAAGGGAGGATGTCTCATTATGTCTCATGTCCCAGAGTACAGAGTGATAATCATCTATCAACATAACTTTCTTTATGAATAGGTATCTCTAAGACACCACAGCAGGTACTACTACTATTATTCCATTTTTTAAAACTGTTCAGTCACTTTTCAGTTATGTCCAATTCTTTGTGACTCTTTTGGGGGGTCTTCTTGGCAAAGATACTGGAATGGTTTGCATTTCCTTCTCCAGTTCATTTTACAGATGAGGAGTTCGGTGACTTTGCCCAGGGTCAAGTAAGTGTCTGGGGCCAATTCTGAACTCAGGAAGATGAGTCTTCCTGTCTCCAGGCCTAACACTCCATCCACTGTACCTCTTAGCTGCCCATCTCCATTTTACAGATGAGGAAACTGAGGTGAACACTTAAGTGGCTTACCCAAAGTCACACAACTAATAAGTATCTGAGGCTGAATTTGAACTCATGTCTTTCTGATTCCAAACCCAACACTGTACCAGGGGTGGGGAACCTATGGCCTCAAGGCCCCATGAGGCCCCTCTAGGTCCTCAAGTATGACCCTTTGATTGAATCCAAAATTCACAGAACAAATCCTTGGATTTGTTCTGTATAACTTGGACTCAGTCAAAAGATCATACTCAAGATATGTGTTACAGGTTCCCCACCCCTGCATCTACTGTACTATCTAGATGCCATGCTCACAAGAGGAAAGAAGATTTGAATAAGCTCCACAAACACAATAACATAAAAATGGCATTGTACCCCTGATGTTTTCATCAAGAACATAGAATAAAGAAGGGGCAGATAAGGGTATAGCCTATGAATTAGAAAACAGAACTCAGAATTCTAGGAGAGAGAGAAATAAAGAGTATAAAGTAAATGAAAATCTCCTAGAAAAGACCACCAGAAAAGGAGAGCAAGAGAGGGGGGGGGGGAGATTTAGAACCACACCTATTTCTTCAGGAAAAGGAAAGATGAGAAGAGGTGATGGACAAAGATAAATAAGCCAATCATAGAAAAAAGAAAGAAAGAATCCAACAATGAAATTGACAGAATTTGGGGAAAAGAAGGTAAATGAGAATGTGGATGAATTTCTGTCTTTTTGGGTTTCTCTCTTTAAGCAGAGATGCTTAGACTTATTTAATTAATGAATTTGTCCTTTACTGGCTTGTGTCATAAACATAGATTGTGGAGTTTTTGTCTTCCAAGATGTGCTGAGTGTTAATATAAAATTAATACAAATAATATAATATATATAATTATATATAATAAATTATATATAATATAATAAATTAATATAAAACAGAGAGACATACGCTCATGTAAAGTGTTTACCAATGAAGTGCGAGATGTTCAATAGAACAGGGTTCAACAAAAGAATCTTGTCAATCATGAGGTTTTCCAATGGCCCTTTGACACTGGGATTAGTTGAATTAAAATGAAAATCTATAGAGCTTCCTTAATGAAACGTATAACCAAGTAAGTGGAAAACACATATTGTCACAATTAGGACATGCAGTTGGATGAGGAGTACATTTTGGTACATGTTTATTTGGAGAGGCATTACAAATAGATATTGGGTTGGGCTTATGGTCAAATAGTATGAGAGAGGAATTGTTTCTCTTTGAAGTGTTTCTGTAAATCCTCTTTTAATATCTCAAGAGTATTTCTGTAGCTATGACTCTCCATCTGTTTTCTCTCATCATTACATGACTGATCCGCCTCCTCTTCTGGTAATGCTGTCCCTACTAATTAATGTCATTTATGTCAGTCTTCACACGTAAGGCACTACTGGTAAGATGCCACAGCCCACTTAGAGTCACCATTCAGCTTTCCATTGATCTTTTACTTGACCTGCAATTTGGATTCTTCCCAGAGCATAACACTGTATGACTGGCAGCCATCTATTATAGCAAGAATATTGATACTAAACAGATGGATCATTATAGAAGTACCTTATTGACTATAATAAGGGTGATTTTCTAAATATGACCCAGCAGGATCTCACTAGGGCATGCAGATTGCAGCTTGGGTAACTAAGTGGACAGAGTGACAGGTAATTTACCTGCCTGAGTTCAAATCTGGCCTCAAACATTTACTAGCTGTGTTATCTTGGGCAAATCACTTAACCCTGTTTGCCTCAGTTTCCTCATCTGTCAAAATGAGCCAGAAAAGGAAATGGCAAACCACTGCGGTATCTTTGCCAAGGAAACCTCAAAAGGTCAGACACAACTGGAAAACAGCTAAACAACAAAAACATCCTAATTAATTTTACTGCCAGTGGAATAGCCCCTTTCCTACCTATTGATGACTATTTCCTTGGACCACAATGATTATGGCTTCTTCTGCACGAAGCATCCCCTTCACCCACTCTATAGTCTAGTTAACTTGATCTTTTTTGCTGTTACTTATGTGCAACATTCCAACTCCTGCCTCCACTTTGGTGGTCTTTCATGTCTGGAATGCACTTCCTTTTCACCTCTTCTCTTGGAATCCCTTTTTATTTTCCTACAAAGCTCAACTTATATACCATCTCTAACCTAAAGCCTTTCATGACTCCTCCAGATACCTAGGGTTCCCCACTAAAATAATTTTGGATTTTTCTTGTGTCTGTGTTGTACGTATAATTCTATATAGGCAAGGACTGTTTCATTTTTTTTGTTACGTATCCCCCAGAAGTTAGTACAGTGTCTGGTACAAAGTAGGTGTTTAATAAAGACTTGTTTATTGATGGACCACTAATTCAGTACCCAACTTTAACATTCACTTTCACTTCTGGAACTTGGTTGTCTTTTCTATAAAATAGAGATTGGAGTAAATTATGTCTAAGGACTTTGCCAGTTCTAAATTTCTAAAAAGTCTTAAAGCTCATACATGTAGATTACACATATATGACCTATAAACAAATTGCTTACAGAGGAGGGAAATGAACAAGGGAGGGAGAATTTTTGGAACACAAGGTGTTATTTATAGATGAATTTTAAAATTGTCTTTACATGTAGTTGAAAAAAATCAAATGCTATTTAAAAGAAAAAAAAGATGTGAGTGGCAAAGTGCTCTGGTTCTCACACTGCGCACGTGCGCGCGCGCGCACACACACACACACACACACACACACACACACACACACACACACACACACACAAAGCTCACACATGTGTAGTCAGTCTACTCCTGACTCCCACCGCATCAGTAGCTGCTAAGTGGAGAGACAGTGACACCTAGTGGCCATGATGTCATATAACTCAAGCACCAATCTCCTCAGGTACTTTTGGAACCCAGCTAATAGTGTCTGAATCCAGAACTTCAAGGAAGGCAGCCTTCAGTTCCTAGTCATGGGACGGTGGAAAAGAGGAGTTGGAAGTGGGGAAACAAAATAAAAGGAGAAGGGAATCTCAGTGAGCAAATCAAGACGAATTGTGACATTGCACTGTCCTTCCAATTGGTTTGGTGTCTTTCCCCCAAAGAAGTGGGGGCAAAATCCAGGAAACAGGAGCATATGATGTGAATACTTCTTAGATTCTTTTATATTCTTTCTCCCCAAGCAGAATGTAAGATAATAAGGGGAAGGGATCACTCATGTTTAGCTCTTAGGGGATTGTATGTTTCAATTAAACAATTTTCTGTACAAGGTCCTGGTCCAAGTTTTTCAAGGGAACACAGAGGGGGTTGACGTTGTCCCCATCCTCAGAAAGTTTATAACAAAGGACAAGACATATACATCAGACATCTTAGCTGATTTAACTACTGAGAAGTAGTGTGGTATGCTGGCAAGGACACCATCCTGGGAGTCAGTAAACTAGTCCCAGATCTATCATTTATTCACTGACTCTTCCATGAAGTCTCTCCCATCCTTCAGAAACTCTTACCTGGGTCTACCATTGCCTCAAGACATCATCCTGTCACTCTCCTCCCTTTCACAGCCAAACTCCTAGAAAAAGTTCTTTACATCTGTTGGCCCCTCTTTCTCACTTCCTACTCACTTCTCAATCCCTTGCAATCTGACTTCTACACTCTTCACTCAAATGAAACTAATTTCTCCAAAGTCACCAACGATCTCTTTATTGTTAAATCCAGTGGCTTTTTCTCAATCCTTCTCCTTCTTGACCTCTCTGCAACACTTTACTCTATGGATCACCCACTCCTTCTAGATACTCTCTCCTTATAGAGTTTTCATGACACTGTCGTGGTTCTCTTTCTTTTTGCTGAACCTATCCTTTTTAGTCTCCTTTTCATGTTCATAACCACGTCCTACTGTCTATGTATGGGTATGCCTCAGGATTCTGAACTACGATCTCTCCTTTTCTTTCTCTTCACTCTAACTCAGTGATATAATTTGTTCCCATGGATTCAACTATCTTTTACCCCATGTACATAAGTCCCAAAGCTTCATGGATAGCCTTTACTTCTTGATCTCTGTTTTCACATGTTCTACTGTTGCTTGACATCTTCACTTTACACATCCCGTATACATCTCAAACTCAACATGTCCAAAACAGAACTTATTATTCTTTCCCATAACCCTCTCTTCTTTTTAACCTATTTCTGAAAGGGTTCTTGCCACTTCTTCCAGTTGCCTACATTCACAATCTCTGAGTCATCCTTGATTTTTTACTATTACTCACCCTTCATTTACAATCACAGTTGCCAAGGCATGTCTGTACTATAATCTACAACATCTCTCATATCCATCCCCTTCTCTTTTCTAGTATTATCATTACTCTGGTACATGCCATTTGTTGTTGCTTTTTTGCTTGAAGTATTGCAATATTCTCCTAATTAATCTTACTTCAATCAACCATTCTCTGTCTTCAATCCTTCTGCCACATAACCACCATCCTGATATTACTAAAGGTGTCATAGTCATGTCACTCCTCTGATCAAGAAACTACAGTGGCTCCCCATTGCCCTTAGGATAAAGCATAAACTCTTCTTTTTAACATTTAAAGCCTTACATGATCTGTCTCAGATTATTTTTCCACAATAATAACACATTCTTTCTGGTCTTCTTGCAGTTGCCCATGTACAACATTCAATTTACTATCTCCAAGTCTTTATACATGTAGTTCCACATGCCTTAAGTGTGTTTTTTTCTCATCTTCACCTCTTGGAACCCTCAGTCTTCTTCAGTAGGACTTTACTGATTCAGTTGTCACTTCCCCTAAAAAAGATCACTGAATATTTAAATATGTATATATCCCATCTTTATTTATTTGTAAATAATTTGTACCTCTGTTAGCATGACATAAACTTTTTGAGGGCTCTTACATTTTCATATTTGTAAGCACAGTACCTGGCACATAGTACATGCTTAATAAATGTTTGTTGATTGATTGAGTGTGATCTTGGGCAAATAAGATTTATTCGCATTTTTTTTTCTGAAATGTGTTCTTTAAAGTCCAGTTCTGGTCATAGATCCATAGCCTTCCAAATATCCCTCAATTTTTGGCATTTCTGGAGCCAAGATGGTGGAATAAGACAGGAACTCACCTAAGTTCTCCCAAATTCCCATCCAAACAACTTTAAAGTAATGTCTCAAAATGAATTCTGGAGTGTCAGGACCAACAAAAAGACAGTATGAAACAATTTTCTAGCCCAAGATAACTTAGAAGGCTGACAGGAAAGATCTGGCTCACTGAGGTGAAAGTGGAATACAGTTCAGTGCAAGTGGCCTGGGCAAGCCAGAAGCAAGGTTGTCCTATGCCTGGTGCAAGCCAACACCAAGGCCTTGTGTCCCTGCACAAGTCAGAAGTTAGGTCCCATGCTCCAACAAGCCAGTGCTGGCCTTGGGGACAATTGAATCAGCAGCATCTAGTCCCAGGGCTCTCAGCTCACAGATAGTAAGGGGACAGGACAACTGGTCAGAAAGAGATTGTAGGGGACACTTTGTTGGCACTGGTTTTGGGAATCTGTTGTATTGTCCAAACAGGATCTAGTTCACAGACCCAGGGTACAGTCCCAGTGTGAGAAGGAGCACTAGCACACTAGTATATGTTACTTCTAGGTAAAGGGGATCCTGGTCACAGGTCCAGGGTAGGAAAGAGTGCTTGTGGTTTCTCACAGACCAGAGCACAAGCCAGGAGATCAGAGATCACACCTCTCCTTAAGACTTGGAAGAACCAAAAACTTACAGGTCCTCAGAATTATCTCTGAAAACAGCAGCATGAAAAACCTGAAGCTTAGGACAGTGCCCGCTCTATTTCAGAAGCAGAGTCAACCTTTAACATAAAATGATAAGCCAAGAAATAGGCTGGGAAAATGAGAAACAAAAAGAACCTGACTAAAGAAAGTTACTACAGTGACAGGAAAGATGAAAACACAAACTCTGAAGAGGACAACATTGTCAAAACAGCTACATGTGAAACCTCAAAGGAAAGTGAATTGGTGTCAGGCCCAATAAGGAATTCCTGGAAGAGCTCAAAAAGGATTTTAAAAATCAAATAAGAGAGGGATAAAAAATTTGGAAAAGAAATGAGAGAGAAATGAGAGAATCATGAGTGGGGGGGGCAAGAATCAACAATTTGGTAAAGGAAGCATAAAAAAATGGAAAAATGTACAGAAATTCACTGAAGAAAATAATTCCTTAAAGAGTAGACTTGGCCAAATGGAAAAAAGATGTACCAAATATCTCCCAATTTTCTGTCATGGTCCTGAAATTCTGACATAAAAGTATCATTTTTGGGGTCTTGAGGACTTTTCTATCAGCAAAAATTGCTCAATTTAGTTTAGGGATCTCTTGGCAGGGGCCAAAAAACACTTTGTGTTCCATCAACTTTTGTGGTGATAGTATAAAATAAGCTTAAATAAAAACTCCATAGATGTGGGATAAAGAATGATGGATTTTTGTAGTAAGTGACAGAGCTTTAAAAGTGAAGAGAGGGATTTGAAAAGTCAGAAGAGGTCAGAGAACACTGAAGGCTATCATTGGCCAAACAATTTCAATGTGTTCTCCCAGAAGATAATGCTAAGAAGCATCAGTGGTACATCTAAAAGGTGCAGGTTGGTAATTTCATCAGACAGCAGGGTAGTAGGTGTTAACTATCCGACCTGTCCTGCCCAACCTTCCCCAAAATAACTCATGTGTCGTCTCCCCCATCACCTCCCCCCAACACTGGGAAAATAGACATTGTTTAGAATGGATCCAGTTTCCTTTTAAAAAATATAAATACCCTGTGATGGTTATGCTTCCTTCCTAATGTGTCTATAACTTTAGTGTCAGAACTCTGGACAGGGAACAAGGTAAGGCCAAGACTAGTGATCCCTGTCAGCACTACTGCAAAGGACAGCACTAAGCTTCTTGAGGCTAATCTCTGTTGGACTCAAATGATGAGTATAGAGGCTGGCATGTCGTGGATAACTTAAGGAGTAATAATGAAGTATGTTGACTACCTGTGGTTAAAAGCTGGCTACTATTATGGAATTTTGTAGAAGTATGTGAGGCCTTTGAAAAGTGAGTCAAATTCAGTTTCAGGGTGGGTGTCTGATGACCTTGTGCACATCAATCAAGGATAAATCAATAACTATTCTATTTTAAGAACACCTACTATATACCAGATCACTGTGCTTGGGACTAATAATATATAAACAAATATAAAATAGTGTTTTCAAGGAACTTACACCCTACTGAGAGAAAACAGCATGTACATATTTAAGTATATATGTGACATATGCTAAATACTCTATACAACAGAAATAATCCTGTTGAACAACCCCCCTGGTAATAAACATCAAGAA
>CM053772.1:124550816-124599696 GCA_028658325.1 Potorous gilbertii | reverse complement strand
AACACCTACTATATACCAGATCACTGTGCTTGGGACTAATAATATATAAACAAATATAAAATAGTGTTTTCAAGGAACTTACACCCTACTGAGAGAAAACAGCATGTACATATTTAAGTATATATGTGACATATGCTAAATACTCTATACAACAGAAATAATCCTGTTGAACAACCCCCCTGGTAATAAACATCAAGAAAAAGTGTATGCTCTCCTAAGATATTTGCCACTATGATCAGGGAAATCACTTGTAGAATACATGTTGAGGAAGGATTCTCTGGGAATGAGGTTCTCCAGATGCTCCTTTCTGTGGATGACATTGTACTGATAGCAACAAGAGATTGAAGAGTTCCCTCAAAAAAAAACTACATCCATTTAAGGGAGTTTTTCCTGACCATCACTTATCTACACAGGAAAGATTAATTAGGTGAAGAATGTTTATTGGTCAGATTTCAATATGTGTTTGGACAGATACCTTATAGAGACTATCCAACAACTTCTACCTCTTGTACAGACAATGCTGATTGGCGATAATCTGGGTCCAGAGTCAGAAAGGAGAGAAGACTAGGTTGATTTTAGGAAATAGCAAAGTTCTTTTGCTAATTTCAAGCTTCCCATGAAAGCAAAGACATACTTTTAATAATAAAATTTTCCCAGAGTTGCTGTGTGGTAGGGAGACATAAAACATTACTATCTCCAAAGAATTAACTACGAGAGCAACAAAGAGGACCCTGACAGGAGTTCCTGGCTGTAGTACATACAAGGAACTCTTAAGAAAAACAGGAGTAAAGGACATCAAGAAAAAAGTCTTATGATGGAAAGAGAAGATGGGTACATCACAAGAGTAAATCATAGCAAGTGGTCTCCTTTTATGAGACAAGGAAAATCCTAATATTTAAACCAGGAGAGAAAAAAATCAAAGAATGATAACTATAGAACATCATTAATGAACATTGATTCAACATTTTTCAAATGCTGTCAAAATGACGTTATACAAAACTCACTCACTGCTGACTAAGATGGATTTATATCGGAGAATTCAGGATAGTTCAACCCTAGGGAAACTGTTAAATTAATTAATCATATTAATAATAATTAACATAACTAATCATGTTAATCATCAGAACCATGTGATTGTATCAATAAAGACAGAAAAAGTTTTTGACAAACCACAACAGTCATTTATGCTAAAATTCTAAAACAGTCATAGGAGGATCTTTTTTTATGACAATAAACATGCCTATAAAACCCCCAAAGCATCATTATATGCAATGAATACTAGATTTCACAACAAATACAGGCATAAAATGAGGACACTCTCCATTTCTGTGTTATTTAGCATCATTCTAAAAATGCTGGTAATAGCAGCAAAACAAAAACTCAAAGAATTAGTAAGTACAGAAGAAATAAAGTTTCTCTCTTTGCTGATTCCATTATGGGTTTACTTGCAAAATATTAGGGAATTAGCAAGAAAACTAGCTGAGACAATGAACAGGTTCACTTAAGAGCTGATTACAAATCCAAAATCAATCATGCTGCTACAAAGAAATAATAAAATCCAGAAGGAGATAATAGAAAAGAAAGTCTCACTCAAAACAACAAAGTGTATAAAACATCTGGGAGTCAATCTGCCAGAACATACCACATATCTATTTAGATACAGCTATAAAAGGCAAAATGCTCCTTAAAGAAATAAAGAACAACATAGGGTGTTCAGTGCTCACAGCAAGACAATAACTATAAAATTCAAACGACGCTATTATCAAAATTAGTTTACAGAGTTAGTGTTCTACCAATTAAACAATAAAGAAGACACTTTCTAGAGCTAGATAATATAATAAAATTCATTTGTAGGTACAAAAGGTCTACATCATCAAGGGAGATAGTGAAAAAATAGCAATGAAAGGGGAATAGTACTTCCAGACCTCTTGCTATTTTATAACACAATAGTCATCAGAATTATTTGTATTGGTTAGAAAATAGAAAAGTTGGTCAATGGAACAGATTAGACAGGGAAAAATCAGAAATCACTGATCTCAATAATCTAGTGTTTGATAAACTTGAAAATATAAACTACCTAGGAAAGAACTCCCTACTTGACAAGATATCTACCCAAAGTATTCTTTTAGGGCATCAAAACTTTGCCTACTTTTCCCCATAGTATTTAAGGCTGACAGAATCCCTTGTGAATTTACTGAGAAAAGTGATGTCACACAAGTGGAGATAATGGGCAGGAGTTCTGAACAGATGACACCTGAAGCCTCATTACTCCCCTTTTTGGGAAGTATAAGAGGTTGTCATGGAAACTGCCCTGACTCAAAATCAGAGAGGGAAGAAGGTATGGAGCTTGAAGCCAAAAGGCAATGGAACAGTAGGCTGACATCACTTAGTGGTGATGGGAGAAAAGAAGGGTAGTGACCCCATTATAGGCTATAGGCTACAAGAATTTAATTTCCTTTAGGAAGCCCAGATGTATTCCAGTCTAAATGGACATTATTATTGCTGTGGAGTTTATCTCCAGGTGACTCATGAAAACTACCCTTGCCCTGATGAGGAAATCGGGAGAGCAGATCTGGAGAGGTCACATACTCTGTTTAGTATGCAAACTACCCTAGGCTTTAGATAGCAAAAATTCATGTTCATTCACTGTTACTTAGCAACTAACCTCGTGACACACAACCTGGGATTATGATGGATCTGGAAAGTTCACTTACATAATTTACATATATCATGTCTCAAATTGGTATTCCACTGTGCTTTCATGAAGTTGGAAACCTGAGCAGCCCAAGTGGAGCCCCTATTTACTCCTTCGTTATGGGCTAGTGATGGTAAAAAAGAGAAATGGCTTGGGTTACAGCTCATCTGGAGTATCACTGCTCCACTGTGGTGGGAGGAGGTGTGGGGCATCATGACATCCAATAGGATGCTGGCCACCCGAGAGAGCAGAGGACCAAGACAGGACCTGTCAGCACTACAAGTTATTTAGCATCTCTCAACCTCAGTTTCCTTATCTGAAATTTGGGGATAATGAGAGATTCACAGGATTGTGGTATGATCAAGTGAGATAATGTGTAGATCACTTCAAACTTGAAAGCCCTATGTAAACGTTTGCTCTTATAGTGGGGTGTCTGCCGTTGTACTGAAGACCAGGGGTGTCAAACTTACATAGAAATGAGAGTCAATAAATTGTACTTAAAGATCTCTGAGGTCTGCATATTGACTTAGAAAACTATAGAAGTTAACGCATTTTTTTAAACAAATGCATCAACACATTAAATCAGATAGATACTACAATTTAACCTGATTTGGACCACGCAAGGGAGTGTTGTGGGTCTCATGCAGCCCATGGGCTTTGTTTGACACCTCTGCCCTAGGCCATGACTGGTACCTATGCACTAAGACACTGGAATAATGAAGGCTCCTATGACCTCCTCAATCATGGCATTAAATGGGGCTTAACTTATATAGAACTTTATCCCTTTAAGGAGGGGATTGAAACAGCTATAGACAATTTCTCAAGGATCTTCCATTTGGTGCCATATCCTTAGCTGTCATTGAATGTTCAGGTTATATGGTATTTTCTAAAAGAGGTCATCTGCCTCTGTGGGCTTCCCATGTAGATTGTTTTCAATGAAACCTATAGTTCAACCCTGTGTTTTGGAAAGAGTCTCCAAAAAAGATTGCTTACTACTGTACACCACTCATAGCAAAATACAGCAAATGGTATCTACATTATTCTAAAGATAACCTGCAAGATTGGGCACCAGACGCTGAGGTTCTCTCTCAAGCTAAACTGCCACACATTCAAACTCTACTGCGGAGAATGCAACTCAGATGGGCTGGTCCCGTAGCCCCAATGCCAAACACATGCTTACCTTAAAGGCTATTTTACAGAGAACTCACACAACACAGGCTCTCACATGGAGATCAGAAGAAGCAGTACAAGGACACTCTCAAGGTCTCTCTGAAGAATTTTAGTATCAATTGTTAGACATGAGAGACACTGGCACACATGATGTGTCTGCATCAAAGAAGATACTGTACTCCATAAACAAAGCAGAATCACAGTAGCACAAAAGAAATGGGAGCCACATAAATCCAGAGACATCTCCATTCCAAATATTCTAATGGACTATTTGTGCCCTACCTGTAAAAGGACCTTCCAAACTCATATTGGATTGGCCAGTCACAACCAAACATACTACACTGTGACCCCAACATTGTGGGGTCATCAGTCTTCTTCAAAAACAAAGGATGAACTATGAGCAAAGAAATGAAAATACTTAGAACTACGTTTCTGTGGCTTTTCACTTTGACAAAAATATGATGCCTTTTGCCCTTGAGGGCTCAGCCTTTCAGGTGGCCTATGACCTGACCTATTTATGCACCTGAAAGATATATCTATAAAGACAGTGGGACATAATAGATAGAAAACTGGATTTAAAGTCAAGAAAACAAGGTCTCATGACCCACCTCTTACAGATAGTAACTATGCAAATTGGACAAGTCAATTAATTTCTTGGTTGCTTTAGAAACTTTCCAAGACTATAATTTCTGAAGATGTCAACCTGATTTCCTAAAGAGAATTCCCACACTGGGAAGTACCCTATATCCATGAAATGACTGATCCAGTCCCTAAAATATATCTATGGCAATAAAGAAGAAACTGGGTCACCCAGCAAGGATTATTGTAGGCACAATAGCAGGAGAAACAATGGTAGAAAGAGAAAAAAAGACTTCTTATCATAATGTGGAGAGCAGATTTGAATATAGCTCCAATTGTTCTTGGCATACTAGCCCTTCTAGGCTTTACATATGTTTCGGTCCATTCACTGTTACTTAGACACTGAATCTGTTGATGTGCAATCTAAGGTTATCATGAACATGAAAAGTTCACCTAATTTTAAATATTTCATATCTCAGATTGGTATTTAACTGAATTTCCACACCATGCATGGAAGGCACGACCTTCCATGGAGAAAGAAGTCAAGAGACAATATACAAGAGATACTGGATTACAGATGATAGTATTATTTGATTAATGGAAGGGATATATACCATAGAACAGTGGTTTTAAACTCAACTAGGGACCACTAATCTATACATAAGGATCTCTGTGGACTGCATAATGACTCAGTTTTAAAATGTAATATTATTCATGTTTATTGTACTTTTATTTATTTTGTTAAATATTTCCCAGTTACATTTTAATCTGGTTCAGGGACACTCAGAGTGTTGCAAGCTGAGTTTTTGACACATTGCTGGCCTAGAGGCACATATTTGGGATTTAGCTGAGTACTGTACATCTATGTAAAATAGTTTTCAGCAGAGACACTGAACAAGTTACTGACTGCCATCCCTGGGGATGGGCTGAAGGTGGTTAGAAGGAACTACCATAAGCACCTTGGACAGGGACAATCATAGAGACGGAACTACGCTAGGACACGGGACAGAACTGAACCAGTTTATGGACACTATCTTGCTATTATGAGCACATAGGAAGTGTATATAATGGAAGTTTGAAGGAGAAGAGGAAGAGTGGACCAATCCCCTGGTAGCTACAAATTAACCAATATTGTACAACTTTGTTGCAGTTTCCTTTCTTTTTGGAAAACAAGTAAGACACAGTGAATCCTCAGACACTTGTTGTGTGACCTTGGGCAAGTCACTTAACCTGTCTGCTTTAGTTTCCTCAAATGTAAAATGGAAATAATCATGGCACAATCTCCCCAGATTGCTGTATCTGTAAAGCCCTTTACCTGGCACATTGTAGGTGCTTAATAAATGCTTGTTTCCTTTCTTCTTTTCCCACCAAGCTTGAGAAAAGCTGTACTTTTATTATTCCTAGGAGATTTATTTTGTCACTGTGGTTGTGTTTCTGGAATGACAGTCCTGTGGGACAAGGCCAAAGGAGAGCATATGTGTCTATCTTCCCCTGCCACTAGGCATAACATATTCTAGGGTTGTGCTTGCTGCCTGTGGATTTTCTGGGGCCTCCGTCTTCTGATATTGGATGAGTCTGTGATGATAAAGTCTTTCGGAGATAGCTGAGGGCTGCTTCTCTTTAACTGAAGCTTTCTCAGATTCCATTCTGCCAATTTCCGAGTTGGTTTTAGAACCTCAAATGTTACACTCAGACACAGAAGGAACAGACTTTTAGACATACTAGAGATAAGAAGTCTGAGCAGGGGGGAGAGACTGAAGAGCTGGGTCACACTGGGGTTACACAAAAAGCTTTCAGGCACTCAGGGGATATGACAGAGGACAGATATGCAGAAAGGGAAGGAGTGTAAGAACATTCTACCTCTAGGATTTTGATTTGTGTCTTTACCCAGACAAAAGTGGGTGTTTGCTGTCTATTCTTAGTAGCTTGGATATGAATGTGAAGGATGAATCCTTGGGTTCTGAATGGGAGGGCACTTCCCCCAGGATTCAGTCTGTTGTTATTTAGTCATTCAGTCATGTCTGATTCTTTCTGACACCATTTGGGGTTTTCTTGGCAAAGTTACTGAAGTCATTTGCCATTTCCTTCTCCAGTTCATTTAACAGATACTGCAACATGGAAACTGAGGCAAACAGGGTTAAGTAACTTGCCTAGGGTCACATAATCAGTGTCTGAGGCTGGATTTGAACTCACATAAAGGAGTCTTCCTGACTTCAAGCCTGGCAACTGTATCCACTGTGCCACCTAGCAATCCTTCTGTCATTCTACCAAACCTCAATCTACTTTATTCCTCCCTCCAGAGAGTTCAGCAATGCTCCCTCCTGAGAACTAGAACTGAGATTGCCCTAAGTGACTGTGAGGAATTAGCCACCAACCCCTCAGCCAGGGACAGGGACAATAAATCAATGAATTGACTGAAAGAACTCAGATGTGGCAAGGTTAGTGTCACAAAGACACACTAGTGTAAACAAACACACAAGTGCCTACACACACACACACACAGTCAGAGACACTGATCCATGAAACATCCAAAGATTCACACACATGTTCACACACATATTCTCACACAGACTCACAGATAGACTTACATCAGTTCACAGACACTCACCCACTTATACATGTAGATCCATACCACCTCCATAGAGATAGACACAGAAATACCTCTTCTCACATAAACACTAAATATACAGACTTCTGGGAGTTTAGTGTGTGAGAAGGAAGGGAATACACACACACACACACACACACACACACGCCCTCACACATCCTCCTCTCCAACTCCTCTGCAAATGCTCCTTAAACTCCGGTCATGTGGTTGTTCATAAAGCTAATAGAACAGAGCTGACTCCTAACTCTTAGGAGACTGAGGTCTAAGAAAGAAATTGAGGGGAAGGGGTGCACAAGTGAACATGCATGAATTTCTACATGCGGCAGGCACTGACACCTACAACCACCCTCTCTTTGGGTCCCACTAGCACCAGATCAATTTTAATTCATAGTCAGTTATCTCAGAATCTATCATCAACTCCTTTCCCTGATCGAGACCAATGTGGAACATAAGGGGAAGGAGGGGGCATCTTTGATGTTACATACCTTTGAGCTTCATTGCCCCTTCCACTCCTCCCCCACCCTAAGATCTCCCAACACTCCATTCCTAAGGCAGAGCTGCTGAATGAGACCAGGACCAAGACTAGAACTAGGAAAAACTGGAGCAAAGGAGAGAAACTTTAGCTACATATTTTAGAAAGGATGATGCCTAGCACATATTAAATACTTAATAAATTCTTACTGACTTGATGGACTGAAAGTCACTCACTCAATCACACAATCAATCCAACACTTATTAAGCAGCTATGTGCCAGGGACTATTCTGGGCACAGAGATTCAAAGGCAAAAGTGAAACCAACAGCCCCTGTCTGTGAGATGCTTATAGTCTAGCCAAGGGAGGCATGTACGTATGTAGATACAGACAAAATAGATACAGGGTGATCTGAGGACAAAGGCACTAGCAAGGAGAACACCAAGAAAAGTTTTATGAACTTCAAGAAAGTGGCACTGGAACAGAAGCTTGAAGAAAACAAGGGATTCTGAGATGATGTGATGAGAGAGCACATTCTAGGCATGGAGGGCAGGCAGTACAAAGACACAGGTGTTAGGGATGAAATGCCCTCTCTGAAGACCTACTTTATTGTCCTCGCTAAACCATTAACTGGATCATGACCTCGGTAAGTCATTTCATCTCTGTAGGTGTCAGTTTTCTCATCTGTAAAAGCAGGGAGCTGAACTGAACGATCTCTAAGGTGTCTTCCAGCTCTAGAATTACAACTAAGGCTCCCTAGCTTTTTTGCTGTCCTCTTTTCACTATATCACCCTCCTCTCGACCTACTCCTGTAACTATGGTCTCCTTCTTGCCCCTAAGGTCTTCGGATAAGCCATAATTAGTCAGAGAGCTTTGTTGTTCTTATGATCTACTAATATCTTACTATCCCAGAAAAAAAGCAGTCCCAGGAGAGAAGAGTCTTCAATTATTTCTCTTCTTAAATGGAGGAGAGGGAGCCCTAAAAATAGGGAGAGGCAGTACAGCACCAACCTTGCTGAGGTCATCCAGTTTGCCTTTCCTTTCTGAGGGGAAGTCTGCCCATCCTTTCACTCATCTCTGCTCCCTCCATCCAACTTTGAGTGATATTACTAAAGAAGGCCTTTAAATTGGGATCACTTTGGAGTGACATGGACAGTTATCCTAGAGACACTACTTCCCCGAATCCTCCCCCAACTCCACCATTGTATTAGAGTGGAAGTGTAGACATACATTTCCAAGCTATCCCAGTTTCTCTCTCAGGATCCCCACTGTGGGTGGGACATCAAAAGTGTTACTACCCTAAAAAGGTAAATGAGTGGTCCCTGGGCCCCACTCACCTGCTTTCCGTCACAGGCTCCCAGCTTGCTTCCCATTGCTGCTGGGGTCTACATAGCCCACCCTAATGCTTGCTGCTCCCATGATGTTCCTAGGACCCTGGTGTGGCCCACTGCCCTTCGAGACGGCTGCCTGGCAGGACTACAGCTCTGTATCCTGGAGGGCCCTGTACCAGCTCACAGAGCCATTGGGCAGCTGCCTGCTGCTGCTGGATCCAATGCATATTTGATGACAGCTATTATTCTAATTTTGCCTCCTGCATGGAGGAGCAGCGACTTTCCTTGACAAAGGAGCTGGGGGATAGCAAACCTCTGAACGCTTCCGCCTTATGGGACTGGCCAAAGTCCTCCTCCCTTTCTCCACACAGCCCAAGACCTCGCTCAGAAGCTCCCTCCTTTTCTGGTCTGGTCTCTTCCCTCCCTTTTTAGGGATGGTTCGAGGAACGTGTTCATTCATCCATTTATTCATTCACACCTTAGGATCTTAATAAATAGTTACGATGTGCAGACTGCTATAGTATGTGCTTTAGGAGACACGTAATTTAGATAAATCAGTCTCCTGTCCTCCTGGAGTTTACCGTTTAATGAAGCAGCAAATAGGCACATCGAATAAAACCCCGGACCTGTGGTGAGGAAGGTCTGACTTCAGGCACTGCCTGGATGAGAATCATTTGTTGCAGCCGCCATAATGCAGATGCCAGCACAGTGGAACACTCGGAGCGTAGTCAGGCATTGAAGATGCCAAGGTCACCCTCTGAATCCTGGACCGTTGCCAGTCATCTTAACTTTGTTCCTGCCACTGGACTTTGATGACTCAGGAAGGGAGAATGAGGCTGATGACTTTGAGTTACTTTGCCTCACTTAAATCTGACTCAAGAGCAAGTCAAGACATTCCTTGTGACGACTTTGAAAATGGACGAACGGACACTTCCTGCTGTGGGTAAATCATTTACTTTTTCTAGCCTCAGTTTCTTCATCTGGGAAATGGAGATAATAACATCTGTCTCCTGGGGGTTGGGAGGATAAACGGGATCATATTTGTAAAGGACTTTGCAAACCTCAAAGTGCTAGCTATCTTTGGAAGACAAAAATCTAAATACACAATATTAAATAGCGTTCAAGAAGTGCCTATAGAGGCAGCTGGATGACTCAGTAGATAGAGTCAGGAAGACCTGAGTTTAAATCTGGACTCAGACACTTACTAGCTATGTAACCCTGGGCAAATTATTTACTCTTGTTTGCCTCAGTTTCCCCATCTGTAAAATGAGCTGAAGAAGGAAAGGGCAAACCGCTCCAGTATCTTTGCCAAGAAAACCCCAAAATGGGGTCATGAGAAGTCAGATACAACTGAAAACAACTGAACACCAATAACAACATTAGAGAGGTGCAAAACACTGTGAAGTGTAAGGGCTGCTACCAGTGAAGGGAAAAGAGATTAGGGAAAGTGTCTCCATGAAGAGGGAGGAAGGAAATTCAAGACATAGGTAACAGCTTAAAGACATGCTTGGAGCCAGAAAGGATTAGGGAGCAAATGTGTAGATTCATTTGCCTGGATGTAGAGTGTGAGAAGTGAGTGATATGAAATAAAGATGGAAAGGGAGAGTGGCATCAAATTGCTGAAAACCTTGAATGTCTGTCAGTCATCAAGTAAACCCTTATTAGAGCTTACCACATGCCAAGTAATGTGCTCTCAACTAGGGATCTAAAGAAAGGCAAAGCTGCCCCCACTTCAGGAGTTACTAATAGGTTACAAATGAAAATAACCAGAAACACATAAGGCAAAGGTTCTAGGACTACAACCAAGAATCACCTACTGGGCAAAATTAGGCATAATACTCCAGGGGGAAAAATGGTCATTCAATGAAATAGAAGGATTTCAAACTATCATAAGGAGAAGACCAGAAATGAACAAAAAAAATCAGTCTCTAATATCAAGACCCAAGAGAATCCTAAGAAGGGGAAAAGGGGAAAAAAATATAAGAGATTCAATGGAGATGAGCTATCTACCTCTCTACATGGAAAGATGATACTCGTAATTCTTAAAAATTGTACCACAAATAGTACAGCTAGAAGGAATATACATAGAGGGTGTGGGTATAAGATGAATTTGATGGAATGACATAAAAAACAATTAAGAGATGAAGAAGAGGAGTACACTGTGTGTAGAAGGAAGGGAGATGTAGGGCAAATTATTTCACATGAAGAGGCACAAAAGATCTATTACAGTGGAGGGGAAAATGGAAAGATGGGCAATGGGAATCACTTAAACCTTACTCTCATCAATATTGGCTCAAAGAGGGAATAATATACATATCAGCTGAATATGGAAATCTATCTCACCCAACAGGAAGGTAGGAGGGGAGGAGATTAAGTAAAGATTGGGGGGGGTGTGCTAACAGCAGAGTGGGCAGATGGGGGAGACAGTAAACAGAAGCAAAACACTGGTGAGGAGGGAAAGGCTGAAAGGAGAGAGAGGACAAACAGGAGGAAAAATAGGATGGAGGAAAATATACAGTTAGTAATCCTAACTGTGAATGTGAATGGAATGAACTCTCCCATAAAAAAGAAATGGATAGTAGAGTTGATCAAAACCAGAATCCTACAACATGCTGTTTACAAGAAACACATTAAAACAAAGAGTAAAGCACAGGACTGAAGCAGAACCAATTATGCCTCAGTTGAAGTAAAAATAATCCTGATCTCAAAGCAAAAGCAAAAGTAGATCTAAATGAAAGAGAAAAGGAAGGAAACAACATCTTGCTTGTAAAATAGATAATTATATTAAATTAAAAGGCTTTTACACAAACAAAACCAGTGCAAACAAGATTAGGAGGAAAGCAGAAAACTGGGAAACAATCTTTAGAGCAAATGTCTCTGACAAAGTCATCATTTCTCAAATATGGAGAGCTGCATCAAATTCATAAGAATATAAGCCATTCCCCAACTGATAAATGGTCAAAGTTTTCAGAAGAAGAGGCAATTTTCAGGTGAAGAAAGCAAAGTTATCTATAGGCATATGAAGAAGTGTTCTAAGTCACTTTTGATTAGAGAAATGCAAATAAAAATAACTCTGAGATATCACCTCACACCTATCAGATTGGCTAATATGACAAAAAAAGGAAAATAATAAATGTTGGAGAGGATGTGGGAAAACTGAGACACTAACGTACTGTTGCTGGAGTTGTGAACTGATTCAACCATTCTAAAGAGTAATTTGGAACTATGCCCAAAGGGCAACTAAACTGTGCATATTCTTTGATTCACCAATATCACTACTTAGTCTGTATCCCACAAAGATCATAAAAAAGGGGAAATGACTTACATGTACAAAAAATATTTATAGCAGCCCTTTTCTTGGTGGCAAAATGAGGGGGTGCCCATTAATTGGGGAAAGGCTGAACAAGTTGTGGTATGTAATGGAATATTATTGTTCTATAAGAAATGATAAACAGGCAGATTTCAGAAAAACCTGGAAAGACTTGTATGAACTGATACAAAGTCAAATGAGCAGAAAAAGGAAAACATTGTACACAGTATCAGCAACATTGTGTGATGATCAACTATGAATGAATATCAGCTCTTCTCAGCAAGACAGTGATCCAAGATGAGTACAAAGGACTCATGATGGAAAATGTTATCCACATCCAGATAAAGAGCTGATGGACTCGGAAAGCAGATTGAAGTACACTTTTTTCACTTTACTCTTTTTCATGTTTTTTTTTCTCCTTTTAATCTGTTCCTTTTTTCAAAACTGTGACAAATATGGAAATATGTTTTACATGAATGTACATGTATAACCTACATCAAATTGCCTACCACTTTCAGAAGAGGAGAGGGGAAGGAGAGAGGGAGAAAAATATGAGAAATCAAAATCTTGTAAAAATGATTAGTCTTGATATGTAATTGGGGAAAATGCTACTTTCAAAAAATAAATCAAAAAGAAAATAACTAGGTGCATACAAGAGATATACGGAGAGAGTGGAAGGCAACAATAGGGAGCAAGAAACTAACACCTGGGATTGCGGTTTGGGTGGATGGAGAAAAAGGAATGGGACCAGGAAAAGCCTTTCTGTAGAAGATTTGAACTGAATCTCGAAGGAAGCCAGGAAAATTAATAAGAGTCTGAGGCATGGAAGGAGGAGAAAGATTGCCACGTTTGAGGAACAGGAAGCAGGTAGTGTAGCTGGATGGTAAAATATATTTTTGTGGTTTTGTTTAGTCATTTCAGTTGTGTATATTCTTCATGAACCATGGACCTCCATCCATGGGGTTTTCTTTGGCAAAGATACTGAAGTGGTTTGCCATTTCCTTCTCAGTGTGTCCCCATTTTACAGAGGAAGAATCAAGGCAAATAGGGATTAAGTGATTTGCCCAAGGTCACGCACCTAGGAAATCTTTGAGGCTGCATTTGAACTCAGATCTTTCTGATTCCCAACCCATCATTCGATGCATTGCATCACCTAGCTGCCCCAATAAAGTTTGTGGAAGAGAGTCGTTTGTCCTTCCTTTTGGAGAGGTCCTAGTGACATCAGAGGTGATGTCTTAACTTCCCTGTAAATTTGATTTAAGCAAGGCAGAGCTGCCCAAAGTCATCAGCCTCACTCTCTCTTAGTCATCAGAGTCCAGTGGCAGGACAAAATGACTGGTGATGGTCCGGGGTACCATGGATGACCTTGACATCGTCAATGTCTTACCAAGCTCTTCGTGCTCCACAGTGCCTGCTTCAGCAGCTTCATGGCTGGTGGAAAAAATTATTCTCATTTGCCCATTCTTCCAGAGCGGGGGGGTCTTCGCATTCTTGGGGTAGATATCCTACTAACTCACTAACGTTCTCACTACACCCACAACCTGATTTAGCCCATCTGAGATGTTTTATTCAGATGTGACTACTGTATATACTATAGTTTCTTGGAGTCACAGGGTTCCCAGAGGAGAATCAGACGGACAGCAAAGGTGGGTGATGTAAAGGGCTTGGTAAGCCATCATACCAGGGGTGCTAGTACTCTCGAACACCCCATACACCCATAGAAAAGAATAAAGTGTAAAAGGGCCCCTGGGTGGTCTAGTAGATAAAGCACCAGACCTGGAGTCAGGAAGATCTGACTCAAATTCAGCCTCAGACATTTACTAGCTGTGCGACCCTGGGCAAATCACAGAACTCCTATTTGCCTCAGTTCTTTATCTGTAAAATGCGGACACACTGAAGAAAGAAATGGCAAACTATTCCAGAGTCTCCACCAAGAAAACCTCAAATGGGCTCACAGTGAGGATGTGACTGAAAAATAACTTGAACTACAACAGAAATTTTGCAAACAAGTTTTAGATCATTAAACTCTCTTGTATACTCAAGATTTTTTATCTTGATTTTTTCTATGTGTAGGAAAAATTATTTTGACGGTGGCATGAAGAATTGAATTTAGGAGTCAATCAAGGTAGGAAGACTTGTTAGGAAGCTATTGCAAAAATCTAGACAAGAAGTTAACAGACACAGAATCAATAGAACTTGGTAACTTGTTGGAGGTGAGAGGTCAGAGAGAGGAAAGAGTCAAGGAGAGACTCAAGGTCATCTGATAATAGCCAAAAATAAGGCACACCGTGTCTCACTTCCTTCATTAAGTCTTCCTTGACTGCTCTTTAACATCCACAGAAGGCTTCTTTCTCTCAATTCTTAAAACACAGAGTCTATATTTCATGGTCTAACTAGTATTTGGTCATTACTTTTTTGTGTTACTTCAGATTTTTTCCACGAGTGATATGCTTCCTTCTCCCCACCTCCTGCCCCTACCTATAGGACTATAAACTCTTTGAGGAGAAAAATCACTTTTAATACATATTTGTAGCCTCCGGTAGCACTTTGTCCTAGCATTTAACACAGTGGTTTGGATATAGGCAGATTTCAGTAAGTCGGCTGAACAAGGGGAATGAGCATTCCCATTACCTGGCATTCATTCTACCAGAACTTTCAGTGAATCAGAAGTTCCAAGCGTCTAGAGTATCATAGCAATGAATTTTCAAAACGATAACATGGAGTACCCAGATAATCAAAGAAAGTTATGGACAGTATGGATTAAGTGTTGTGTATTTTTTGAAATGTTTAAAAATTGGACATCTGAGTACTGTAGTACCTTTTCATCTATTTTGAGTACCAGATCTAGCCTGGTCTTTCCTTGACGAACCTTGGGTAGGGTTGCCCCATTCTTTGACTCCCAAGTTGGTCATTTCAGATGGTGGTAAAAATCATTCCATAAAACTTCAGGCGAGGATTTATGACCTGACATGCCAAGATTCTTATTTCTACCAGAGAAACAGAGGAAGGGGCTTCCTGAAAGGACCCAATAACCACCCTGGAAAACAGGGCCATCAATGCAGATTGTTTGCTTATGTTTCTCTGGTCACAGGGATTAGGGCCATAAATAAGTGTTTTAAGGTTCGCAAGGTTATGTGTATTATTTCATTTTATCCTCCTAACCATCTTTGAGGTAGATACTGTTACTATCCCCATTTTACTGATAAAGAAAGTGAGAAGTTTAATAATTTTCTCAGAGTCACAAAGTCTGTCCCAAAATGTCTGAGGCAGACTTTGAACTCAAGTCTTTCTCACTCCAAGTCCGGCAGTCTAACCACTGTACCCCAGATCCCTAATGATAACTTGACCCCAGACCAGACAATAAACAAAGCCACTTATAGCTGAAGTGCTGTAAGTGATTGCATGTGAGGGGTGTCACAAGACTCCCTTTGCCCCAATGGTCCTTCCTTCCATTCTGGTCTCATATTACCCCTTTGTCCCTCTTGGACTATTGAAGTTGGAAGGGGTCTTTAAGTTTAATCTGGTCTAGTCATTACATGATTGTGGGTAGAAGTGGCTTCTCAAGAACATAGAGTGAATCAAGAAATTAGAATCCAGGTCTCCTGTTTCCCAAGGTAGTGCTCATTCCATTATCCTATGCTGCCCCATAGCATGATTTGAAGTTTTCTCAAGTCAGTTTGCTGTTGTTGCTCTGTCACTTCAGTCCTGTCCAACTCCTGAAATCTTCATGACTGCATTTGGGGTTTTCTTGGCAAAGATATTGTACTGGTTCACCATTTCCTTCTCCAGCTCATTTTATAGATGAGGAAACTGAGGCAAACAAGGCTAAATGACTTGTCCAGGGTCACACAGCTAGGAATTGTCTGAGGCCAGATGTGGACTCAGGAAATGAGTCTTCCTGACACTGTTCTATCCGCTGCATCATCTAGCTGCTCCAAGTCAATTTTACATGCATTTATTAAGCATCCACTAAACTGGGGATTGGATGGGACTGGACCTGTGATTTCATAGGGAATTCTCAAGGAGGACACTCTATCTACCAATGTAGATCAGAAACTTATCTGACACAGTATTAGAACATTGCTTGGGATACCAAGAGGTAAGTGACTTAGTGCCTAGGGTTACACAACCACTAGGCAGAGGTCTGACTTGGCTCCAAGTCTTCTGACACCAAGGCTGCATTGTTATTGACTATGCCATACTGCCTCTTGGACACTGGGGCTCCAAAGACAAAAGTGAACAAGCATATGGGCATAAGCAAATAATTCCTCTTTTAGGGTAGAGGATAAGGGGTTATAGAAAATGACAGGAAGAAGGAATCTTCATCTTTTTTTTGAGATGTCAGTACAGGGCAGAGCCCTCCCACCTCACCAATTCATTACTCCTACCCACCCCTCTCCTAAGCCGGGCTGGTATCAAAGTCACCCATATGGTCCTTGAGCATATTTATTCATATTTATTTGTGCTGTTCCCCTTCCCTCTTTGTGTGCTTGAACCATATCCAAGAGAAGTTTCCCAATAAATCCAATATTATTCTCTTCCCTTCCTGACCACCCCACAGCCCAATATGTTTTGTAATTATCGTTTTCTATTATTTTTCAATTTTTTTATGAGTGTAACACTTGTCTTTCTAATATGACTATAAACTTCTCAAAGAGAAGAATGATGCTCTACACTATTTGTGTATTCACCATAGCTCCCAATGTACTAAGTTTTTTGTTATCTTTTTCCTTATTGAGGAAGAAAAAAATTATTTGAGATTTCTTTTATACAAAGAACAGGATCTGAAGCAAGGACTAATATTTTCATCCCTGGTATCACCTTGTCTTGTCTTTTAAACTAGAAGGAAATTTTTTCATTTCTTAGAAGAGAGATTTGGCAGGAGGCAGGAGGGAGGTCTATTAGTGTTACAAACTACCGTCAGATGTAGTAATAGTGTCAATCTTTTCTTGCTTGATTTTATTTATTAGAAAGGAAGGGTCCACTGTTAGGGAAGGGGATATAGTATCAGGAAATAACTGTGTTGTTAAGGAAAAACCTATCAACATCACTTTTTTTTTTAACAATTTAAATAATGTTAGAAGAGGGAGAAGAGGTAGATAATGGAACAAGTAAGAACGAGGAGAGTCACAAGAGTGTCAGTCATAAATGTCCCTTTTGTCCCTACAGGAAAGGCTAGTCAATCTATATTAAGTGTTTCCTGTGTGAAGGGCATTGTGCTAAGTGCTAGGGATTCAAGACGCACAAATATCTGCCTTCTAGAAGCTCATGTTCTAACGAGGATACAACATGTAAATAAAGAGTCAAATACAACATTCACACAAACCAGATGGATAGTAAGTTATATTAGAGGGCAAGCCTCTAGAAGTGCAAAGAACTGGGAAACACCTTACATGGAAGGTGGAAGTTGAGTTGAATCTTGGAGGCAGAGGCAGAAGGGAAATAGCAACACATTCTAGGCTTGGGAACAACCAAGTACAGGGGCATGGACGTGAGGTGGAGCATTATGTCATTCCAGGCTTGGGGACAGCCAATACATGAGGTGGAGGGTCACATCATCCCAGACCTGGAGATAGCCAATACAGGGCATGGATGTGAGGTGGAGGGTCATGTCTAGAAAACAGCAAATAGACTAATGTGCCTAGAGAGGGAGCAGAGAGGAGAAAAGTATGAGAAGGCTAGAGGGCCAAAGAACCATATTTTGAAGAGCACTGAATAACAAAGGACTTTATATTTTATTCCGAAGGCAATAGGGAACCCCTGGAGTGTTGCCATGATCAGACCTGCGCTTTAGCTGCTCCCTGGAGGATGGATTGGAGGCAGGAAGCACATGAGGAAGTTACTGTAGTTGTCCAGATGAGGAGGGCTTGAATTAGGGAGGTGGCTATGGGAGCATAGGCAGGAGGACACGTTGGATGGGACAGATGTTGTGAAGGTAGAAGGAAAAGATCTGGCAACAGATTGCCTTTGTAGGATGAGTTGAGAGTGAGGAGTTGAGGATGACACTGACGTTGCAAATCCAGGTGACTGAGGATGGTGGTATTCTCTATAGTAATAGGGAAATTCAGAGGGGGTGAGGTTAAGAAAAAAGATAATGGTGGCTAATATTCATGTAGTACTTACTATGAGCTAAGCACTTTACATATGTCATCTCATTTTATTCTCACAAGAACCCTGGAAGGTAGGTAATACTATTATCATTCCCATTTTAAGGGATGAGGAAACTGAGGTTACCAGAAGATAAATGACTTACTTACCCAAGGTCACACAACTAGTCCAGATTCAAATCCAGGTCTTTGTGATTCTAGGCACAGTGGTCTATCCACGGAGCCCCTTACCTGCCTGGATATACTTAGTAAAAGCTCCCTATGGGACACCCAGTAAAGAAGTCTCAGATTGTCCTCTTTGTATTTACAGATCATAGAATTCTAATTTCTCTTACCTCCCACCCTCTTGGGAAGGCAGCTCCAGATCCCATCTAGCCAAATCCTGGCCTCACCATACTACCTATGAGGCAGGTTACTACAAGTATCAGCTATTCTTTTACAGATGAGGAAGAGAGACAAAATGACTTGCCTAGGGTTAGCTTCCGAACCCACATCTCTACTGGTGCCTCTCAACCAAGTTGTACTATAGGCAGGAACGGGTACTTGCATTAAACTGATTTATATAAGGAGGGTCTTACTAGACTTCCTTGAGGATACATGTTGGTGTAGAATTTAAGGGAAGAGCCAAATTTAGGTTCAACTCTGCTTAATATTGTTCATGAGTTCTTTGAATTGTAAGAGGTCCACCTTCCTGGTGTCCCAGGAGCAAAGTCTTCTAATCTTGCAGTGCAGTTGTAAGAAAATGATTCACACACCAACTCCACATCGCCTTTACTAGACAGGAAAACAATATTACTGCTGTTGTAAAAGAGGGGGTTACCTACATTACTTTCCATTACTAATCCTTACTGATGAAAGTTGAAATGATAAAAGGGAGTATGATGCTTAATAAATGAAGTCATGTGAACCATGGATAGGGGCCTTATAGTGGTTCTCCAGATTCTTTCAGTAGCTTAGAATCTTAGGACAGATGACTGGGGAAAATGCAGCCCCTTCCTGGGTGACAAAGCCTTCAATGCTCCTGCTTAAGATTTAAGGTTTCACAGCAATCTACACTGTGTGACACCAAGGCAATCCAGAGGGTGGAGCTGAGGCTGCCATATAATTTTTTGGAGTATTGGATTCATGTTGGTCATTAGTTCAGCTGTCTAAAAGGCTGCCTTTCTCTACGACCTTGTATCTTTCTGCAACAGGTGATATCATGGGGCTGGTCCTGTTCTTCAGACTCAGCTTTTCACTAAACAGACAATGCAGAGAAGGCACATTGACCATGACAGGTGAAGGCACAGACTCTTTGCCATGTGTTGCCCCTGAATAAAGAAAGACCAGACTCCCACATTGTCCAATATGGCAAAGAAAATTCCTTCCAGAAGCCTGGAAAGGCCACATGGAACATGCCCACTGGCAGTACCATGCCTAAGGGTCCTTTAAAAAGTGGATAGTGTAGTCAACAACTTCCCACAATTGACACAGCAGGTAAGGCTGCACAGGTAACTTTGGAGGTTCCTGAGGGAAGCTTGACGAATATCACTGGAGGATTAGAAGTTGGGTTCAGTGCAAACCTCTGGGGAGGTGGGATCGGTGGATGAAGGTTATCAGGGGTGGATGCTTAAGTTTTTGCTGGACCAAGTAGAGGTATGCACGTATATAGAACTAAAATTAGGAGTATTCAGTTTTTCTTACATTGAGTCCTAGCTTTCCTCATCTACCCGTAAGACAAAGGAGCTTTCTTCCTTTTCTCCTTTTTTGGTGGGGAATATTCCCATTCCATCATGAGCTCTATCAGATCCTAATAGAAGACTCCAGGCTCACCTAAGATTAATCATAAAGGACTCTACAGTTGTATGATTCATCCACAGGATAAACTGAATTACAGAAAGTCAGTGTTCAAAGGAATCTCAGACATAATCTGCCCCACCATCATTTTATAGAGGGAACTAAGGTGAAATATTACATTCAATTCCTGCTTAAGATGCTTCCATGGCCAAATTTATAAGAATACAGGTCAACCTCCAATTGGTCAAAGGATATGGGTTCATTTTCAAATGAACATGTTAAAAGTTTTAAATATACAGTCATATGAAAAATGCTCTAAATCACTTAGAGAAATGCAATTTAAAACAATTCCAAGGTACCAACTCACATCTATCAGACTAACATGACAGAAAAGGAAAATGATAAATGTTGGAGATGTAGGGAAACTGGAATGCTAATGCATTGTTGGTGGAGTTGTGAATTGATCCAACCATTCTGGAGAGCAATCTGGAGCTGTGCTCAAAAGGCAATCAAACTCTGCATAACCTTTGACCCTGTGATACCACTGCCTCTGTATTTCAGAGATCATTAAAAAAGGGGAAAAAACTATATGAACAAAAATATTTATAGCAGCCTTTTGTAGTGCTGAAGAATTGGATATTGAGGGAATGCCCATCAACTGGAGAATGGCTGAACAAGTTGTGGCACATAAATGTAATGGAACACTGTTGTGCTATAAAAATGATGAGCAGGCAGGTTTCAGAAAAACCCAGACTTCCCTGAACTGATGCTGAGTGAAGGGAGCTGAACCTGAAGAACACTGTAACACTAAAACTGCCATGATAAATTATGATACTTGCTCTTCTCAGCAATACAATCCAAGACAATTCCAAAAGTCTCATGATGGAAAATGCAATCCACATCCAGACAAATAACAATGGGGCCCGAATACAGATCAAAGTATACTACTTTCACTTTTTGCGGGGGATTTGGGTGTTTTCTTTCCACATGACTAATGCGGAAAAATGACTGCACATGTATAACCTACATCAGATTGCTTGTCATCTTGGGGAGGGAGGTGAGGAGGGAGAAAAATTTTGAATTCAAAATTTTGTAAGAAATGAATGTTGAAAGGCTACTGTTCCCACACATCTCCCCTTATTTAGGCTTTAGATGGCTCATGCTCTTCTAGAATTTGGGGTTTGTTTTTTTTTTTTTTGGAGAGCAGCATTACTTTATCAACAAGCACCAAATAAGACCTGGTCTTTCCCAGCATCCAAGGCTACCAAACCAACAACTCAAGATTAAATTTTCCCCAGTTAGCTGACTCTGGCAGAAAAGAATTGAGCCCATGTTCTGAATTAGACAAGCTATCATGATTTTAATTTCTGTCCTCCACAATCTTTGTTTCATGTGGATTCGGCATGGGGTAATGCAGTGTCAAACTCAAATGGAAATGGGGGCCATTAAACCATACATAAGGATCCCTGTGGAAGGTAAAATTAGAAAATCACATATTAACATTTTACTGTATTTTTATTTTGTTAAATATTTCCCAATTACATTTTACACTCGTTCTGGATGCATATGGGAGTGTTGCGTGCCAGAATGCATGTGACATCTCTGGCATGGTAGGGTTAAGTGCTGGACTTTAAATTCATGTTCCAATTGTGAGATCAAGAACAAATCAATTCATCAAAGTATCAATCTCCTCATCTGTACAATGGAGCAGAATGGATAGAGAGCTGACTTCAGAGGCAGGAAGACCACAGTCCTGTTTCTAACAAACACATACCAGTTGTGTGACTCTAGGTAACTAAGCCAGATTAATCAGCAAGACTTTTCTATACCAATGAAATCACAGCTCCTCCCTTTGTCCCTAAAGCAGGACTAATGCTTGAAATTCCACCCCAATAAGGCTGGGAGGAAAGCCCTTTCCCAATTTTGGTACTAAACAAATCACGGCTATTTCCATTTTTCAAGCACATGGTTCTGCTCAGCAGGGCAGGGAGCAGCCACACTGTGACCATTTAGCACTACCTTGCTTTTTCTGGCTCTGGCTCCTAGGTGCCCATTTGCTTTTCTTACCCCCACGAAGCTAAAGAGGAAAAGACTGGCATAAGCTGGGCTTTCTATTGACTGGCAGTGGCAGCTGTGTTTGCTTTGCATGGGAAGTACCAAATTTTATTCTTAGTTGTAAAAGAAATCATTCTTCTGTTTCAGTCTTTAATCAAAAAAGAAAAAAACAGAGCACCCTCAAATCTAATGACAGCGGTTGGGAATCCATCATTGAGGGCCTCCAGAGCTCCACAGGACCTCTCCAGCAGTGAGAAAGAGGAAGGAAGAGGCGGCAGGAACAGTCCAAAGGTGGGTACTCTCTGTGGGCGGCTTGCGAGTGCTCTTCTGGGCCTGCAGACCCTGCTGGGATGAAAAGCCTGCTATGGAGACAACAAGCTGCAGAACAGTTTCTTCTCTTGACGGTTGCTGTTTGGAAAGTCTGACACACGTGAGAAATAAGGATGAACAACTTGAGGAAACATGGAAAGACCCACATGAGACGACAGAGTAAAATGAGCAGAACCGGAACTGCACACACTGACTGCAACACGATAAAAAGGAGAAAGTGCATAGAAAAAGGACGAGGCTGAAAGTGGTAGAATTTCCAACAGACCTAAACAGGGAAACAGAGGATGAGTCTTGATTTGTGGCTGGGAAGGCGTGATTTCTGTTCTTTGCCCCTCCAGCCACAGGGTGGGCTGGGGTGGTCTTTCAGGATGCCTGGCGCAGTAGGAGGGTGCTCAGAAAGGAGGAAAGGCTCAAGGGGCAGAAAGAGGCTCCAGGTACCAAAGTGGTATAACAGAGAGCCAGGAGTTGAGTCTACTGAGAGAAAAGGAATCTCACTGAAGGGATGGCAGGAAGGGAAAAGCCTCAGCATGTCCTACTGGGCCTCTCTTAACCGTTCTCACACCAGTCCATCCACAATAGAGAAATATGCACACAGAGACCCTGACGGCAAGAACACAGATTCCAGCACAGCTCTTACTGCCCCCTCCTCCCCACCAAGTGAAAGTGTAGCCAGTGGCCAAAGCAGGTTGCTGTCCAGGTGACAAGTCCACTTTAGCAGGGTGGTCAACAGCCTGTGGGAGCCTGGTCATAGGCTCCAAATCCCTAGGACCACTGCTCCCACGTGAGTAAAATGCCCATAATGTGCAAATCCCTGGGTCCCACACGGGCTCCTTTTCAGTCTTTCCTCATCCTCCTATTGAACAAGCTTCACGGAAGCACACATATATGACTTTGGGGTTTTTCTAGGTTTTCCTTCTTGGTCACACTCCCTCCCCCCCAACCCATCCTTTTTTTTTCCTCCTTTTTTGGCTTGTAGATGATAACAGTCAATCAGATACCACCATTCAAGGGATTAGGGTGGGGGTCAGGCACTGAAAATCAGCAGCAGGAACGGTTACTTCTTGACTATTTGGATGACATCCTCATGCTCCATCGTATGCGTCAATCCCACTCTCTGAGGGCTATATTTAGTGCTGGTTCCCTTGAAGAGGGGAAGGAAGATGGAAATGTTAAGTAGTCAGAATTCCTCTGAGGAGAAAGAGGAAAGCTTAAGAAGGAATGGAGGCCTTACCCACACTAAAGCATACTTAAACTGGCTGGCAAGTGTTCGGTGAATCCGGTGGCACTGAAGGAAGAGAAAAGGGTTTAGACTACAGCATGTTCCCAGCCTAAGAACTACATCTCCTAATTCCACACTTCTAGTATTCTCCACCACTGCCTGGTGCTCAGAGATGGCATTTCTTACAAGGGAGAGGGTGAAATCACTGATTTTTCAACCTCTTAAAAGTAAAGGTCATGATGATGGCAAAAAATTCCAAAGCCCACCTCCCTTAAACAGTCCCATATCTGCCATTATTTGATTATTTGTAATTTTCTGCTTGGATGTGGCTGTTCTTCACCCCTCCACAGTCATGGGGTGGCCCACTTGCCTTTCAGGACTGTTGGCACAGTAAAAGGGGGCCCAGAAACAAGAGGAAAGGATTCAACGGGTAGAAATTTGCTGCAGGCACCAAAAGGGTCTAAGGGAGACCCAGAACTTCCACCTAAGAATATGAGGGCTCTCAATTTATGGGTTGGCAGAGAAGGGGAAGACCCCCAATACCATTCTCAAAACCTGTCATCCATGGAAGAGGATGGAAACATTTGTTGAAGTCTAGATGAAGTTCCAACTTCTTTACGAAGGCTTCTCTGACCATGGACAAGCCCTCCCTGAACTACATGTTCCTTTTTCTGTACTACTGATTTGCCCCATAGTCCTGAGGTACCTTGTGTCCTTTAACACTACTATCTTGTAATTTAACATGTGTGTATGCACGTATACATGCTTTGTCTCTTTAACCAATTACAAACTCGATGAAGCAGGCCTCATGTTTTCCATTTCTCTGGCACATACTCAGTAAATACCAGTACAATGGATAACTCTGGGGTAAATCAGGACTCCAGAGCCATTTCTCCCATTCCTCCCATAACCTCAGGGACTCACCTCCCCTAAGAGCCTTTCCCTGTCTCTATCTCACATGGATGCTTTGAAAACAACAGATACAAAGGCATGAAGAACTCTGAATTCTCTAGAAGAAAACTGCCATGCTATCCCACATCCCTGCTCTGCAATTAGCTAGGGGAAAACCTTTTGTTATCAGAAAGAGTAACCTATTTATTTATATTCTACTGAAATCTCTGGGGTTTCTTCTGCAAGTTTTAGTCAAGGCCAAAAGAAAGCTGTACAAGGTCAATCCTGGGTACATTTTCTATGTAATGGCTCCCAAGAGTCAAAATGTAAAAACAGCCCACTGCCTCAAATGCTCTGAAGGCACAGAAAGTTGTTTTAGCATCATTTACTATGGAAACACGTCCTCATTACAGAAAATCTTTAAAAAATGTTTCTGCATTCTAGGTAAAAAAAAAAAAAGAGTAAATAAATCTTCCCAAAGTCAGAGCACTATTTAAAAATTAGCCCCATTTCCATGATGCAAGTAGAGAACAAGAGTGCCCTCACTCTTGGATGGCAAGAAGTCATGCATTGCCACTCATCCCTCAGTGCCCAGGTAATATCATATGCAGTAATTAAACTGCATCCTAACTGCCACTGCCTAGAGAGAATAAGGCACAACCAGAATTATAAATAGTTTGTGGCTCTGCTTTACTGGGAAATATACATTGGAGCTTCAAAGAAAGGTTTTTCAAACCCAAAGTGACGCCCTTTGGGACAAAGTCTCATTAAAGCCTAAGATGTCTGTGGCTAACAGAGGGACGTCACCGAGGAGGTTCTCTGCCTTGCTAGGAACGCTCCCTAGCAGAAAAGGAGGCCAGGAATGCACCCGCGCCCAAGGAGAGAGACGTTAACTGAGGACACTGTGTGAACGAAACTGACGTCACCTCGTGCCTCAATGTGGGATTCAGTTTAGTTCCCTTCCTATCTCATACTGGGTCTAGTCCAATTTCTGTCTTGTTTAAAAACTTTATTCAATTACGTGAATTGTGCAAAAACTTTAGCGCATTGTGCAAAAACTTTAGCGCACTGTGCAAACCTCACTCCGCACAAGTGGGAAGCTGGGCCACCTTCACCTGCTGCTCAGAGACCCTTCACCAAGGACCTTGGAGAGACTGACCAGGAACCCAGTTAGATCTGAAGACTGAGGCAAGAGGTTTTCTCATATTGTATCTCAAGCAACTCACACATATCTTATCTGAAAACTGGCCCCATGCTGGTCAACAGTTACTATTTCCTTGTTTCTCTGATCGAATAAAGACACTTTGGGGAAGCAAGGAGAAGTGGGAAAACGTTTTTCTGATTTCAGGGAATTATACCTATCTCCCCCTCCCAACTTGTAAAGTCCCTAATTTTTCCTCCAATTTAAAACAAGATTACCTAATCTCATATCCTGTTAATTGTTTCCTGTTAACACATAAAAATCGATATCCCCCCTGTATTTAGGGTTCAGTACCAACTTGAGGAGGCCTGATTCCAACTTGTTACACAGTTGATATGCACTGCTTCATAAAAGGATTATATCCAGAAGCTCGAACCTTTATTTCCTCAGTTACTTCAGATTCCACCAGCCATATTACAAATACTAACCATCTCTTCTGGCCCAGGACCAGGGCTGATAAGAAAACCATGACATAGGTTAGTGCAAAGGAACTCCATGGGTTGGAAGAGAAATAGTACCATATGTGAGAGTGGAGTCACTTCCTGAGGACAGCTGGGACTGGAGAGTTCTCTGACTATCGGATCAGATAGTAAATAATCATTTCTATTCTTTAACTTACCACATGCTCTACAGAAGCACCTTTCCGGAGAATAATGGCATCTGTAAAGTCTGGTCTTTCTATAAAAGGAAGAGGAAAAAGAGAGAAGGGAAAACAGAGTTAAAATCCCTCAGGTTTTCAAGGGCAGACTATTTTTTTTTTAAACTAGCTCATGCTTCTATCAGCCTGTCTAGTGTACGCTTGAAAAATGTCAAAGAAACAGACAAGCATTCGCTAGATGCAAGTAACTAACTCCCAGCTTTCAGAATTATATTCTCTCAGAGCTGGAAGGAGAGCTGAATTCATACATGAGCAAGAATCCCATTTCTAACAGATGGTCATTCAGTGTTTGCCTATCTCCAGCAAGGGGAAACCACTACCTCATTCCAAGGGAAGAAAATGCTGACCATTACAAAGTTCTTCCTTAGGCTAAGCCTCAATTCGGCTCTCTGCAACTTCCACCCACTGTTTCTAGTTTAGCCCTCTAGGAGTAATAATTCCTCTTCCCCCGTCTAAGTCCTGAAAAGTCTCAGGACATATCTCATGTCCTTATTAAGTCTTCTCTTATCCACAATAAACGTTCTTCAAATTTCAAATGACATGACGCTGAGGCCTTCACCATCCCGGAACCCGTTCTGTGGAAATCCCCAGTCTATCAGCACATATCTTGAACACAATCTCCCAGAGATGGCCTGAGCAGGGCAGAGGCCAGCATGACTGTCCCCATGCCAGTCCTCCACACTGCAGCAGTTACTGATGCCTGAGGTGGCCCTGCCTTTCCTGGACCCACAGAGAGCCTGAAATGCACTAAAACCTCCAGATCTTCTAAAGATGAACAGTCATACCATCATGCTTCCTCCATCTTTGACTCTTGTGAATCTGACTTTTTGAATTGAAGATGAAGGTATTTGGTCTAAACCAGGACTTCTTAAACTTTTTCCATTCGTCACTCCCTTTAGCACTTCTTAAACTGTGGGTTACGCCCCCATGTGGAGTTTAAGAAGTGCTGGTCTAGACTGGTGATACTGGTGGTGGAGGGAATTTTCAGTGAAGAAATTCCCTCTCCCAATACAGACTAGCAACTATCCTACAGCTTCTAGTGTTACAGAACTTCCTGGAAGCAGGGAGAGAAGGGAGTGACCTGACCAGGCTTATACAGCTGGGGCGTGTATGGGCAGGACCTGAACCCAGATTTCCCTTTCCGACTGCTTCCCTGTATATCTATTCCTATTAAATGTCATTGCAAACTCTGACATCCTACCTCCTTCCTCTCTGACATCGAACCACTAGTGGGTCTAGCCATTCAACTGGTTCTAGGTCTATCCTGAATGGACCCACTACCCTTGAGCCCAGTCCTCTCCATTTTGTCCACAAGAGTAACATGAGCAGGCCTTGGGCAAACGTTTTGTTATTATCCTGGTAAACCCAGACCTATGGCACAGTGTAGACATGACATTATTCTAACAGGCCCATGCCATCCTTTTGCATCCACCCTCTGCGACCTGTGCTTGCACCCATTATCGTAAAGGTAACACACATTTATGCGGTCCTTTAAAGTGAACAAGGCACTTTACCCATATCCTATTATTTAAGTCTTACTAAGTGGGGTAAGCACTGGAGATAATATCACCCCCATTTTTTGAGATAAGGAACTATGACCTGGAGAGGTTAAGTGACTCATTCACAGTCACATAGCCCGCATTAGGACTAGAACCCAAATCTTCTATATGTTTCTCAAAATATAAGCTGGTTGATAAGTTACAAATGCATCCATCTCAGTCTCTTTCTTCTGTTCCTTTTTTAGTTTTTGGAATTTCACTCTTGAACACTTCCCATCTCTCATGAGCTGACCTTCCTTGTAGAATTGTAGGCTATGGAATCATGACAATTTCCTTCCTTTCAACTCTGGTCTCCTACTATTTAGAGTGTATGGAAAATTGTGCCTGGATTTTCTCTCCTTCTTTAGCACAAATTCTAAGGTGAAATCCTTACTATTTCCTCTCCTCACCCCCAGTTTCATTCATTTTTATTCCAGCTATAAGTAGCTTCTTGGCAGTAAGCATCAGATTCAAAACAAAAATTTCCTGCTGGCTCTCTCATCTTCTGAAGGATGAAATTATCATTACGGCAAATGAAGGATCTATTAGCTACTGCTCTTTTGGTAGAGCGAAAACTTGAGATGACTCCCAATCCCCCACTGCCAGGACATCTATCCAGCCTCTGTGTTCTCTTACCCACAGCGCAGTTTGTGGTATATTCTGAGGACAATATCACTTGTCTGATTCCTCCATGGACCTTTGCCCACATGCTCCCCTCCATCATACCTCCCTGCTCCGGTTCTTAGAACTCTTCACATGAGGATGTTCTCTTAATACACAGAGCCACTCCACTCTGAATTTTACCTAACCTGTCCCTTTTGAATAACATATGTATGCCTTTCCAGAGTCATATTGCAGTGATGGGTCTCATCAAGACCATATGAGGTCAAAGATGCCTCCCTGTCAGTACCCTAGTTCACCTCAGTTATAAAGCATACTCTGAACACAGTGACATGGACAGTTTTTATGACATCTCTTCCTTGGTTTTTCATCTCCTGCGAAGGCCCTGGTGTTGCTACTGCTATTTCTTTCTACTCTCTACAGCACTGGAGTCAAACTCAGACAGAGACTCATGACAATGAATACTTAGAAGTTTATGAATTAACATTATCTATGCTGCATTATATTTTTACTTATTTTGTTAAACATTTCCAAATTACACTTTAATCTAGCTCAGGCTGTACTGGAGACTTTACAGGCTGCAGGGCTTGAGTCTGATGCTCTGCTCTATAGTATCTAGCTTTAAGTGTAGGAAGGCAGTTTTTTCTTCCTTTTCTTGGTTTAAAACCTGATTAAATTTCCAAGACTATAAGCAAATAACAGTCTTACCAGGACTTAGTAGGGGCACTACATTCCTGGTCAGGAGCCTCTCATTCCTGTATTTTGAACCACATCCCAGAGATCACAATCCTGCTCTCAGATGTCACGTTAATCAACTCTTCACTTCCCAAATCTGCGTTTCTCTTATGAAACCCTAACGCTCCTTTGGCAGCAATGATGAAAACAACTGTGGCCCTGATATCTTCAGTGTCTTGTCCAAGCTCTCCTAGTCTTTAGCAATGCCTTCTAGATTCCTTTTGGCAGTGTGATTAGTGCTGATATACACTATCACAGGAGTCATCTAGCTAGACAAATCTGGAGAGTTTATGCTCCTCGACCCCAAAACCTGATGAAGGAAGGCAGCCAATTGTTGCTAATAGTTTGAACAAATGATTGTCTTATACCACTCAGCAGGGACCACGACACCACTTTGTTTTCCTGACACAGGACATGAGGATCCTTAACATTATTCCTTGGAGAACAATCAGCTGCTTCATCCTTAGAAGGGAAGTTCCTTCTATTTAAAGGGGCTTCCTATTTAAAGAGTCCTTCTAAGTTCCTTTCTCCTGCAAGTCACATTTCCCCACCCTCTAAACTCCTGGCACCAGCAGGATTCCTCTCTGCCTCTTCAGACCCTTTTCCTTCTGTTTTCACATTGACATCCCTTTCTCCATCCCACTTTTTAAAGGAACAGGTTATTTTCCTCCAAGAGTGGACAAGAATTCTTTGAACCTCTTCTTTCTTCTAGGAGAAAGAGCAGCCTACACATGATAGCGTAATCCACGAATAAATATCAAACACTCTCTGCAGGTCACTATTAAATTCTCTCATCTCTCTGCACTTTTTGGAAATGAGATCCTCAGTTCCTTGCCATTCCCTGGGTAAGTTCTGTGGCAAATTGTTCCCAAGAACCTTTTCTGTTCCAGAGTTGTCACTTTGCGAGCACCACCTTAACACCCAAACACAACTTCCTCACCCTTTTCTGCCTGTCTTACCATTCCTATCCTACATCTCTCCCTTCTCCACTAAAATTCCAGAAAAGGCTGCTGCTTCTGTTATCTGCTAGCTTCTAATTCTCCTTTCACTTGTGGCTAAATCTTTTGCAGTCTGGCTTTTGACCTCATCACTCAAATGAAACTGCTTTCTCCAGTTATCAATGATCTCTTAAGTGCTAAATGGTCTTTTCTCAGTCCTTACCTTCCTCAATTTCTCGAAAATATCTGATACTGGTGACCACCCTCTCCTAGATATCTCTTTTTTCTGGATCAACATGACACTGTTCTTTCTGGGAACTCCACCGACCTGTCTGACCACCCCTCCTTAGTCTCTTTGCTGATCATCCCCTACATCCTGCTTCCTAGTAATGAGCAAGTCTAAAGTTCTGCCTCAAAGTTTTGTCTGTTCTGTCTATATTCCCTCACTTGGGGAACTCATCAGCATATTTTGTGTACACGTGTCTATGGATGTGTGTGCACATGTACACAGGTATATATGCATGTGTATACACATGCAGGTATAAATGTCATATCCCAGCTACAATTTTTTAAAGTTCAGATTTAATGTTACTTGTGTATTATTTAGTGGATCCCCCTCTCCTAATGAAAACATTTATGGTATATGTCCAACAACCTTGATATTGAAACAGAAGACAAGCAGGGAGGAAATGAAGTCAGAGATTCAATTTTACCACTCTTACCATCTCAAACACCATAAAACTTTTAAGGGATCTTGTGTTTACACAGTAAGCACTAAGCAGCTGCTGAGTCCAAATCTGGGAAGTCATATCTTCTCCTGCTATAAGATCAGAGTCTACTACAAATACTCAAAAATGCAGCAATATAATAGGCCCTGGAGGCTGACAGGGTAACTCTGGCCTTCAGAATACACCTAAAGACCATGAAGAGAAAACCTGACAAGCCAGGAAGTTAAAATTCTTGTAGATTCCATGATCTGTGACTCTTGCTTTAGGGAAGGAGGATAGGTTACTATTCTAAGTGTCACAAGGAAGTCTAGTCTAGGTGTGGTCTAGAAATCACTACAAGGGATAGTCTGCACTGTGTCATCCTCCATATATAAAAGTAACATTACTCTCCCCATGCTTGAAGGATGAATTCTCTGAATTATTTCTTTTAGGAGTGGCAATGTTGTTGTTCAGTTGGTCATTCATGTCCAACTCTTCATGGCCCCATGGACTAGAGCACGAAAATACAGTCTATGAGGTTTTCATGGCAAAAATACTGGGGTAGTTTGCCATTTCCTTCTCCAGTGGATTAAGAGACTTGGTATCTGAGGCCAGATTTGAACTTAGGTCTTCCTGACTTCAGGTCCAACACTCTCTGTCCATTAAACCATCAAGATGCTCTAGTAGTGGCAATAGAGCAGGAGCACTATGAGATCTGATCTAAGAAAGGAAACATATCTGACCTAAGTAAGGGACCCCCCCCCCCATCGCAGTCCTCCTCAAAAAAAGAGGTAGAAATACATAAAGTTAACTGATCCAAAAGAAAATGTAGCTTTTCACCCAGGGGAAAGGCAGGGGAGTGGTGTTAGCATCACATAGAGTTAAGGAGCTATATGGACAACATGATGCCTGTCAGGAGAGAAAAGGCCTGGTCCTCAACTTACGTCCTCTTTTTTTGGTGTAGATACACGTCAGGGCCAAGTATTCCCAAAGCATCTCCAGCAAGAAGTCCAGGTTGAGCTTCATCCCACAGCTACAAAGACAAATCACACACATGTACCCACACCCCCCCAAATCAGTGAGTAGTTAGTTCTCAGCTAGGATAGATGCAAATGGGAACATGAAGATGTTAAGGCCTCCTTGGAAGCAGATGAGGATGGGAAGGGGAGATTTTAACCAATGACATAATCAACAGCTCTTGAATGAGTGGACACTGTACGGCATGAGGTTAGCTTCAGAGTGTGGAGGAAATACCACTATTCCTGGACAGTTTATTTTATACACAATTGTCACAAGGATAGCTTGAAGGTGGGTTTCCTCTAATGTAAACTGCATGGATGTTCAAATAACTATTTCTCACTCCATCTCTCAGGCCTTTTTTGCTTACTTCCAGGATTATGCCCATACTCCAAATGATTAAGAATGTCAAGAAGTCTGATCTCCATGTAAATGGGGCTTTACTTCCTTTTAAAAAACAAATGTTACAAGCAAATGGCCACCAGAGGCAAAGGAACAATCTCCAGGGTCTTACCTAATTACAACACTGTTGGGCTTTCGTGCCAGGCGATCAACTTCCTCCATTGAAATCTGATCAATTTTGTTATAAACCTGATTCCAAAAGGGAAAGGGAAAAGAGGTAGGGAAAGAAGGGTCTTTAGAAAAAACAAATCCTTAACTCAATCCTGCCCAACTTCCCATTTTCTAACTTTTCCAAGTACTAGGAGAAGGGAATAAATTTTTATCAAGTACCATAAAACACCTCCTGGGCTACGCACTTTAAAAATAAATATATTATTCTCATCTGATTCCCCTCACAAGCCTAGAAAGTAGATGCTGTTATTATCCTGATATCACAGGTGAGGAAACTGAGGCAAACAGGTTAAGTGACTTGCCCAGAGTCACAGCTAGTAAGTTTCTGAGGCTGAATTTGAATTCAGGGCTTCGACTCCAGGCCTACCATTCTATCCACTGTGCTGTCTACCTGTTTCTAAAAGAATACTAGAGAGTTCTGCACCCTAAAAAGCACAACATCAGCACTTGAACAAAGAGCCTATGGGGACGAAGCCTCCCAATGCCTCCAAAAGAAAGACACTCTTAGTCTAGTGATTTGATTTTAAACTTTAAAACTTCTCTTTGTGCTGTAACCAAGCAAAACAAATAAGATGCTGGATGTTTCAGTGAAAAGGGAAGAGAGCCTCAACTTCCTTGTCTTTTCCTCGGAGTCCTTTCTAACAGAGAAATAAATGACAGGTAGTACTATACTGTCCATTTCTTTGAAATGCCAAAAAATGGACTGAGACCAAAGGATGTATCTAACGGCTGGTGTTGACCGAAGAGAATGGGCTCCCTCAGGTCTTGGTTTCATCCTGTGGTCTCGGTGTCAAAACCTGAAATTTAGGGGCCACTTACATACAAACAGGGCATGTACACACGATTGCCAACAATCACGTCAATAAATTCATCTGGTGAACAGTCTTCTCGGAAGAGAACTTCAGCATTGAAGATTTCTGAGGTGGTCAAAATTAAGGTCAGCGAATATGCTCTCAAATGCAAATCGAAGAATCCCAGAATTGGAAAGGAGCTCTAGAGTCATCCAATCTAACCAGACGCACATTCAGTTTTACCCAGGGAGAAGCCTGTCTCCAACAAAGGATCTAACGAGTTCCAGTTTCAAGTTCCTTGGCCTGATTCTCAATGAACAAATGCAACAAATGGCAGCCTTTCTCCAACCTTTCCTTCTGTTCACCTACCATCAAAATTGGCTTGAATGCTTCAGTGACGGGAGGCCGAGATGTTGGTAGATGGCTCTAATCATCATAAAGTTCTCTAACTTATTCTTACCTTGAAGGCTGCCTCCCTCTTACTTCCACCTATATCTGTCCTCTGGAAATAAAGAATAAATCTAATCCTTTTTCCACATAAACATCTTCTCTTCCCAAAATACACATCTCAAATTCATACAAATGATCCCCATTAAAATGAAGTTAATAGTGCCTTCACCAATTGATCTCTGTCCTCTGGCTATACTTTACTGTCCTTCTTAACACGCAGTACCCAGAACTGAATCTAGGGGTCCACAAATATGGTAAGCAATAGGAATTTACTAAATTATTAGCTTTAGTTGGAAAACTCTATGCTTATGGCAAATGCTTTAATAATTAAAATAAGCATATATAGAATATCCCAAAAGTCTTACAGCAGTTTTAAACCTATAAAAAGCTTTAAATTGCACTACGACTTTTGGGACACTCTATATAAAAAAGGTGCTTTAAAACCCCAGGGATTCTGCCTTACACATAAAGTTACTGATTCTGACCAATCCACTGTGCTTTCCAAGAATAGCCTTCAACAACCAAGATATGGGTGATCAAGCAGTCACCAGTCCAGCTCCTGGCTGTCAATTCCTATCTTCAGGTCCCAGAAATCACTTCTAAAATTGCCTTCTACCTCAATCAGAGCAGCCAAGATTTAAGGGGGCCCCCATTTCTTGGGTTCTTTGGGGAAAGGATACTGTACTCATGTAGGATGAGCTGCACCAGCTTCTCAGAGCACTGGCTCAGTGTGACTGTTGAATTGAAGGAGATCCCACCACCTTTCTTTGGCTGGGGAGTGAGAAGGAGAGAAAAAGGAAGACATATTTAAGAATTTCTGTTCTCAGCCCATGCAAACAAACCCTAATTGGACCCAGAGTTCTCACCTTGAAGTAGATGTTGGGCCTGTGTTTGTTGAGCCGGATCCCCACAGATTCCAATTCTTTTTCCAACAGGGACCTGCACAGGTACAGCAAACATAGTGACTCTTAGCTAGAGTGCAAGCTCCAGCAATGAAAGTCCCTTCTATATATCTGAAAAGGATAATTCCACCACTGTGACCTTGGACCTTCCTATATTCTACGACTCAATCAACCAATAAACATATATGGCCACTGCCACTGCCCAGAGACTGTTGATCTCTACGACTGTCTGTCGCCACTGCACTCACTCCAGACACAGAACGCTCAGCCATGGATAAAAATGAGCTGGTGCAGAAGGCCAAATTGGCTAAGCAGGCTGAGATATGATGATATGGCAGCCTGCATGAAATCTGTAATTGAGCAAGGAGCTGAATTATCCAATGAGGAGAGGTATCTTCCCTCTGTTGCTTACAAAAACGTTGCAGGGGCCTGAAGGTCATCTTGGAGGGTTGTTTCAAGTACTGAGCAAAAGACAGAAGGTGCTGAGAAAAAACAGCAGATGGCCTGAGAATACAGAGAGAAAACTGAGCCCGAATGAAGAGATATTGGCAATGATGTCTGTCTCTACTGGAAAAGGGTTTGACTCCTAATGCTTTACAAGCAGAAAGTAAAGTTTTCCATTTGAAAGTGAGACTACTACTGGTATTTGGCTGAGGTTGCTGCTGGTGAAGATAAGAAAGGCACAGTGGATCAACCACAGCAAATATATGAAGAAGCATTTGGAATCAGCAAAAAGAAGATGCAACCAATGCATCCTGTAAGATTGGGTCTGGCATTGAACTTCTCTGGGTTCTATTAGGAGATCCTGAACTCTCCACAGAAAGCCTGCTCCCTTGCAAAGACAGCTTCTGATTAAGCCATTGCTGAACTTGATACATTAGCAAGAATCATACAAAGATGGCACACTAAGGATGCAATTGCTGAGAGATGACTTGACATCATGGACATTGGACACCCAGGGAGATGAAGCTGAAGCAGAAGGAAGGGAGAATGAACCAGCCTTCCAACTTCTGTCTGCCTCATTCTAAATCTTACACGGTAAACCATTTGCCATCCACGCTGCTCCACAAAGAGCTTTTGTTTACAATTTTTGACAGGTTTATGTTACTTCTATTTGGATTTCTATATTTCCCATGTGGTTTTCATGTTTAGTATTAGGGGAGCAGAGCCTGTTAACATTTAGGGAGTGATCTGTTTTCATCTCAGGTGGGCAGTATAGGGATATGGAACTTTTATACACGTTTTACATGTTTGGCAAAGTACTTCTGATACACTGTGATCACAAGGTCAGCGTCAAAACAGCTTCCATGTCTAAGTAAATAAAACTGCCTACACTTTGGTCTGTCATGGGGATCCGGTCTGTCATAAAGAGATAACTGGCTCCAGCCACAGGTGTAGTAATTGTGGGTACTTTCAGGTTGGAGCACTCATGGCTGTGGTAGAAAGAGATGTCCCATAGTTATTACATGTGTATCTGTGGAATACACAATCTCAATGGGTACATCTTTATGATTGCAGTTGCAAAAGTGTTCCTTAAGACAAAGATTTAACCCAGCCCATTTACTCTGGAGAAGGGCAGAAATGGTTCATCTTCCATTATTTGTAAAGTTACCTGCTGTTCACTTTCACTATTTTTGCTACACTCATTTTATTTATATTTAAATTGTTTAGGCAACCTAACAACAAATGTACAAGTAAAGATGCAGTAAAAATGAATTGCTAGATATTTATAAAGTCACCGAATATCAAGCATAGCAGTAAAACAAGGAACCCATGTATTTAACTTTTTTTAGGTTTTTTGCCTTTGTGATTTTTTTGATACTTGCCTAACATGCATGTGCTATAAAAATAGTTAACAGGGAAATAACTTGAGATGATGGCTAGCTTTGTTTAATGCCTTATGAAATTTTCATGAACCATTCAAGCATAACTGTTAAGAACATGTGTATTAAGGTGATATAAATGGAATAAAAAGTTTTATGAATGAAAAAAAAACCACAACACATGGGAAGCATCTACACAGTGCCAAGGACTGTGCTAAGTGCTGGGCATACAAAGAGAAGACTGAAATAATTCCAGTGCTGAAGAAGTTCACATTCTAACATGAGACAAGAGGTACATTTAAGTATAGACAATAAATAACGACTGAAGTTCAAACAAATACAAGCAGTTAAACCACAATGTGTTCAAATACAGGTTTTGTATTTAGGGGGACAAAGGGCTATTCCACTGAAATATGAGCCTCTCCCTCTCCCCTGTTTAAAAGAGGATGAAACTCAAGTAAAAACCATCCCCTCTTTTCCAAAGGAGCTCAAAGTTGGTCCTTGGCAGCTAAAAGCCAGGAAAGCAGACCAATTTAGTGGCTTGTGGGTGAAGTTGGAATCCCCTGCAACACATGCAACCTCAAATGGGAACACCTGTAGCCCAGAAGGCTAGAGAATCAATGGAACTGTTCCCTGAGGCCTGGTTTTTGCCAGTCTTAAAGCAACAGCTTGGTCATGCTGGCCAGCTCTCCATAGAGAGTGAATGAAGGCCTCAGGCCAAGCTTGCTGTGCCCTGGTAGAAATTCAATAGAGTTCCCAATCCAAGTTCCTTGACAATACATTCCTTTTCCAACCTTTCCTTCTACTCTGTTGCTGTAAACAACTCTACTCCTGAGAGCCTCCTGATACTAGAGGCACATAGTGGTTAGATCTTACTTAGTTTCTGCTCCTGTACAATCATGTCATTATGTCAATCCAAGTGGAAAGACAAGTAATGGAAAGCAGAGAGCTAACTCTCCTGACGAGACATCCAAGATTCCAACCCTGCTACAGAAGGGCTAGCAGCAAGGGAAGATTCTTCTAGCCAGACTTTTAGGGACTACATACAGGACAGCTGCTACAAAAAGTTAGAGAACTAGTAGGACTAGCAGCAATATCCTCTGGTGCCACGCTACTTTCCAGCAGAGTAGTTCTGGTCCAAATTCAATCCATTCCCTCCCTCCACACACTGACCTCTGCACTTCTCCCTTGGTGGCATCCAGCATCATGATGACAACATCGGCTGTCCTAGCCACAGCAATCACCTGTCGGCCTCTGCCTTTCCCTGGGAGAAGCAGAATACGGAATTATGCTCATTCCGAAGGTGTTAGAGGTGATCCAACAATCTTGTCACTTTTATCACTTACGTTAGTGGATCTTTACAGAGACACAGAGACTCAAAACCGCAAAGTAACATCATGTCAAGTATTTCCCAACTAAATTTTAATCTGATTTGGACCACACTCAGAAGCCTTGCAGGCTGGAGGCAAGCTTGCCACCTCCGATCTACACAGCTGTTCTAGGGACACCTTCGGAGAGTAAGAGACTCTCAGAGTTGAAAGAGACTTTTAAGAGGCTCACCACAATAACAGCTATGGAATGGGTTTTCATCAGGACATCAAAAATGAAAAGCCATAGGTGGACCTCTTTCTGGAGAACTCAGAAAGTGGAGGGTAAAAGGCGGAGACAGACACCTTGGCTAGTCTGGAAGCCAGAGTGAGTGACAGCTTAGTGCACACATAAGGGCCATCAAGCTTGAATGGACTATGGACTACTTTTTTCTATTTTTATATTATTTTTACTTACCTTGTTATTCTGATTATTAAAATTCTGAGTTCCAAATTCTCTTCCTTTTCCTTCCCTCTTCCACATTCCCCCCATTAATAACTCTAATGAAGGACTATCCTCCATTAATCTAGTACAAATTTCCTTACGACACTAATGGATTTCCAACATTTCGGACCTATGTTATCACTACTAACTTTGGAGAATGATAAAAATGGAGAAGTGGAGGCACTGGTGGGCAATCTCCTCAATTTCCTCTGCTGCAAAGTCACTGTGAAGAAGACTCTGGCCTCAGCACTTCCACGTCCCTCCTCTGCCTTTACAAGCTCCTGCCTCAGTGATTACGAATAAAAATCAAATCCATTTTCCTACCTTGTGCAGCACCTTCAATGATTCCTGGAAGATCTAAGAGCTGAATATTGGCTCCTTTGTACTAGGGCAAAAAAATGAAAGAGGTTGTGGATGCTCTGCTGACTGCCCCTTGGAAAGCTTTCCTTAACATGAACTAACAACCCCTTAAGTTTTAAACTGAACAAAGGTCTAAACAGCATTTTAAGTACAGGAGAGTCCATGTAGACTTCCCAAAATGTCTCTGCAGGTTCAGAGAGTGCTCAATAGAAGCTCTGAAAATTTCATAATGCTCAAAGCACAGCGCTGCTATTTCAAGAACCAAATCCAATCCTAGGCTGAGAAGGATTGTACTTATAGACTGTCTTTGAAAAAGAAGCCCTGCTTCAACATAAAAAGGGTTTCCAAGCTTTCAGTCTGGGACAGGAACATTCGAGTTCCTAAATCTAAATCCTGAAGATCATCCCAACAAGTATGTCATCATAGCACATTCAAGAACTTATAATAACAACAAAAGTCAGCATTTATGTAGCACCTACTGTGTGCCTGGTATGTTCCCTATAGCTCTTGAAATGAAGTGATCTGGACAGATCACAATACAGGCTAAGGAGCTAAGGCATCATTAAAACTGCTTTTTAATGGAACGCATTAGTGAGCTGAAAGAGTGTTCTTACTGTTCCACCAGACCTCATGCAGTAAGTAAGAGCTCCTAGGAGCAGGGAGGGCACGTCATCTCTTCGAAAGCTCAAATCCAATATTCCTAGAGTCCATGAAAACTGCTAGAAACTCTTTAAGACCTCAAACCACAGGGGAAGGCAAGGAAGCCCAGCCTTAATGAAAGGACAAACGCAAACACATACCCACAGACTCACATTCTTTTTGGTTCCCCTTAGAATTCAACCTTACCTCAATGACACCTGGAATACAGGTCAGAGTGGTGAATTCATAGGATGCAGCTTCACTGGCCGTGGATGTCATTAAGCTCAGGAAGGTAGACTGAAAAGACAAGAACATCCCACTCAGGAGCTTAAACACCCAACTCCCACACTTTCAACCCCTCTAGGTTTACTGGCAAGCAGCCTCATAAGCCAAAAAAGCCCATGCTATAAAGTAGACTGGACCGAGGCAGGGTGAGGTGCAGAGGGAGAGGGGGGAAGGAAGGTGCAAAGAGTGAAGAATAGGAGGAAATAAAATGCTGGAATTTCACTCATTTGACCTCAAGAGATAACATACCCACATGAAATTTACTATCACATTTCTGACTTTTTAAGAGAAGAAAATTGTAATTTGGAAGTCAAATATTTAAATCACAATTACCCTTTTCTTCCCCTAACCCCACTTTAAAGATAATTTCACAGTCATTGTTGAAAGTAAAGCCAGGTACACTAATGCACTATTGGTAGAGCTACGAATTAATTGTTCCAACTACTCTGGAAAGCAATTCAGAATTACACTAGGAAAGTGACTAAAACAGCCACACTCTTTGACCCAGAGATTCCACTGCTAGGAGATCGGTGATAAACAACTCATATAGAATAAAATATTTAAAGCAGCAATTTTCATAGTGGCAAATAACTAAAAACAAAATAGATTGGTTAAACAAGTTGTGATACATGCAGTAAAAAAGTCATATTCCTGTGCCTTAAGGAATAATGAATATAGAGAAACATAGGAGGAAATACTGACATGAAGTGAAGTGAGCATGAACTAACCACAATGTAAATGGATGAATTCTGGGAAATTTAAAGACAAAGGCTGGGCCCAAAGAAGAGATATGAAAAAGCACCGCCTCACCTTGTTGGCAAGGAAGAGGAAAAGTAGGAATAAGGGACGTTGGTGTAGAATACTCTACATAATGTCAAATTTTTTCAATCTATGTCTAGTTTTACTTTATTTTTTCACCTCATTTTCATTCTTTATTATAAAGAAACACGATCTGGGAAGGTGAAGGGGAAGAACTATACTAGTTCTATACTATATAGAACTATACTAGTGCAGGTAATGTAAAAAAATCAATAAAACCCTTAAAAACACAACTCCAGTGTATTACTCTTTCAAACACATTTTTTTTTATTAATTTTTCAAATTCCATTAAGAAGGATCACGTGTATTTTAGTAGGAACTCAATCATCTATGAATTAGTATGTAAACACAGTGAATGTATTGTATTGCTGTATCTAGTTCAATCTATCTGCTTATATGGGATTAAGATTTCAGTTTCCTTTCAGTTCTATTAAATTGTTTTATAGTTCTCTTTATACTGAATTTAACAGACATTTATGAAGCCCTTGTGAGTTGCTACATTAGAATAATAATGACAAAATAGTTCCTGTCCTCAAAGATCCCCCCCTAGGGAGACACGATATGGCCACAGATAAATGAGTACATGGTGATCCCAACACCTGGTGGAATCAGAAGGACTCCATGAATAAGAAAGGATATCCCAAGTATGGAAGATGATGTTATGTGTAAATGTAAAAAGAGAGAATGGCATACTTGGGGAACAACTAACCTTCCATTTTGGCTGAGAAAATAGGCTACACAAAAGCAAAAGTAAAGGGAACCAAGGCTGGAAAGTGAGGCTGGACCAGACTGTAGAGGCCCTTAAATGCTAGGTTAAGTTGAATTAAAGAAAATGTACAAAGCCCATAGGTCTTAAAGAGCACATTTAAGATGAAGAAAAAAAAAATACAAAGACAAACACCCAGAAGAGAAAATTTTTGTCAACAAAGTCTTTGGAACTGTGAACTGGTTCAGTGCCAGAAACTAATCTGATTTTATCAGTGAATAGGACATTAAAGAAGAGGCGTTACATGTGGTTGGCCACTACATCCTAAGGACCCCGTGGGACATTTCCATGTGACTTGAGGCTGAAACGTTCCACATGTTTTATCTCCCCACCCATTAGAATGGAAGTCTTTGAGGGCCGGGACTGGTTTACTTTTCTATCCATACCCCTGGCACTCAGCATGGTGCCTGGTACAAAATGCTTCATTCACTCATTTGTTCATATATCAAGACGGGGAATTCCAAATTTCAGAAAATTTTTCCAAGTCCACCTTTGATTACAATCCATCGGTTTTTATTATTACATATTAGAAATTATTTTAAACTGTAAAAAGTTATAAAGTCTATTGTATAAATCAAAAAATAATTATTTTACTTTGTCCCAAGTACTTTGTTCATCATGGAATTGCAGGATAGCATCAAGGAAGGTGGTAACAAAGACCCACCCAATATTCCTGCCCTGATGAACAAAGATGACCGATCCACCTACCCTTGGGAACTAAAGAAATGAAACTAGTAGGGCTGAGGGAAAGAAAGGGCTGCCTTATGAGGCCAGACTGAAAAAAAGATTAGGGTTTAGTCATCTAAAAATAGCAAGACTGACAAGGGTGAGGCTAAAACTACTAAAATTAGGAATGGCACACACAAAGTGACCAGACTTTTTTTTAACCAAATCCTAAAAACTCAGGACCACATCATACCCTCTGGTACTTGAGTGAAATAAGTGAAGGACCAATAACGTAAAAGCTAATTCACATAGCAGGCAAACTTATGGAGCTTCTTACTCCAAAAAATCCAAATGGATTACAAGAGTCTTTAGACAAACTGGTGAGTCCACAGCTATGAGAGGTACAGTTAACCTTTAAGGCTAAGAGCACAGAAGAGTTGAATGAAAGCTAGAAAAAGAACCTTAGAAAGAGCTCTAGCTTCTTCACTTTGTAAATGAGGACACCAGAGGCTCAGGGAGGTGACCTGCCCAAAGTCACACTGCTACTAAGTGGCATAACCGAGAGAATTAACCTTAAATCTTCTGACCACAAAGTTCTTTCTCCAGACATTATGGCAAAACAACCAGAGCACTTACAACATGTTCCTAGACATTCTTTTGACAAAAGAATTAGGGTGTGACGACTATGGATTTGATCCAATAAGATGGACAGGAACTTGCAAGGACTCCAGTGTTTCATATTTTGGAAAGGAATTTAGGTAATAGTAATTAAAATTATTTTAATAATTTAGCATTGAAATTAAGACGTGAGAAAAGACTAAAAATTTTTAAAGGGCCAAGAAATTGTCATATAGTTATCATATATTGTCAATAGTTGGAGGAACTCAAGATGTTTAGTCTGGAGAAAAGAAGAACAGAATCACAGAATTTCACAGCTGTAAAGATGAAGAAAGTTCAGAAAAACAACAAAAGGTGATTCAAAAACTGAGTTTGGAAAAGCCTTGGAATCCATTAACAAATTTCTGAGCACTCACTATGCCCAAGGTTCTAACTCATGATATAAAGATGTATTAAAAACACGAGAAAAGATAAAAAGAATTTGTCTTTTGTCTGGAAAAGAGGAAGGTGAAAGATGATAAGACTCTTCAAATAAAGAGAGAATTTTCATGAGGATACTGGTCAGACATTTTTTAGGTCTGCAAAGGGCTGACCAAGGGGAAATTAAACAAGCATTAATTGAGCACCTACTATAAGCCAGACATTGTAGCAGATGCTAGGAACAAAAACTAGATAATCCTTCCTCTAAAGAAGTTCACATGAAATTATCTGAAAGAGTAGATACACTTTCAAGTAAATTATACAAAGTAAATACAAGGCAATTGGAGGTGGAGAGGTCCAGCTAAGCCATCAGGAAAGACGTCATGTAGCAAGTGATGCTTAAGCTGAGCTGTGAGGAAGCTAAGTATTCTTTTTCTTCTTTTTTGAAGCAATCAGGGTTAAATGACTTGTCCAGGGGTTACACAGCTATTAATTTTCTGAGGCCACATTTGAACTCAGGTCTTCCTGACTCCAGCGACAGAAGTCTACCCACTGTGCCACCTAGCTGCCCTTAAGCTAAGGATTCTAAGTGGAAGTAGGGGAAAAAGTAGATTCCAAGCATGGGGGCAATGCATCAAGGATGAAGACTGTCCACAGTGAAGTAGATTAGTTTTCTGGACTACGGAGTATGTGAACAGAGTCTACGTCATTAGTCTGGAAGAGTAAGCTGGAGTTGGATTGTGAGGGGCTTTAACAGCCATTCAGAAGAGAATCTGACCTGATCCCATTCCCCTACCCCACCCCACCCCACTCCAGAAAGAGCAAGCTACTAGAGCTTCCTGAGTGGGAAGGGGGGGGGGAACATGATGAAACTTGGATTTTGGGAAAACTACTTTGGCAGCTGTGTGAAGGATGGATTTCTTGAGGCAGGGAGACTAATTATCAATCAATTAGTCAGTAAGGATTTATTAAAAGCCTAATATATGACAGGCACTGTGTAGAGCATAGGGATATAGAGACAAAAGTGAAGGACAAGTTTCTGTCCTCAAAAAGCTAACATTCTATGGCTGAACAAGTTGTGCATAAAAGGGAGCACTATTGTGCTAAAGAAATGATGAATAGGCGGACTTCAGAAAAACTTGGAAAGCTTTACATGAACTGATGCCAAGAGGAGTGAGCAGAGCAACATTGTCAGTCATCAGACTGACTTGGATACACCTATCTCTTCTTAGCAATGCAAGGATCTATGACAACTCCAAAAGACTCATGAGGGAAAACACCATCCACATCCAGAGAAAGAGTTATGGGGTCCGAAGGCAGATCAAAGCACACTGTTTGCTCTTTTTTTTGGTTTCTTCTTTCTCACGGTTCCTCCCATTGGTTCTAACTCTTCTTTAAAGCACGACAATGTGAAACAGGTTTAACATGAATGTACCTGTAGAGCCTCTATCAGACTGCATGCCGTCTTAGGGAAGGGGAAGAAAATGATTGTACGTGTGAAATAAAGAGTCACCTCTGACATCAAGGTTGGAAAACTGGAAAATGAACTAGATTAAAAGGAAGGTGGAGGCAGATCCAAAAGCGGGGAGGGTTTGGAGGCAATGGTGAGCTATTCTGGACATGTCGAGTTTGAGATGTCTATGGGACAACCAGGTTGAGATTTCCAATAGGCAATTACAATGCAATCTAGAACAGAAGAAAAAGGTTTGCAATGGATCTAGAGATCTGGGAGTCACCTGCGCAGAGATGGTGATAACTAAACCCACGGGATCCAATGAGGTCACCAAAAGAAAGAGTGTAGCGAAAAAAGAAGAACCAAGACAGATCCTTGGAATATTCTCGGTTAGTGCGTGAGTCATGGCTAATGACCTAGGTAAAAGGAGATTAAAAGGAACTATCAGACAGGTAAAACGAGAACCAAGAGAGAAGAGGGAGGCAAAAACCCAAGGGAGAAAATTATCCAGAAAAAGAGGATGGTCAAAAGTTGCATCAAAGACAGAAGGATGACAACTGAGAAGAAACCATTGGATTTGACATTTACAAGATCATTGATGATTTTGGAAACAAGAAGTTTCAGAAAAGTTATGCAGTCATAAGGCAAACTGCAGGAGGTTTAGAAGAATGAGCATAGAGATAATGGAAGCACTGAGTATAGATGGCTTTTTTAAGGAGTTTGGGTAAGAAAGGAAAAAGATATATAGGATGATAGCAATAAGGAAGACAGTAGGAGTGAGCAAACTTACTAAGGATAAGGGAACATGGGTATGTTTGTAGGTCACAGAAAAGGAACTGGTAGGGAAATATCAGAGAGGGGATGATAGCGGAGGCAATCTACTGGGAGGGAATGGGATCAAAGGTACATATAATGGGGCTGGCTTGGGTGAGGACCTATGAGTTGAGAAAATGGGATAGATTCAAAAGTTGTAGAGATTCTTAGAATCTCATCTCCTGTAAATATGAAGCTTTCCTGATCCCCTGGCACTCTCCTTCCCCAAATTATCCTGTATTTATTTTGTAGGTACTTTTATATGGACATATTATCTCCTCCAACAGGATGCTAGCTGTCTGAGGAGACGGATGCCCACTTTTCATTTTCATATTCCCAGAGCTGCTGGACACATAATAGACTTAATAAATGCTTGATTGATTTGCTTGGATTCAGCTATGAACTGGATATTTGGGATGAGGAAAAGGAAGGGACAACTCAGGTTGTAGAAGGAAGGTGGTACTCTCAAGAAAACAAATACAAGGAAGAGAGGTGGATTTTGAGAGAAAAAGAATGAGTTAGAAATGACCAATAGATAAAACTGAAGCTCGAGAAAGAGATTTAGATCTTGGAGTCATCGATACTGAGATGATAATGGAACCTATGGGAACTGATGGAAAAATCCAAGAAGAGTGCAGATGGAGAAAAGTAAAACCTCATGCCAGAACACTGAGGAACACCCACTGTCAGTGGTTATGATATGGATGGTGATCCAGCAAGGAGCACTGGGGAGTAGGCAGACAGACAGGAGAACTTCTAGACAGCCATGTCACAAAAACTTAGAAGGAAGAGACAAGCAAAGAGGGAAGAGGTTGGTCAACAGCATCAAATGCAGATGAAGAGTGAGAAAATAATGCTGGATTTGTTAATTAAGAGATCACTGCAAGGCGGGGAGGGGGAAGGAGATTGCTGGTAACTGTGGAGAACACTTTCAGCTGACGGATGAGATCTGATGCCAAGCTGAAAGAGTGAGAAGAGAGGAAGCAACAATGCTCTCAGGGACATTTCAATTGCACCTTTCCCTGTTATTTCTTTGGAAAAAACAACAACACAGGATGAAATTCTAAGGGAGGGCACTGACTGGCACTGTTGGCACACAAAAATCGGAAAATAATGTATAGTAAATAATTTTGATATTTGCCTCCGTAAAGTCTAGGATGTTGAAGTTCAGCTTTAGAAGTCCAGGAATCCCTTACATAAACAACACACTTGTAATTAGCTTTTATGTAACTAAATCCAATATGCCCCATCCTAAGCAACAATCAACAAGCATTTAAGCACCTATAATGTGCCAGGTACTGTGAATTAAAAAAAAAAAACAAAAATGAAACAGATTTTGTCCTCAAGGAACTTATATTCTATCTAGGGATACAATAGGTATATAAATAAATACATAGAGACTATGTAAAAATAAATACCCTGGCAATGAGAGGAAGGGGAAAGGGGGATCAGGAACTGGGAGGTTCAGGGAAGGCTCCATGGAGAAGGTGATATTCGAATGGAGTCTTAAAGGAGGGCACGGACTCTAAGAGGTGGAGGTGAGGAGGGATTCCAGGTATGAAGACAGCACAAAGGCAGGAATGGAATTCCATCAGAGACAGGAAATGGAGATGCCATATGAGAGAGACAGGAAGAAAGTCAATCTGGTGGAGGAAGGGAAGAAATGTATAATTTGTCAGGTAAGGAAAGGTAGGATTAGAGAGGGTGGAGAATTGAGACAGGGTTAGGATGCCTTTTCACAACAGTTCAGCCAAGAGGTGATGAGGGTCTGAAGCAAATAACTTCCATAATCACTGACCTTACCCACAGAAGGAAAGCCAATCAGTGCCACTCGGGCATCTCCAGATTTCATCACATCGAAGCCTTCTCCTTTGGTGGAGGCAGATTTGGAGGGTTCCAACAGCTGTGCTCTGTACTTGGCAAGTTTTGCTTTCAGCAAACCAAGATGGTACTCAGTAGCTAAATATCACACAACCAGACACTGAAGATCAATATCCATGTAATCAAAGATATGCAGGTTAGAAGGAATGAATCTCATGAAGCACTGACTGGGAATACTTAAACTGAATAAAGATAATGGCCAAAGCATCTAAAATGTCATTGAGAAGCTATAACTGTCTATATGGGAATAACAGGTTCAATTACATATCCAAAACACAGTGGAAAAGGAATAAAACAAACCTAACTGCTGAGCATATTCTATTTTACTCAAACTACAGGTCTAGACCAGTTCTACTTCCCACTATGATGTTTTATAAATGTCATTTTATTTATAAATTTATAAATAATTTACAAATATGTCACAAATATGTCACATGTCATTTCCTTTCAGCAAGAGCTTTTAAATACCTATACCAAAGGACCCTTCTTCCCCTTCCATCCTCAGCCTAAACTTCTACTGTAGATGAATGCAAAATAACTTCTGGGTAGTAACACCTCCTTCCTGAAGACCCAGGACTTCAAGGTTTTTTGGGTTTTATTTTTTTATGACCAGGTAGGCAGTACTATTAACATTGGGCCAACAATCAAGGCAAACCTAAACTTTTTAGGCTCATTTCCTATGTCAGAAAATCTAAACTCCTCGCCTGCTTTCCAAGGTCTTTGATAATCTGGCTTTAAACTCCCTAACTTTACGTACCACAGTTCTTCAACATCTTCTCCTTCCTCTCCCTGAGATGGCATCTTTACTGTCCATGCTGGGAAAGCTAATCAGAACCATTCCCTCAAACAGGTCAAACTTATTCCTGGCTCTATGTTTTCTCTCATTTCTCAAATCTACTTCTAAGTCCCTTTCAGGCAGTGACCTCCTACAGGGAACCTTTCTATCACTAGTTCTCTTTGGTCTATCATCAGATTGACAAACTACTGCAGTAGCTTCAATGCTGTTTCATATGGAATTTTTTTTTTGTCTCCTCAAGCTAAACTCCTTACTCTTGCAAAGTAGCATAGGTGACACGCCTTCCAAAAATGTCTACTGAATGATTAACTGGGGATAGGGTAGGATAGTATACATTTTTACCCTCTAATTCCTCATGAGATCATAGATTTAGAGCTGGAAGGTCCTTTGGGCCACCATCAAGTCCAATTCCCTCTCTCCCTCTCTATGACTCCCTCCCCTCTCTCTCCCTCTCTGTCTCCTCTCTCTCTCCCTCCCACTCTCTCTCTCTCTCCCTCCCTCCCCCTCCCTCTCTCCTCTCTCCCTCTCTTTCTCCCCCTCTCTCCTCTCTCTCACCTCTCTCTCTCTCTTTCCTCTCTCTCTCCTCTCTCTCTGTCTCTCTCCCCCCTCTCCCTCCCTCTCTCCCCCCTCTTTCTATCTCTCTCCCCCCCTCTCTCTCCTTCCCTCTCTCCTCTCTCACATCCTTCTCTTTCTCTTTCCTCTCTCTCTCCCTCTCTCTTCTCTCTCCTCTCTGTCTCTCTCCCCCTCTCCCTCCTCTCTCTCTCTCCATCTCTCCTCCTTCCCCCTCTCTCTGCTCTCTCTCCCTCTTTCTCTATCTTTCCTCTCTCTCCTCTCTCTCTCACCTCCCTCTTTCTCTCTCTCCTCTCTCTCCCTGTCTCTCCTCCCTCTCTGTCTCTCTCCCCCTCTCCCTCCTCTCTCTCTCCTTCTCCCCCCCCCTCTCTCTCCCTCTCTCTCACCTCCCTCTCTTTCTTCTCTGTCTCTCCCTCTCCCCCCTCTCACCTTCCTCTCTCTCCTCTCTGTCTCTCTCTCCCTCTTTCTCTATCTTTCCTCTCTCTC
>CM053772.1:124512211-124550316 GCA_028658325.1 Potorous gilbertii | reverse complement strand
AGATGTTTACAAAACATATATGCCAGGTTATTCACTAGCAGAGTCCTGAATGATGAAAAAATTTGCAACATGAGGAATGACTGGAATTAAACTAAATGAACCAAACACAATTCATGTTATTGTTGCCTTGATTTTTAAATCTCATTCATGTGCTTATCAGCAAAGCTGCAGTGGAGCCTCTCTCACTAGTGTGAAATCAGAAACAAGGAAGAAATGCCAGTTATTTCAGTGTCTTTGTTTTGAAAATCAGACAGTCTTAACTAGTTTCTGAGAACAGACATGTTGGACACGAAAATAATTCACTGGGGACAGATTCTGATGGTTCACTTGCCCTGATTAAACCAGACTAGCTGGTTATGTTTCCATATGAAATTCTCGGGCTCCCTAAATTTTGCATCTACGTAACACGTGCCCATTGACTACTACCTTCCCCAAATATATTTCCTTAAAGGCTTATTACACTAGGACTCAGTCTTTTGATATATTACAGTACATGTATCATTAATTATAAGTTAGTTGGTTTGTGTATCTGTCTAAATAAAATGTATCCTCCACTACTCAATTAAGTGAAAGGCTTTGCATTTTCTTATACTGCCAGTGGCCAAACCACCTCAGAATGGGTTTGTTCCCTTGGGTTACAACTGTTTTGTTTTAAAGCTACCCTTTTTGTTCTTTGAATCAAAGTCTGGAAACCACCTGAAAATGCCATCCCTAAAGCCCTGTATACATTTGACAGCTACACATCAAATATATAACTGATGCCAAGTTTGAAGCTTCTGAAATCTTTAAAAAAACAAAAGAACAAAACAAAACAAAAAAAACCACACGCACACTTTGGCACGCACGCAAGCCTCGGGTTATTACTTGAACATGGTTAATGTTTCCCCTCATCCCCCGACGTTTCAAAGTCATTGCTATAGGAGAACAACTGCTCCTTCTGCCTGATAAAAAGGTTTGTCAAGCACTGTTTTGTGTAGCAAAAGGAGGAGGTACAAATGTTAAACTGACCAAAAAACAGTTCTCTTATTTAGCACTAGTTTATGCAATGCTGCAAACTTTTGTACCAGGATGACTAGTTTCAAAAACTGCTGGTTGATTAAATATACATATATATATATATATATAGGTATAAAAATTAATAAGTCAACATTCGCTGTTTTCAATGTGAAAACGATAAATGTGTAATTCTGAGTAATTGTGCATTTGCCATAGAGTCCTTGCTAAAGGGACCATAAAAATAACTTTTGTAATTAAAAAAATCTTTTTTTTAAATTGAGTTTGGTTTTTCCCTCAAGTCTGTAAATTCTGAGCAAACGTACTGAGTAAGTAAGGATTCTGATCCATTCCTAACTGAGGGCTTGGAAGTCTTGAATTTAGTTATTCCCAATGGTGTGCCAAGGGAACCTAACAACTATTTATTTAGCCTTGAGTTGTTAAAATTCCAATGCTTTGCAGCTTGGGTTGACCCCATTAACCAATCAGAACTAAAGATTGATTAGACCCTTCAAGCATCAGGACTGCCTCAGCCAGGTGCTTCATTAGCAGATGTGGTGGCTCACCAATTCCCTACACAAAGCTTTGTTGATGCACAGATGTTATCTAGGCTGTGGTTTCTTTTGAGCTACCAGACAAAGTGTCAGACCAGGGGCACTGAGGTGCAACCATAAATCTGTGATTGGAAAGAGTTAGTTCAAAACACTACACACCAAGCCAATGCTGACATGTCATCCTGGAAACTATCAACTCCGTTCGGATTTGGAATGGGGAAAGGGGTATTTCCATAATACAGAAGTTAGCTGTGCAATAAGGAAAAGTGCATTTAAAGGTAGCTTAAAAACCAGATTAAAATTAAATTGCCACTCAGAAGCAGGAAGAATTCTACTTGCTTCTTCCCCTCCCCCCTCCCAGTCAGCTGCATCTCTTGGGTTCTATGGGTTGACACTGACGCCACCTGGTGCATCTGCTCCTTAGGAGACCGGCACACGCTATCTTCCACGTCTGGCAGGCACACAATTCTCCTGATCGACTGGAATCTTTTCTGCCAAGTTCAGTTTTACTTGGTTATTGTTCTGAACAGTCAATTGTCACCGGAATTCATAGATTGGGGCGCTGTGTTCAGGAACATGAGTCAGATTTAGGGACTGATACCTGCAAAGGGAAGGAAGAGAAAATAAAGAATGGGAGACAATTAAGAAAGAAGTCTAAGTCTGAACCTGCCTGGATTAGAGTGAAGGTCTACTATTTAACAAGTCAAATTCATAAAATCATAGGAAACCTCATTTTAATCTCCCTCAAATTAAGCAGACTCAATTTAATTCATTTCTCTTTTTCTAGGTGAGCCTAAACCCCAGCCCAAACAATGAAAAGAATTTATTATTTGTAAGTATTCCACTATTAGTCATAAAGCAATTATAACATGCCCACCTCATTATATGAAATCTCCCAAAGAGCATGGTTTACTACTTCTGTTAACTCACTATATAACCTACATTATGACCTTCTAGTACCTCAGTAACAAGTAATATTGGGGTATGATGTCTCAGTTTTTATGGTATGGCTAAATGAAATTCATATGAAATCCAACCCCTATTTTTTGCTCTTTTTTTCAATCTCCTCACTTTTGCCAAATCGTCCCCTGTGCCTGCTAACAGGTAAAACTCACTTAAATAAATTAGAACTTTTCATCCACTTCTGAGCTCTAAGTCAAAAGATGGAGAGCAGGAGGAAGGCTAAGCAAAGGCCTGGATAATCCACGCACTGGCCATCTATCTGCTGAAGAAATTAGGAACTGACTATACAGGACAGGCTCTTCTCTTCCTATGTAATTCATAAAGAAACATTCAGAAAATCTGCAGGGCTACATGGAAATAGAATTATTTTCTACAAAGTGAATGACACATTCTTGATATTCAATTGCTTTTTAAAATACTTTAATTATTTTAAATGGTAATAAAGCTCTGTGAAGGAAGGCAATACAAAAGACAGCTTTGTCAGAGCAAACAGTGAAGTTATCTACTGAAAGCTCAAGAAAAGCTGATGCTGGAGCAGCACTGATTCCATCTTGTGCAAACCTTTTTCTCCAGACTGAGGAACATTCTCTGGTCATCATTCCACAGTGGAACACTCCAAAATAAATTACTCCTTTGTCTATCACCTACTTCTCTTTGCTCTGTATTACTTAATTTAACATGAAGGTATATGAAGGACAGGGGCAAATACATACTACTGAAAGGCAAAATGTTTTTAAAGACTCCCAAGAGCAGCCCAATGAATGAGGTCTTGTAACAATCTAAGTTGTTTTATATGTCTTCATATTTTGAAGATTTCTTTCCTCTTGGAGCACAGAGGAATAACTTGTACTGAACACCCAAGTTTGAGAATAGCAAGGACTCTTTTGTCTTTAGCTTGCATTCCCTCAATATCATTGCTTTTGAGAAAGGAGACCTTTCTTACCATTCTGAACTCCTATGGTAGTAATAGCCCTCTATAGAGGCTGCGGATTTCTGGAAGCAGATATAGTAGAACCCAGCAAAGGAAGCACCACTGATGTCTTTGATTGTATGATCTGGGACTAGGAATTGTTCCTGTACAGATGAGGAAGATAAGTTAAGACTACTGAAAAGGGGCAATTCTTTCCAATAAGGAATCTGGTATGCTTGATGATTACTCTAAAGCTTACCATCCTAAACACCTTCAGTAAGGGAATGCTAATGTTGCCCCAAAATCAATCCACTGAGTGGTGAGGAGCACCTACGGGTGGTTAAATCTCCTGAGGAGGATCCACATACTACTGGTTTTCACATGTTAAAGTAACAAGTAATGTTGTGAGTTCCCTTGTAAATAGCAATTCTGAAAAGAGAGTATAGTCTTTTTCCCAAAAACCAGACTAAATGACCCAAGGAAAATAAGTCTTTTACTTCACTAATGGAACTATACCAGAATTTTAAGCATGTCTACAGCAAAGTTGTCAAACTCAGAGCACCCACCCATCTACCTAGTCCCCCCCACACCCCATAGGCCAGAACCAGATTAAAATAAAACTGGCAACAAAATGTTTACCAAAATTAATGAAATAATACAACATAAATCATATTAATCTGTAGTTTTCCAAGTCAATATAAAGGCACAGGGACCCCTTTCTATTTGAGTTTGACACTGTAAGTCTGCAGCAATGGTTTGATCTGTGGGGATCCCTGGAATATGTTTAGAGAGCAAAGACCCCAGACGACAATTTACCACACCCACTCTAGCCTGCCACCAAAACCCAAAACCAAACCAGAAACATCCTTCACTAGCATCAAGAGAAGAATGGAATCACTTGTGATGTGTCAAAACAAGGAAGGAGTAGGTTGGTTATTATTTCATGCTAGAATCCAAAGGATAGACAGATATAAGGAATAATTATGTCAAAGATGAAACAAGAAACCACCTGGAGAACACTGGCTATCACATGGTAAGTGCCCAGGCCCAAACTAGGAACAACCTAAAAAAATTTTTTTTAATTTCTCATTCTCACATCTCACCACAAAACATTTTTATTGCTTAGATAAATTAAATTACAACTTTCACAGCACCCTTTGAGATCATTAAATATACTGGAGTATGACATAACTAGGACTGAGACTTGTTTGGTAGCAACTACCTTTTCAAAAAATAGGCGAATTCTCACAATAAAAGAATATCACTTGGGATTCAAAGGAATGTATAATGTATGCCACTGAAAGAAATCTGGTTTGCAATTTTGCTAATATATGATTGTGTGCTACAATTAAATAAAAAACAGAAAAGGCATTACAAACAGGGCACACAAATACTTTCTGAAACAAAAGCTTCAAACATCAAACTAGATCAGATAGTTTAGCACTGAGGGCTCTGAGTAGACAATCTAACTGCCATTCTTGGTCCCATATTTCCTGCACTGGTTAGGGGGCAAAAGATATTAGGATGTTACGTTGAGCCCAAGGATGAAATATGGTAGAAGAAAAGATTTATTTGAATCGCATTTAAGATGTCTTGTTGAAGTAAGCTCACTAAATTTAATGGGACTGAGCCCATCTTTAGTCAAGAGTATGCAATACCATGTGATACAAGATTGAGGGTGGGGGTGGGACAGTAGTGTCAAAGGGATCTGCACTGGCATTAGTTCTTATGAAAAAAAAATTAAACTTAGAAAGAAAACTAGCATCACGAGAGTAACTGAATATCACCTTAGGTAAGAATAAACATGGTAACTGCTACAGTCTGAATCAAATACAGGGTGTCTCAAATGTCCTAGGACAGCTTTAAGCTTTAGTAGCTTAAAATTGAACTAAGACATTTGGTTCAACCTGTATAAATCATTTGGGACATTAGTAGTTGGAAAATGCACACTTTGATAATTCTCTTCTAGATCTGTGCTTGAGTTGGCCAATAATGATATAAAAACATGTATTCAACATTAAATATAAGAAATCTCTGGTTAGGAGGAATCACCTCTGGAGAATGGATACATGGCTTAAATGACAGACAAGAGTAAAGGTCAATTCCCTGAGTCTACTCAAAGTTCAATGCTTACCTTCCACCTCATGAAGACATAATCCCCATTCTTTAATTCTTCATAATCAAAATCATCTGAGTTAAATGATTTTGCATACTGATAAAAAGCCTGGAACTTGCCCTGAAAGCAAAAGGCAAAAACCACAATGTTTTCCATCAATAAAACATTTCACAATTGTACCCATACTGTCTAGGTATAACAAAGTTTCCAAATTCTGACGGTCCCACATGAAACTCAAAATAAAAAGGAAGAACTGTAGGATTACTGATCATTGTTAGGATGAGGTATACTGTCGTAGTCATTCATATAAAGCCATATTAGGCCTCTCAAGAGGATCTATCTGGATTCCTGCTTGGACAACCAAAGGAATATACACAAGTAAAGCACTGCTGAGAAAACATCAGGATAGTGACAATAAATGAAGGTTAAAAACTAAAAATAAATTAAATCCTGAAGAAAGGGATACAGTTTAAATAAATCCCATTCTGCAGAACTAAAGTCTACTAGTTTTAAAACAAAACCAATCCACAAAAAAGGGAATTAATTTACCTTCAGCATAGAATAAAATGAAGAAATACTTAAGCAGTATAAAATTTTTCATAAGTTACTCTCTTCTTATTCTATAGATAGTGTTTATGTAGAATTTTCAATTTAAAATACTAATAAAATAGGATACCAATTCACCCTGATGGTTAAGTAACTTTTCAGAGTAAGACATCTAATATGCTAACCCCCAATGGTAGTGAAATAGGAGACTGCAATGCAATTAAACATTTTTAACAGTCTAGACAAAAAGGAAAGGGAGGGAAAGCTGGGGAACTCAGTGTGGCATTGGACGCATTTTAGGGTTGTGAAATTGTTGTATAATGAACTATGTGTATATTTTGTGTACACAAATAGATACATACATACATACATATATATATATATATATATATATATATATATATATATATATATATATATATGCCCATCTATCACTTTAAAGTTTAGAAAATGTTGTGTATTTATTATCTTATTTGAACCTCACAACAAATCTGTTGTTGGATCTGTGACTTCATCAGCCTGAAGACCAGCTGATATAGGAACCCTTTCCACCAACTCAAGTTTATTATGAATTAAGGCCAAGGCACAGAAAAATTAAGAAACAGACAGACCTCCAACAAATATAATAATGTGAAATTCTCCAGCAAAGATTTAAATGAATATCCAAATGGAGCAATGATCAATAAAAACCAAAGGGAAACATTAGTCACTTAGTAACTCTAACCGGTCCAAAAGCTTGTAGCACTACAAGCAAGGATGTAGAGGGGTAAAGAGACAATGGGAAACTAAGATTAGCACCATTTCTGTTAAGTCTGACCTAGAGCTAGTGGGCTTCTCAGTCTGTCGGAGCCACAGTAAGGGCAAGCCAGCTCCCATAGGTCATTGTGTAAGAAGAGAGACACAGCTCCACCCCAAGTACTGTTTGCCATCCCAGGATTTTCCAAGAGATCTGAAGCCAGCTCAGCTTCTGGTAGGGGGAATACAAAGGAAAATGGAGAGGCAGATCTCTATCTCTGCTCAGACTCAGGTTCTCTAGGAGACCCAAAACTAACATGATCACTAACATTCAGTAGTTGTAAGGATGGATCTCTCAATAGAAATAGGAAAGTTTTGAGGACAGGTGAATTTATGGAGGGAAGATTGAATTCTATTTTAGACAACTTGGATCAAAGCTGTCTATGGGAGATCGGCAATAAAGCTAATATCATGTCACAGAAGAAACATGAGCCCTGTAGATGTAGACTTAGGAGCCATAATTGGAACAGATGAGATCAACAAGAGATACATGATGATTCAACAAGAGGAGAACTAGGAGAATTATGTCCCTGAATCTAAGAAATGGGGGATCACTAAACTCCCTGCAGGCCACTTACTACTAATTTAGAAAATCTCAAATTAACATTATCTACATTTATTGTATTTTTATTTATTTTGTTAAATATTTCCCAGTTATATTTTAATCTGGTTTGGCGGCACTCGGGAACTGGGAGAATAGGGCTGGTTGCATGTTTGACACCTCTGCTCTATAGTGTCAAATATACAGAACTAGAAACAGACAGTCAGACCTGGCAGTTAAGAGATAACTGGAAAACTTTACAGTTACATGACCAGTATGATGGAAGACAAGCTATCTTCTCCAGTCCTCAAAACCTCTAAAGTCACTTCACAATAAGAATTACATGTCAAAGAGAAAGTAATTTCATCTGTCTTCCTAGTGTGGGACACCAAGAACCCCCAAAAAGTAAAAACAAAATGAACATCAGGAAAGGTTAATTTCTAAACCCTGAAACAATCACTCAATGCCCCCTCCTCCTGTACCCAACTGCCAGCAAGGTGACATAAGCCAATCAGCACACTTGTAACACAACTCAGATGTACATCACAACCCTACCTACAGAGTCCAAACAGCAGAAATATTCTCAGGCTGCACTCGCAGCAACTCTGCTATGCCTGAGAAAAAGATGCCAGCATCCAACTGGGGCCTGATTTGTCCTCCTAAAAGTCATCTGGGACAGACCTGTGCTGGTGAATCAAAAAAGTCATAGTTTCGGAGGAAACTTGGACAGCTCTGCGATCTAATCCCCCGGGAACCTGTATTAAAAGGAAGAAAGAGAACAAGAGGAGAAAATAAAGAATAAAAAATGAAATTACCAAAAATCTCAGGAGAAAGAGACCATGAACATAAGGAGATAAACCCACCAGGGAAGTATAATAACAGATGGGAAAATGGCCTCTAGATCAGGAAAAAGAAAACAGGCATCAGTGAATAAGTAAGTATAGAAGGACAAAGTAAAATGACTGCAGAGAGCATGGAACTACAACAGGATAGGCCTGAATGTTTTAAAGGAGAAACAGAATAATGAAAGCAAAATTGATGGCTGCACAGGAGAAATGAAAGGCAACAGAGGAAAAAACTAAATTAACAGGAGCAAGTCTCACTAAAGAAACAAAAGGGAAGACAAATGATTAGGAATGCAAAGGAAAGACAAGGAAGAAAAAGAAGCAAAAAAGCAATTAACAGTAAAAGCAAGTCCGACCTCCATGCAACAAAACTTTGCAGCAAAAGTTACTGATCTTGCACACAGTATATGTAAGGATGCTAAGTCTCCCAGAACAGCACAAAGCAAGAGTACAGAACATTACACAAGAAAGCTGCCCAGGACTTCAGAACAAAGAAGACAAAATGCTGATCAAAAAAATTCATAAGGTGTCTCTAGAAAAAGATCCCATCCTGCAAACTCCAAGACTGAGAGTGTGGTTTAACCTCACAATTTCACTGACAAACAACAAAATCTGCAAGCCAGAAAGAGGAGAAAGACCTTCAAATATAAAGAGAAAGAAGTCAAATAACACAAGACTATTCTGTACCCACCTGAAAATGCAGGAGGGAATATGTTCCAAAGAGCAAAGGAGCTCAAGATGTAGCCCGAGATGGCCTACTCTACAAATCTGAGGCAAATAATAAATTAAAACAAAACAAAACAAAAAAACCACCAGTTGTTCAATAAGAAAGAGGCATCTGAAACATTCCGAGAAAGAAAACTGGATGGATCTAAAGAGATTATTTGCTCCTCAAACACCCCAGGAAAACAGAAATACAAGAAAGATAAATAAATACAGCAACCAAAGCCAACAATAACAAAATACAATGGAAACAAGAGATTTCTTTCTAAGTGTACATAAGGATAATAAGAGGGAAAGTCAAACAAATAGGATAGTGGAGAAGTATGGTCTAAACCTCACTATAATACCTATAGGAGGATAGTCATTTTTTCCAGAAGTAAAGTGCAAAAGAATGCATAAAAGTGGGGAGGGAAGCAAAAACAGAAAGGATGATGTGATGTACCCCAATCAAGTCAAAGATTAACAATGAAGGGAAAATAATTCCTGTACTCTCTCAGAAAGAAAAGAGCAGGCTCAACCTGGAAGAATGGACAAGCGGCAAAGGGATTGAAAAAGGGAGAAAGAAATGGGAAATTTGTTTCAGTGGTAAGAGGGAAACCACTCAAGAATACTCCTATGACAGAAGAGAGATGGGAACCTTAACATGGAAATGATCTGCAGGGATTTGGCATTTAAAGAGACCACTCTCTAAATGTGAAAGTGAACCAATGCTCCTGGGGGCAAATAACACCCTTCTGAAACGTGAAAGACAGACACAGTGAGGAGACCTGGAGGCAAAGAGGAAAAAGACAAAGCAACATCAACATTAAACTTATATGCTCCAAATGTCTTACCATCTAAATTCATAAATTACAAAAGAAAATAGAGAACTCTGATTACATGAAACTGACAAACTTCTGCACAGACAAAATTAATTAACCTAAGGACAAGAAAGGAAGCATTCAAATGGGAAAAGAAATCTTTACAGCAAATTTCCCTCCCAAAGGTTTGGTATCCAAAGGTTTGGTATCTAAAGATTAGGTATCCAAAAGGTTTGGTATCCAAGATATATAAATGATTAGCAAATATATATGCGTGTGTGTGTGTGTATGTGTGTGTGTGTACAGAAAGACTGAGGGAGGGGTGACACAGAAGGGGTGGTAGTATATAGATGTCACCAAAACCCAACAGATAGGTGATCAAAGGATACTGCTTTACTTGACCTCTTACGGCTCAGGCTAAAGTAAATACTGGGTTTCAGATCTCTAAAAACTGGTACTCAGGAGATGTATCAATCACAAGTTTTATTGTTATGCAACAAAGCAAAGGAATACACACATTATGAAAATACAAATAGACCAGGTTTGTCGCTACATGCAAGAAACTTATACCAGCCCGAGGTTGAGAAAGATGTGCTGAGAAGGGAACATGATCAAAGTTGGGGTTCAGGAGGCAAAATCATGAACCCTAAGAATGGGCTTGGTTGAGAATAGGCAATTGATGCCAGACATAGGAAGGGGTGCGCCTAATCTGGTCCAGATATGGTAGTAAAGTTCTTGGGATCCCTTATTGATATCAGGTTTGGGTGAAGCTCAGGAAGGGTAAGTTTCTTCATCAGAACCACAAACCAGGTAAGATCTAATGTTAACTAAGAGAGTGGAAGGAGGTCAACTCAAAGCGCCTTCCATAGGCAAAATGTTCATCCAATCAAAAAGCTGCTTCTATGGGCATTAGGATCATTTAGCCTAAGTAAGTATATTAGAGTCCTATCATTATAACATGATATCAAATTAAAATCAAACAATATAAATGTGTAATTGTCATAGAGATGAAGAGTTCTCAAAGGAAAGTCAAACTATTAAGAACCAAAGAAATCATGTTCCAAATCACTGATAAGAGAAATTCAAATTAAAACAACTCTGAGGTTTCATTCACACTCTGCAAATGGGCAAAGATAACAAAAGATGGGAATACTCAACGTTGGAGGGAAGGCAGAAAAATAAGCACAATGGTGCATTGTTGCTGAAGCTGTGAATTGGTGTAACCATTTTGGAAAGCAATTTGGAATTACATAAATAAAGTGATAAATGTTTGACTCACAGATTCCACTACTGGGCTTACACCCTAACGAGACCATTACTAAGAAAAAAAAGTCCCAATAAACAACAAGCAGTAAAGGACCACTTTCTGTAATAGCAAAAAAAAAAAAAGAAAAGAAAAGAAAAGAAAAATTAGAAACCAAGTTCATGAGCATTAATTGGGGAATGGCTAAACAAACTATGGTACACAAACGTACTGAAATATTACAGTACTGTAAAAAAGGATGGATTGATGAATACAGATAAGCATGGAAAAAGCTACATTATCTGATTCAGAATGAAGTAGGCAGAGTCAAGAATGAAAATAATATACTCCATCACTACAACAATGGAAATGGAAAAAACCACACATATACAAAAAAATCAGAAATGAATGTTGCAAAATTATAAAAAAGTTTTAATAGCTCAAAAGACACTCTACCCTTCTGCAGAGGTGAGCAGCTTACAAGTATTGTATGTACATTGCACATATTTTCTTGACGTAATGTATTCATTTATGCTGACTTTTCCCACTTCTTTTTCTTTTATTTTCCCCTTGGTCTTTAAAAAAATTAAATAAAACCTTTAATTGCAAGGGATGAGTAGGGCACGGGGGAGGGGAGGGAGATATATTCACAAATGATTGGTTGGGTATTGTCCTTTGTACTCAACAAGGAAGAAAATGACATCACTATGTCAGGGTCAATTACAGTATGTCCAACTGTGGCTAATGAGATCAGTATGAGCTAGGAAGGGTCTACACCAAAGGTCAGGCATAAATGGCCTATATAAACAAAAGACACCAATAAAAATGATTTTTTAGAAAAGAAAAATAGTTCATAACCATGGAGAGATCAGTTTACTCAATATACTGGTTAGTGAAGAAACAGAAGCAGCCATTACATATAATTCTTTTTGGGTGTTTGGTAATGAAAACAAGGATATAGACCAAGAATTAATGAGGATGGCAGGGTCAAGTTAAAACTTTTTAAGGATAGGAAAAACTTAGGAATGTATGTAGTCAAGAGAGAAATGTCCAACAGAAGTGGTCAACGAAGAAAGCTTCCGGCCAACGTAGGAGGGAAGAACACCAAGGGCATAAGTACAGGGATTGATCATGACACAGATTAAGGGCTACCCCTACCTCAGATTAAAGTATAAAAAGGACAGATGAAGTATAAAGATGTGAAGGGATTCTGAGGTGTGAAAGAGAAGAAGTCCAAGATGGATAGCCTTGATTTTATGAAATGAGGTAAGAGAAAGGGAATAGGGACTGTAAGGACCTACTTGGTCCCAAAGTGTTATTTCTTTTAGTTCTGCTCATCAGTATGAGCAGAGATTGATCAGACTGTAATGATTATAAGCAAAGATATTTTTACCATCCCCAATTAGGTACACTCTACCCAAAGATATTTTTACCAGCCCCAATTAGGTACACTCTACCCAAAGATATTTTTACCAGCCCCAATTAGGTACACTCTACCCCAAGCCAAGAATTCATTATCTCTATATTTTAAGCTATGGCCCAGAATGCAAACCTTATTCTCACACATGATTTTTTACCAGCTCTTTACTTTCCAAATTTGCTTCTCTTCTGATTCTTCTACCTTTAATTGGCATTTAAGATCTTCAGCTTCTTACCAATATCTCCACAACCTCTAGCAACGCTTCTTTAGATCCTTCTGGTTAGGATCATCTGTCCCCATATGAATCATCAAGAGTAGGTACTGGTTGTCAGGTTTGAAAACCCTCAGCAATCTCTCCACCATGGACTTCTACAACTAGGAAAATAGCATGTCTCGCTATTGTTTACATCAGATCAACAGATAAGAGTTGATCTTCAGTATGCCTCACTACTCCTCATCGCTACTACTTTTAAGGCTTTTGAAAATAATTATGAAGCAAAGGTCACATAGAAAAGTCTTTTTCATATTTCTCAACATTTTTATTTAAAGTTTTGAATTCCAAATCTATCCCTTCCTCCCTGCCCCACTTCTCTCTCTCTCCCTTATAGATGTGCGAAAGTCTGACTGATATGGCAGAATCAAGAGCGAGTGCAGGCCACCATGTTTATGAACACCAATGGAAAGAACAAAATTATGGAATCCATATTATTTTCAATAAGGAGAAACTTCTAAAGACATGCCAATTGTTTTCAATCACATTGAAAAGCTAGTAGGAAGATATTGATGTTTTTTCTTGGCCACAAGAGAAAAAACAATGAAAAAGATTCTAATTTTAAGTTTTTCCTGGCTACTATCCATTTTCTTTCTACTAAATTATAAGCTCTACAAGGAATTTAAAAAATGTCTTTATCTGAGTCTTCACAACACACACACACACACACACACACACACACACACACATATCCTTAATGGCCTAGCACAGAAGTTTTTGCTCAGAATAGGTGTTTAAATAAGTAGGTTGTGGAAACAATGAACTTCACGTCTATAGTGTCCGTTTTCCTCTCCATTTTCGACTTCTTGGTATCCCTTGCGGAATCTTATATTTAGGCCAAATAGAGTTATTTCGCTAGGACACTAATTCTGGAATCATCTGCTCATTTGCAGGCAATACTCAAACACATCTGTGATCACAATTTAAAAGTTCCCTCTCAGAAGGGATGTGGTAGTAAGATGCAGATCTTACCATAATCATGTTGGCCCTTCCTGTGCAACTCCTGTTCAGTCTTCCCATAAAGGGAGAAACCCAATGTGATGGAGGCCTTCCTTGCCATTTTCTGTATCTAAAAGTGTACCAGGTGAGTGTTTTGGCTGCCCATCTGTTATCCCTCTCCACCTGAACAGCCCATTTTCTCTTCCTATCACAGAACTGCTTAATGACACCTTCTACTTCTGTTCTTTTTAGAGTTTCTTGTCAGTTATATACTGCAACCCACACATACCTACCATGTGCATTCTCTATGTGATCTTCATTAATATTTCATAGACTACTGAATTGCCCTCCTCACCAATCCATCCTCCATTCTGTCAGTGATTTTCTTAAAGTTCAGGTCTGAACATAACAGACACACATCCCTCCCCCTATGAACTCCAACAGCTCACTACTAACTCCAGAAACATACAACAAACAACAGTTTGGTTTTTAAAAGCTCTTTCAAACCTAGAGGTCCTCCCAATATTCTCACTCCATACACTCTGAGCTCCAGTGACAGCAGCCTTCTGGCTGCTCCTCAAACACAATACTATCTTCAGACTGGGTGCCATGTTACTGGCCATCCCTCATGCTTGGAGCTCTCTGCCTCTTGACTCCAATTCTTAGCTAAAACCCTACCTCATGCTAGAAGCCTCTCCCAGGACCCTATGCCATTAGTGCCTTCCCATTGAAATAACCTATTTATACTCATCCATTTTTCTCACTCCATACACACACACACACACACACACACACACACACACACACACACACAAAATATACACCCATATATCTTATATATATATGGTTATTTGGCTATTTATTCCTACATTAGAATGTGAGCTCCTTGAGTGTAGGGATTGTGATTTACTTTCTTTGTAATCTTGAGCTTAGCACAGTGCCTGGCACCATATGTTGTCTGTTGACTAACCCCTGGCTTTTTTGGCATCCTTGAAGACTCAACTCAAATCCCACCTTCCACAGGAACTCCATTGTGTATGCTCAAGCTATGGTCCTTTCTCTCTGAGAAATATGTCATCTGTATGCAGATTACTCCTAGACCTATGCATCCCTCCCCTGGGTCTTCCTCCCGACATCCAGTCTTGCAGTATTAATTGCCTAATGCACATTTGAAACAACATGTTCTGTATATGTAAAACACAACTGATTCATTATCAATTCACCCAAACCCACCCATCTTCCAAATTTTCCCATTTCTGTTGAGGGTACTACTATCCTCCTAATGACCTAGGGCTTCCACTTTGTTTTTGTTTTTGACTTCTTACTCTCCTTTACCTCATATAACCTATCAGCTGTCAAGTCTTGTTGATTCTGTCTCCCCAGTCTTTTCTTGAATGTGTCACCTCTCAACTCACCTGTCCTACTTCCTTCCCTCACCTACACTATGGCAACTGCCTCTAAGTTAGTCTCTAAGCCTGAAATCTCACTATTCTCCGAACTCTTCTCCACAAAACAGTCACAGTGACAGTCTTAAACCACAGGATTTAACCATGTCACTCTGTCCGGCTCAATACATCCCAGTGGCTCCCTACTATCTCTAGGACAAAGGTTCTTAATTTAGGGTCCATGAACTTAGATGTAAAAAAACTGTATATTTATATTCACCAAACCCTAAATAAAGTTTTGCAATTCTATCAATTAGAAGCTGTGACAGTTAAAATTAAGATAAACTGAGGCACAAAATTCTGAATGATCAATTTCTTAGTAAAGCACCAATCTATCAAAAATAGGATCTCAGCTTCCTCAGCAAAGCTAAGACCTCTGAATGATATGGACAGCTCCCTTAAACAGTTTTGAGGGAGTACAGAACAAAGAACAATTTCACAGGTGGGGAACAAGTTATGACTGGTTACAGAGTTGCGGCATGGGGGACAATGACTGGTTGGAAATTGGAAACGAGAGGCTAGCAATAACACCCCTTCTGTGACTAAGAAATGTTCATTTTGAGTCCACCTGCAAGTTCAGAGATACTGGACCACACTTCTTTGGACAGCAGATCAGATATCTTTAAAACATAGCTTGGTGGTGTAAAGATACTGGACCTGACTCGTCCATCCACATCCCTCAAAGATAGCAGATTTCCTCAAGGCAAGAATAGGACAGTAACTAACAAGAGAGCTGAATTTCTAAACGGAACTCATTACAGGCCAGTGAAATTTCTGAACTAAGTTCAGAGACAAAGTACCATGACTTAGGCAGTTACAGGACAAAAATCAGTTATTTGTATGTAAACAGAACCAATAAAAAAAGATACAGAATCAATTTAATTTTCTCAGCTCATAGGCAATAAATCACAGTCATATTACCAGTACCTGTGACTTTGTTAGCAATAGAAATTACAAAGAGTATCGTATCACATTACATTTGTTATAGATATCTCAAAATATCATTTGTGCTCAAAATTAAGATAGTTACTAGACCAGCTACTAGATCTCATGTGACTCTGATCCTGTCTACAAATGCTCATACAAAGGAGTTGGCCAGCACACCTCTGTGCCTAGTAGTTGTTCAATCACCAAATTGTGAAGTTGCATGTTCTTACGTTAGTGATCCAGACATTTATTTTGCCTTCAAGTATCCCTAAAATATAATTGTTTGCCAATAAATATATGTAAGATGAGCTGTTTTCATTTTGTAAAAGCAGAAGTTCAAAAAATATCTTAACTTCCATAACATGGCCTTTTACAACATATTTAGGCAGATGGACCACACATGAAGACCGGGCAAGTTCAAACACATCTGATGGCTGAGATAACTGCCAAAGGGTGTTATTTAAAGTAGTTTATTACTGCTAACAGACTACACAGTGATAAAGGTCCCTCACAGTGTTGCAAGTTCTGTGAACAGAGATTCTTTATCCTACTTTTCCTTTTCGTATAGTGTGTTATGAAGTAAAGATATGTACACACAGTGCGCTGTTCAAGTGATTTTCATGCATTATTATTTTAGGAAAATGCTGCTCATTTAAAAAATAGCTTTGTGAGAAAACTGTAAACATTATTTCTAGGATACAACTCTACAAACAACAGCCAAGGAAGGACAGAACTCCTGAGCTACTGCTTCTATGAGAGAGTTAAAGGTCATTAAAAGGGTTGAAACTTTGATTATAAATTGCAAAACTTGTCTTATTTCACTTATCATATAAATTCCTTGACTATCTCACAAAATTACTTATTTTATGCAGATTTATCAAATCACTTAAAAATCATACAAAAAGGATAAGCTTCGAAAAATGAATTGAATCAAATATTTTCGTTTAGATTTACTTACACTTTGCTGACCTAATTTAAGTTGAAATGTCAAAGAAAGCCATAAGACCATATTACATGGCCAACAATAACAACAATAGCTACAATTTATATAGGCCGACTATGTGCCAAATACTGCACCAAGAACTTTACAAATACAATCTCATTTGATTCTCACATTCCTGGGAGGTAGGTGCTAGTCTCCATTTTACAGTTGAGGACGCTGAGGCAAACAGAAATTAAGTGACTTGTCCAGGGTCACACAGCTTCTAAGTGTGTAATGAGGGATTTCCTGACTTACTGTGCCACTAAGTTGCCAAGTTTCACCTGAAGTAATGAATGTAAAATGTGACAAAAGCCACCGCTATTTTGTGTGTGCGTATATGTATGTGCGCACATGCACACAGAAAAATTCTTGTGAATCAGAGTATGAAACCAAGAAAACTGAAAGCGTATCTCACATGTATATACTGAAAATACTTATAAAGATGTGAGTTCTTTCTGTGCAAAGAAAACTCAATTTGAAAAAGCTGGAACACTTTTCAAACTTAGATTTGCCATTTCACAGAAACTTTTCTCATAAAGGTGCTTATGGAACTGCCCAGCAAAAGAAACCCCTCACTGCTGGAGAGATTTTAGTAAAGCCATCTGTATTGGCAATGGTCAAAATGTTTCTTTGGTTTGCAATAGAAGAAAATCTGGAAGCAAGTCCATTGTGAAATGATATATATTCCAGAACTGTGGATGTTTTGAAACAAGACTCCCTCCAGTATGCTACTAGATAAAACAAGACATCTCTCAGTATAACTAGCTCCTTATTTTTGTTTACTCTGTGCATGGCGACACCATCAAAGAATTCTTATTTTCTCAGTCCCGTTAGGAAACTGTCAACCTTTAGAAATAGTAAAATATTTTTGTCAAACAAGACTTTGGAAAGTAAAGTTCCGTAATCTTTGCACAAACGGAGTTCCTGTGACACTCAGTAATGTATAAACATCTGTTATTTTAGGGAAATAAGCTTCTCCCACCATCACAGATATTCAGGGGCAACAAAGACTCTTCCAAAAACCCCAAAGAAGTTTTGTCAATAGTCCTAAGTTACCAAGTTTATCAGAATCACATCTTTAAATCATCACATTTTAGAAGATTTTGTCAAGAAGTGGGAACAAAATAGAAGTGTTTCTCTACCACGCAGAAATTCACTAGCTTTCCAGAGGAAAAGTCTTGACAAGCTTCTAAGAATTAAGGGCACAAATGTCATTGTTTTCTAAAAGAAAAAGAAAGCCCACTCTTGAAGCACGAGGCAAAAGGATTTATTCACTGGCTGGCTTACCTGGAAGACAATGAATGAGATAAATCTTTCAATTCAAGCTACTGAAGTCACCAAGCTGGATGATACTGACAAGTATTGGCTTTCTTGGCTAAACTGCCAGTATGAAAATGAGGATGGAAGCTGACATCCTTACAAAGTTTCAAAAGTCAAAGAAAATGTTTTACTAAGGCTGAGCTGAGATACAAAAGTATATGTCAATTTCTTTGAAAAGGGAAATCTACGAACAACTGGAAACATTTCAGAATTCTTTCTGAAAGATGACTTAGAAGACATTCAAGTTGAACCATAAGACTGACAATCTTTTTCTTTGGCATAAATTATATTGAAGATGATGACCTAGTCAAAGATAAACTCATTGATTTTAGGACCAAAAATTTATGACAACTTAAGTGTATTTGAGTTTAACTCGAAATGCCTTCAGAATATTAGTATTCATTGAGAGGAGCCTATGTTCATACCTTATAAAAGTAAGCTATGGAAGCTTTAATTCCATATTATAACAGTATAACTTTGTGAACCAAGATTTTCAATATTTGTAATCATCAAAAAAAAAAATTAAGTTATTGCATGTCCAACATGATATGTGTGTTGCCTTATCAAAAACTATTCTATAGCTATTTAGACTATTAGTCTAAAAATATTTTATCATATTACAACACAAATATAGTAGAGACGGTTTATATTTTCATAATTATATTTTAACATAATTTGTTTTCTTTATATTAAAAACACTCCTCTGAGAAAAGATCCATAGACTTCACCAGACTGCCATGATACAAAAAAGGTATTATATAATTCATTCTAGAATCAAATACAAACTCCTTGGTTGGAGGGGTCATCTCCTTAAAACCAGCATTCCTCTGGTAATGTTACATCAGCTACAAGTTGTGAAACACTATATTCTACAAAGAAATGAAGCTGAGATTCACTCAAAGGTCAACAGTAAGGCATATAGTAGATCTAAGCAGCCTACAACATATATGAAAAAGAAATTAATTATAAAGAAGTGGTGTAAAAAGTATCATCAAAGAAATGCACAACTGAAAAAGATGATGTGCTGTCAGAGAGCCCATGTGCTTCCCTAGTATGCTTAGGATGTCAGGAAAACCCAAAGATGCTCCCCCAGCACAATGGGCGGTCCTTGTATGTCATCAGGAGGATTCCCACAAGATGGTTAGTTGTGAATAAATTACACTGCACTGCTGGAGGAAACACATTAATAAGATCACCATTTGAGTATACTGGAATAAATTTCCATTTTGCTCTTAGCTTTAACTTCCAATGAGAAAACAGAAGTGTGGCCAATTAGAAAAGTACCTTTTTCTCTTTTTGGCTAGGAAATATTCAATAGCCTAAAAGACTCTAAATCTCTAATTACCTTTAGTTACCAAATTGTCATTTGAAGAGCCAAAGTGGATCATTCAAGGAGTTACTCACCCAGTGTTTACGATCTACATCCTCATCTGCATCCCACTTTCGGGTTAAGAATGGGTGCTTTTTGCTGATTATTTCCCCTTCAAAGAAGGTAGTAAGAGTTGGGTATTCCTACAGCAAAATAAAATATTTTTAAACTCTTAGCAAAAACTTAAATCTTTTTCATTCTAATACTTGGATAAAAGTCAACATTGCTAAGTAATGATCCAAATTAGAGTTAAAAATCTACAGAATGGGAATATCTGCCAACAGCAGAGGCTGTAGACAATTTTATTTGTCGTCCACAAACAAGAGGGTCTCTCCTGTGTGTGCCCCATTTTGAAAGTCTGATGCCAGAAGTAAAGAATAACTAATAACTCAAAATATTTCTGTCACAGGAGTTTTAATAGGTAAGCAGTTTTTTAGGTAAGCAGATGATAGCTGAGCATATTTGTTTTTTCAACGAGTAGTTCCAAACCAAACCAACCAAAGTAAGTGATTCCAAATTAAATGTTTTAAAAACTAAAGCAAATGACAAGGATAAGCTTTGATTTTATACACTTAAACAAAAAAGGAAGTAAGAAATATTCATGGTTTCATATATAGGCCTCATTATCTGCTCTATTTTGAATTAAGAATATGCTAATTTTATTTGGTATCAGTTGGGATCAGGGTAATTCTGAACTTAACATATATAAAATAAACTGAGAATATTTATATGCAAAAAAGGACTGTGGGTGTATATATGTATGTGTCTCTACACCCATATAGTCAGACCTGTAATTCCACTGCTATAGGGAACTCCCAGTGAGGAAATACCCCTTTTCCAAAGTAGTAAAGGACCTGCTCTGCCACTTATAGTCTCAGAGAGTTGCCTGGGCCCAGGGTCATACGGCCAGTATATGTCCAAAGAGAATGGAACCTAAGTCTTCCTAACTCTGCTTCCCTGTCCTGCTTTCCATGTGCGTGTGTGTACACACACAGACATACACAAACACACACACACACACGCATTTAAAGGGCTACTGTTTTAATACTAGTTTTTCCAATGTCAACATCTCCCTTTTAAAAGAATACCACATTGTAACAAATGAGTTTTCAAATATATTCTATTGTTTTTAACCACATTACCCCCATCAAATGCTTCATCTAATTCAGCATCTACATAAGCACCTCTCTTTTCTTCCTCAGTTTTCAGTGCACTAAATATATATATATATATATATATATATACATACACACATATACATATATACACACACACACATACATACATACATACATATATATATATATATATATATATATATATATATATATATGCGCAAGTTTCTTTCCCTCAACAACATGGAAGTTCTAGAAGACTAGGGACAACTTTTATTTGTCGTTGTATCCCCAGGGCTTAGCATACTGTAGGTGTTTAATGTTTATTGAACGGCATGTTCTATACCAGGCTAGAATAAACTAGGCACATACAATCTTGAAAACTTCATAAAATCAAGAAATGTCTCCATTACATCCACAACTTATTAGAAAAGATTTGATGTATGAACAAATTAATGTTTATTTTTTAGATAGAAAGCTTCAAGATATTATGAACCTACTGATTCAACAGATTCCACTTTCTACCAAGTCAGTGTTTATATATAAAGATGCACCAATTAAGTGAGTATTCTAACACATTAGAGTTGCTTGTGGGCTTATCCTCTCTGCTAGAACTCCTTGGGGCTACAGGCTATTTTATTATTTATTTTTTTGCCTCTTCCTCAACAATATGCAGAGTGCATGGTACAGAGTTTCTGTTTAACAGTGAATAAACTAGATTAAAAAGGGAAAATTTCCCAAGTATAAACTTGTAGTCTTAACTGTTTTCACCAGACCACAGACTGCATTTGACAGGATATAAAAAGGCCTACCAATAAACAGCACTGGGAAGGACTACTAAAGTAAAATTTTAATAACTACCACCTTTGACTTCTAGGAGGGAATCAACCTGAAAGAGAAGGCAAGTAAATGTGTAAATTAACAACAGGGAGGCAGTACAAGGTGGTGACAAGAAGAGTGCAGTGTGAAGACCTATATCAGCTCCTAGCTGTGCTGCTGACTCTACTGTGTCTCTGTGACCTTGCCAAAGCCTCTTCACATTTCTGGGTCTTACTCTTAAAATGAAATGACTGAACTAGATGACCTCTAAAATCCTAAAATTATGTACTCCTAGTGGGCCAGAAGGCCACTTTCCTGACAAAATGCTTGTTAAATTGACTTCCACCTCCCCTCCCTCAAGTAAAAGTAGTTAACTAGATTTCTACTGAAATAATGCTCATAGTTCATATTTTAGAACTAGAAGGACCTTAGAGATTACTAGAAGAGTAAATCCGATCCCCTCATTTTATAGATGGGGAAACAAAGGCCCAGAATTTGGTTGAAATCACACACAGTTGAGGCAAAACAGGGATTTAAAACATGAGTCTTCTGACACCAAAGCTAAATGTCTTCCCACTGATAGTCTTTCCGCCAAACAAGATAATCTGTGAATGAATTTATAACTTAAGAAGTTTAGTTAAACTGATTTGTCATTAGGTCTCTCTAAAAATTTTCTAGTGACTTCTCTAGTTAAATTCTGTTGGCCATCAACTTGGACCAAGGTGTAAAGTTCATTTTCAAAAGGTACAAAAACATTTATTTATCAACTTATATGACAAGATACTGGTGCTATCATGGGAGGATGAATTCTTTTTACTCAAACAGGCTAAACACAAATCTTGCAGGATTTTTTTCTTCACACAATACTAAAAGGGCAACAGTCACCACCAAGAACGTGTATAATTTGTCTCAGATAAGCCTTTTCAACAAATGCAATTTTTTAAAGCAAAATCAACATAAAAAAACCCTTTTGAGGTTTAAATAAATACTAATATGAATTATAGTTTTCTTTCTTAATTTTTTCATTCAAATGTTTGCTGACTGCCTACTATATACCTAGCACACTGCTGAGTGCTACGGGAGAAAAAACTCCTTGACACTGTAATTGTCCTCCTGACTTATGATCTCAATAGTGAGATAAAACAGACAAATTAAGAGTTAGACAGATGAGTGTTTCAAGACCTAAAAAATTTCAGTACCAAGTTACTGTGGCACCCAATAATTGGCAAAAATCTTACCCTCAAGTACAAAAAGGAAATTTTAACAAGATGAGATTCATGATTTCATCATATGGGGAGCTCCAGGTGAGCACTTCTCTCCACAAATGCATATTTTTTATACCTGTTCTAAAACCTAAGTCTTAGAGTTACCAGGAAATACAAAGAGATTAAGGACTTTACGTAGGAAAAGCAGCCAGCATGTGACAGAAATGGCGCTTGAACTCAGATCTTTCTGTCTCCCTATTCACTACACCATGCTACCTCACTCATTTCAATCTTTAAGTCACCCCTGTACTACCCTGTACTACCCTTTGCCAATGAGTTCCTGAGATTTGTTTAGTAATCAGGCTAAAGGGCAATTCTTCCCAAAATTTAAAATAATATGCAAATTTGAGAATATAAAACTTCCATCAGTATCTTACTATCCATCTGTTAAGGAGCTACTTACAAATAAGATATTTGGATATTCTTAGCATCATCTAATTAAAACAAAAACCAGAGCTTCAGCAGTAATTCCCAACAAGCAAATTTCAAGTAGTTTTGCTGCACAACTAAATATGGCTTCTTAGCAAAGCTGAGAATTTTCAATAATAGATATATTTTTATACATGTATGTGTGTATAAATATATACACATTTATTTATAAATTTTAAAAACTTCTGACTTTGGTTTGACCAGTTCACAATCTCTCGACTGATCTGTACTGTTCATGTTTATTCTTTAGAAACGTATAAATGCATTTCATTTTTGCTTCAATTTTAATTTGGGCAGTAAACTTTTGTTATAAATATGTATCAATTTAAAATGTCTGGATTATAGTTCATAAGAAGATCAGCATAAGGAACTAAGGATATCCAACATGGAATAAAGAAGACTAAAGGGTAATAAGATAGCTGTCTTCAACCATTAGAAGGTATACCTCAAAGAAGAGGGATTAGACATGTCTTTCAATATACTTGGACTCAAGAGGCAGTTAGGAATATGTGATGGAAAAAAAGAAAGGCAGAATTCGGCCTGACATAAAGAAAAACTTGAAATGGACAACTTTAGTAAATAAGCTCCCCATCACGGAAGATATTAAGTCTGAGGCTAGATGGGTATTTGTTGAGGATATTGTAGAGGGAATTCCCACTCAGGTTTAGATTAGATTGAGATTTTATGAATTTAATGTTCACCTCTCTACATTTTCCCACTCTTTATCTACTTCCTTAAACTACACCTAGAGAAAATGAAATCTATCCATCAACTTCTACACTCATCTAGTAATAACTCTCTTCCTTGGGATAAGCAGGCAAAGGTCAGTAGGAATTTGGGAGGCAAAAGCCAGTCATTTAGTAGTATGGGTGCTGCACTATAGCTGGCAAGTTACAATGCAAGTTTTGTTTGTATCTAAAAAGGAAGCCTTCCCAACACAGAGGTAATTCAATATACAAACACTACAGAAACTAACTAAATTGTGAAGGAAACCTGGGTTCTAGCCCTAGTTCTGAACTGGAATGGGGATCTTAGCCAAAATCATCACTAAGCAGCCATCTGATTTAACCTTCCATGCTTCGGATGCCTACCTCAAAGGGGCAATGTATACACAAAGGACTCATAGGATTTGGGAATTAGGCCTTGATGTATGGTGGAATTCGGCTTCAAGCAAAAGATATGAGGGAAAAATGATACTAGCTTTTCACATCATTTGAAAAACAGAGAAGGGGAACCATCACTTTGTGACCAAAGATTAACTAATCCCCTAATAGGATTATCATGATGGTCATGGACTGTCTGTACCTTAAGCTGGTCTCTTCAGGTAATATAAGCAAATATCAATCAAAGTAGTGCTTTCCAGAGACATAAAGAACTAGTGAGGGAGAACAGGTCTCCAACATTCCCACTAAAGAGACCTGAGAGAGACACTGCCTCATCCTTTCTACCATTTTGTCTCCCTTTTCTCCCAATACACACATACGGGTTTTAGGACCTCCTGGAGCCTGCTATATCTATGTAAAACTTGCTTAACTTCGAGGATTTTTAACATCATTCTTACTTCTCTATAGAAGAGCCTCTCCAGTCTTTTCTGTTTATTAGCTCTAAACATGAATCCTTTTAGTGCGTGGTTTTGTAGCTTCAGATATACTATTTTATATCTCAAATTCTATAAGTTTGTCTATGTACTTAAAATGTTTAAGTTATTCTAGTCTTAGTTTTTGAGAGGCAGAATGGCATAGTGGATAAAGAAATGGCTTTGAAGCCAGGAAGCCCTAAGTTCCATACACAATCTGAGTGTGATCCTGGGCAAGTAACTTCACCTTCTCCATGCTCAAGGCAAACCTCAGACTGGTATTTCTCAAACTTCTTGGTCTCCACCTCTTTACTCTCTTTAAAATGACTGAGGGCAACCCTCCAAGAGCTTATACGTATGTGGGTTATATCTACTGATATTTATTGTATTAGAAATTTAAATGTCTTAGTACAATTATGAAAATAGTTTTGAACTGGTAGACTCCATGAAAGGGTCTCTGGGAACCTCTGCCCTACCAAGACCACACTTTGAGAAATATTTTCTTAGATGTAAGGTGCCAGAGGGAGTTTCCTCACCTGAGAGTTCCCTAATTTCAATTTTACTGTTTAACAACTGGACGGTATTATGTTTTACATGCTAACTCTTGTTTCTTAACAAGGACCTCAGAAGACAACATCCCTATGCCAACTTTCTAACTGGCATTCTCCAGAGGTTACATTTATCTCTTAACTGCGACATCTGATGTGTTTTTCTCAGTCCTTTCTCCTTGACTGGTCTACAGGTTTTTGATACTACAAGTTGTTCCATCTTCCTAGAAGTGATCTCTTTTTCCTTATCAATTAAACATTTATTAAGTATCTATTATGTGCTAAGCACCAAGGATACGACAAGGGCAAGGAATCAAACAATCTCTACTTTCAAGGAGCTAACATTCTCACTGGGGAGACCTTTTCCTGTCTGACCACTCCTTTCTCAAGTCTCCTCTCCTTGCAACATACTGCTTCCTTTTCACTCCTCAGAAATTGTCTTCCTTCAAGACTATGTTAGGAGTAACATTAATTACTCATCTAGATGAAACTCAAGGTAATAAGATCAAAATTTCCTGCCAGATGGGCTAGTTTTTCCACTAAAAAGGCACTGAAACCAACCTCAGGAATTAATCATCTCAGGTGCCCTTCTCAGGCTTGATGCATGTCAGTAAATCCATTCAGATGTACCATTGTGGCAAAAGCAGAGGAAAGAGGAGGTACACCTAATTGAATCAACCCTGTATGAATCAACTCTGATGAATATCCTCCTCACATTATTGTTTAGTAAGCTTTTTCGTTAAATGCATTTATGCTCTGTCTTGTTTCATTCTAAGATTGAGTCTGACCCACGAGGTCAGACTGAGAATAGCCTGGCCGAAAGCATTTGGGACGGTGTGGAATGACCTCTTGGCTAACTTGATGCTTGAAATGAGGAAAGAGTGATACAGAGGGGTAAAGGAGAAGACGGGAATTCCTAAGGATGCCTGGATGGCCTCATACAGGAATCTTGTAACTTGAATGGCCATACTTCTCAATGAATATGCTAACTCCTTTAAATGGGACAGGGACAGTTTCCCCATTGCTCTGGTAAGCCTATTCTACCAGGAAGAAAAGGAGTTGCCAGAGATAACATTTCTTATCTTTTGGTGATTGTTCTAGAAAAACTAGACAGATAGCATGAAGAAAATTATGATAACTAGAAACTTGCTCCAATGACAGTTTCCGTTTTACTATCTTATTACTTCATGGGATGAAGGATGCCTTCAGTTCACCAGAGGGTCAGATTATTGGAGTTTTCGTGGGTTTTTTTAAACCACTGAGGAACTTAAGATAAATTGAGAATGCAACCAAAGTCACAAAGAGTCACCAAAATAATGACTGGTGAGATAGTAGCTTGGGGGTGTCAAAGAAGACCTACTTTTGAAAAGTCAGGTAAATCATTTGATGGGACCCATCATTCTTTGTAGCTTTCAAAGTGGCTAAGCCAGGGAGCTGTGTCTATGTGGCCCAGTAAAAATGAATTCCCTTTGCAGCCAGTACCTTTATAGGTTTCTGCAAGGTCGGGGGCAAAATTCCCAAGAGACATCAGGCTGTTGAATTGGCTCTATGATTGTGCACCACGGCACCACTATCACCCCTACCTACCACACACAGCTTATGACAAGCCAATGGCTGGAGCAACTGCAGTCTATATTGGGGGCAGAACTCCACTACTTTGAGTTGATTTATGTTTTCTTTAAATATATTTATATATGGTACTGTCTTCCTATATTAAAATATAATCCCAGGAGAAATTTTTCCACACTGCATTTATATCCCTAATTCTTGGCATAGTGACTGGCAGAGAGCTGGCATTTAATACATGTTCAATAAGTGAGATTTTGGTCATCTCCTTCCCCACTGCACCATCATGTTGGCATTTTAGCAGCAGATCAGAATAGCCATTACTGAGCAAATTTAGGGAAGAAGAATGACTCTTTCACAGCCCCAGTTATAAAGTGCTTTAGGGGTAGTTCTTGAAATATGAGGTTAGACTAAGAGCCAGTCTATAGGGTGTCCTACAAGTCCTTGTATGAGACTGGGATTTCTGGAACAAGTTACACTGGAGTGACCAAGGCCAGAGCTATTCTAACATTAGGACCACAGAAGACCAGTGGCCATATGTTCAAGGCATAGCGACCTGGAAAGATGGGGAGGAGGGCACCAAATGTATTAACCTTCTAGACACCAGCAGGTAGGTTACTAACATTCCAGGGAATGCCCATGGATCCCCAGGTGGGGAGGACTAATGATGTACAGAGACATACTTGTTAGAGGAGGTAGGTGGTCAGGTGATTCCACCTGGGTCATAACTCACTGTGGGAATGGACAGCCACTGTAAACTTGGAAGTCAGTACCTACACAGGCACTTAGAGCAAATTCTATTAAAGTTATTGCGAGAAAGGTCAAATGGAAATCACTGGGGTCATCCAAGCCATCCCATATCACCAAACAATACCAGGTCACTCTTCCGTAGGAACAGAGATGAAGGAGGCTGGCGTCTTTCACAATATCACTTTGCTTAAAACTCTGTGCCACCAGCAAGGAAGGCTTACAGTGAGCTACAAGAGGTGAATAAAGTCACCATGCAAATTGCTATAGTCATTTCTGACCCTGTCAGCAGGACGGACAAGCCAGGGTCATGATGGCCTATCTTAAAGAAAGCAGCACAAAACAAGGAGAAGCACAGTGAAAGAGTAGTATGCAGAGACACAGGGAGCCCAGGAAGTGAGGCAGCCATCACAAGACCCCCTCCATGTGAGCACCAGGACAGTACTCAGGGGCAAGCCCACAAGTGCCATCTACTCAAGGATGAGGGAATGGAAGAATGCTAGGCTGACGAGGGAAGAGACAAGAGTCTACTGAAGCTGAAACAAGAGCTCTGTCATTATGTCTCCTTACTACCAGGTTGGGATGTCTCACCTTCCACGAACCTAGGAGGTGAAGGGCAGCCCTTGGCCATCGTCTCATTTGGTCTTCTCTGGCTCTTCCTGTCCTCTGTTCTTCATGTGGAATAAAGCCTAAGGCCTCAAGGGCCCTGCCCCTTCAGGGTGCCACGCTTTCTTACAAGGGGGTAGAGGTGTACGCAGGTAGGAGAGGAAAAAGGAAACTACCTTTACATAACTCTGATAAGTATGAATTCACACTTACGATAACTGTGAATTACTGCAAAGGGGAATACCTCAAGAGAAGCCACCAAAGAGGCAAATAGTTTGGTGAGTCAGAGTACAGTGAGTGGGTAGTCTAAAGGAGTAAGTCTTATAGACTCATTAGATCAGAGGACAGGTAGCACACAAAAAGTTTATGACCTTCCTCTTAGCAACCTTACTATACGTGACCCCATATGGTCAGAATCAGCTAATATGTGGCAAGTATCATCACCTGTGTTGGGACCTTCATGTTTCTGGCCCTGTACCTGCTTTTATCAACACTGCTTTACATCAAGAGATCCACTGTAAACTGGTCTGAAATGACCTTCCACCTTGGACTAGATAAAAGTTAAGTTCCGGGACATAGTCCTTCTAAAAAGGTGAGATGAAATCTGGGTTTTCTGGTATTGGCTCCTTTGGGGAACTCTGTCTGACATCTCCTCATGCTCCAATTTTGTCCACTAGGCTCCCTCCCTTCAAGGTTGAAGTTGTCTGGTGACTGGTGATGAATGGCTCTAAGGGCATTTAAGAAGTGGAAAGTCCCTTAAAAAGTGTTTTGAATTTTGCCCCCAAGAGGTAAGATGTTAACAGAAGCAATCTCTATTTTTAATCTGTTTGGGATCCATTTTAGTAAGACTGGAAGATCCTTGCCACAAAGCTTAATTCTCCCTTAAGAATGCAATGAAGCAACTCCTGAGATATAACTGGTCCAGGAAACTTAGGCTCAAAGTGTTAAGCTTAAAAGCTCAACACACATTTAGGAGGTACAACTCAAACTTGACAGAATTCCGCTTCACAACAAATACAGAGAAAAGGGGAGCCATAACCAAGTGAACCAACACTGCTGCTCTGCTAAATGTCCTTCCCATGACATTGTTGAGTAAACTTCCTTCTGTTAAATGTTATATAGCTTACAACAAGTGTCTCATTTCATTTTGTTTCCAAGTTTGAACCAGAAGGTGGGCATGAGCTGACCTAGTCTAGAATAAAGGTTCAGCTCAACTGCCACATTCTCTAGGAAACTTCCCTTTGTTCTCCCAGCTGTTAGTGGTCACTTACTCCTCAACAAATTCATGAATATGTTTTATCCCCCAGTAGAATGTAACTTTCTTGAGGGATTATGGGATCATGGATATAAAGCTGGAAGGAACCTGAGAGGTCAACTTCTAAATCTTCTGACATTACAGATGAGGTAACTAAGACCCAGGAAGGTTAAATAACTTTTCTAAGGTCACACAGAGAGTATACTCATCCAAGACAGGATTCGAACTCAGGTCCTCTGATTCCAACATCAACATTTTGTTCATTCTATCACAGACATGAATGTTATTTTTAAACTTCTATCTATCACAGTTTCTTGCACATTGCAGGCATTTAATAGAAGTCTCTTGAACTGAATGAGGACTAAGAAAAAAGGTCACTTAACTGTGAATGTGAGAAACAAAATAGGTTAAATAATAACAAAAGTCTTTCTTTGCCATTTCCTGCTTATTCGCAAGCTGGAAGAGAAAGATGAGCTTTTTTGCTTTCAAATTCCCAATTAAGTTCTCAATTTAGAATGAATTAATCCAAAGAAGAAAATTTTTTCTCTGTACTTCTAGAAATAGTTACTTCTGTTAAAGAGTAGATAGATCATCACTTTTCATCAACTTCTGATGAATACAAGTATGAAAGAAACTTGCGTCCATTGGCTAACATGGCTTTAAAAATGGTTTGACCTTTTTCTCAATTTGTTATAATTGGAAAAGATATGATTGTGATATATTTACTTACATTCAATTTTTCTACTTCAAAAGTTAAAGACAGAACCTGATACAAAATAAAATATTGAAAACACTGCCAAGAAAATGAGAGAGAGTTCCTATGGCCTATTTACAAAACTTACTTGCAAAATTTAGTAATATAACCCCAATCTAAGTTTTAAAATTTTAATGTTTTTTTCTCCTGCAAAAGCCTTTTTACCGATAAGTAGAAAGCTTTTGGATCCATTCTGATAGTGGTAAACTATATTGATACACTGCTAAAGAAGCTGTTGAAGCAGCAGCAGCAGCAGCAGCAGCAGCAGCAGCAGTTGTTGTGTCAGGAAAGTTAAGACAAGAGATTTCCCTGGCACTTTCACCAGTGACCCAACAGGGAGGGGTTCTTAACCTGGAGTACTTGGACAGATTTCAGGAAACTCCTGAATTTAGTTGGGGGAAAAACCAACTACATTTTAATTTTCACTCACCTCTAACTGTAATTTAGTATTTATCCTTCAATATTTAAAGACATTCTGAGAAGGGGTCCACATGTGTTAGACTGTCAAAAGGCCTAATGCCACAACAAAAGGCTAAGAACCCTTGCCTAAGATAGTCTTCCCCACACATACGATAATGTTCACACCCTACCTCATAATCATTTAAAAATGTCTGGCAATTCCACCTCAGTAAGCCTCAATTTCCCAGCGCCACTCACCAACTGAGTTCAACTGGATAACTGTAAATACCATCCTGATTTGTGCTCCTTAATCCATTTCCCTTCTCTCTCCTCCCTCTAATCCATTCTGTATTCTAAAATTTGTTATTTTGTTTTTGGTCATAACCTGTGAGTTCATCTGTGCAGAGAACTCCCCATGTGGAAACTCTCTCTACTGAAAAAGGTCAGCTAAGTATAACAATAACAATATATATATAATAAGTCGGATAAGTATCTCCAACTTACTGTCTTACAGAGTTTCTTAGGATACAGAGGTTAAGTGACCTCTCCCTGGTCGGAGCTAGCAGGCGGCAGAGACAGCTCTGTGACAGACGTTTCTTCCTGCCTACTATGCCACGATGCCTCCCCCATCCAGTATACCCCTTATGTACAGCTCTGGTCACATGGCTCCTCTGCTTAAAAATCATTATGGATCTCTAAAGTTCAAGCTCCTTTTTCTTGCATGTAAAAGCCTTTTATGATCTGCTGCCAAACCACTTACATCCTTACCTATGATTGCCGCCGCCCCCTCCCCACCTCGCACTGTTTTGACCAAACGGAACAACTGATTCCCAAATAGACCCTGCACTTTCTTGACGTCCTCACGCTTGGAAGGTCGTTAGACTGCTGAATTCTTACTCGTCCCCCCCTACAGGAAGCCTTCCTCTTCGGATATCCCTCAATACTAGTTCTGGTGTGTGAATTACAGTTATCCTCGGTTTTGTCTTGACCTTCCATTAGACTCTAAGTTCCACCAGGGCCAGGACACATCTAACTTTTGGATATTTACCTCCGTGCCACTACAGGAGGCGCTTAAAGGGTGTCTGTTGAATCTAGAAGGATATATGGCATGGATCAGAACTTGTTTTTTCAGTGAAGCAAGCAGAGCTAGGAAAACAATATATACGATAATACAGCAATGTAAATGGAAAGAAAAACCAAAAAACAATCAAAGAGGGAAACTGCCAAGGACCTGCTTAGCCCCACTTTCTCCTACTTCCCACAGGCAGGGAACACTGCACATAAAACATAAGATTTTTTATTGTGCTAATCAGCTTCACTGATTTTGTTTCCCTTCTTCCTCTTCTTTCTATTTTTAAAATTCTTTGATACCCAGGAATGGCTGGGAAGGAGGAAGGAGAAGAAAATAAGAGAAAACAAAAAATATTAATAGAAATCTATTTTAAATATTCTAAGGCAAGCCATGCCATTAACGAAGGTGAATTTAAGCTGACCCAAGGGTGGTCAAGATTCCAAGGTACACCCAGCTCCACAAGTACCACCAACATGATACTCCCTTTTCCTCTCACTGCTCTGGGGGTCCCCATCTCCCCCAATCACATCATCCAATGCTTTATTTAGCACTGTGGTACTAACGGGTGTACCACAGACGTCTGGAAGTTATGTGGTTGCAAAGAAAATTGATAAATAATTCTAACATAAATTTTAAGTATAGTATTCATACAACAGAGCCTGCCTATGACATATACAAGCCAACCTCAAAACATGTGCAACCACAAACAAAACAACTAGACAAAAACAAATACTCCTATTGAAGGGAAACTACATATTGCCTGAGTCTCCTCAACCTTTCCATCATGTTACAAATTTAAATCTTTAATGTGCTGTGCATTTAAGAGAAGCTAAAAGACAACAGCAAACGAGTGTGCATGGAAGACCATATAATTCCAGTTCGTATCTTCTAGTCGAGTCAAAATTTGTGGTCACCCCTAGCAACCAGAAATTTCAGAGAATCATTGAACTACTTCAAAACAAGTTTTTAATTAATCTTAAAATAACCAAGTTTAGCTAAAAGTTGTCTTTCTGCAATCTAGAAGATGAAATTTCCTGCTCTTAATTAAATAAAACTCTTTAATGCCGATTGTTTTCCAGTTAACTTTAATGGAATGCTTACCTCAGTAAGGCCTTTAATCTTCAAGTATCCACAAAGGTACGAGTTCTCCATATCCACATGCTAGAAAGAATATATACAATCCTGTTAGAGAGATATGAAGCCAAAGATAACCCTTAAATAGTTAGGGACATACTTTAAAGCTATGGAGTATTCTGGAACCTATTACATTGTATCAAGCAAGTCTATTATCATATAACCATGGATGAGATCTTCATTATTTAAAAGCTTATCCAAGAGTACAAAGTTTTTAAAACATTAATTCAGCACTTACTACACAGCTCCTGGCACATGACATACAATTAATAAATGCTCATTGATGAATTATGATGTTTTCCTATGCATTTTCCTTCTAATTAGGCAAACTTCTTTATGGCATTCTGCAAACTTCCTTTAACTTAACTTAAATTAACTTTAATTTAAGATCAAGACTTAGAAGATTTTCCTAAACAAGGAAGACATATTGAAACATCATCTGGGTATTCTCAACAAAAACCTCTCATTACTTCCTTATGTACATACATCAACTCTCACAAGGTCAAACCTCTATTTCTATTTGCATACCTGGTGTCAGGATTTACTTTCAATTTACTCTTTATTCCATCTCATGTCTACTTTTCACCAACTCTACGAATACCGTTTCATCTCAAACACTAAATCCTTTTATGCCTCTGCATCAATATTGATAATGTCACATAAAAAACAAATACAAAGCACACCAACATTTTGTATTGCCAAAAGAATGAGCTATTCTCCTTGAGAATGTTTTTCTAGATACCTGAAAATTATCCTTTAAGGATCAAAATTTTTGTTTAATCATTTTTGGATGGTAATCTTTCTTAAATATAAGTATTAATACATTCCCTTCTTTCTTAGATAAGTAACGGTGAGAATGATTTAACATTTTTTTGACACGAAGTCATCATTATGAATGTCCGCTATGTACTGAAATACAGTGATACTTGTAGAAGTTACTGAAGTTAAATAGGGCAATTTGTCCTTAAAGAGAAATACTTCATCTATTCTGTTTAAACTGGCCATTATGAAGCTTGGAATTAACAAGGAGAAGATTAATAGTATATATCATAATTAGAGTTTGTATGAGAAAGATAAAAGAAAATGTTTAGCAAAAAGGAGCCACAAAGCACATCTGTACACAAAGGTACTCTTTTTATATTCCTTTCACAGTGTCCTAAGATTTCCTTTGCACTTGGCTTCTTGGATAGCAAGAAATACACTGCAGCAATAAAAAACATGTAGACCCAGTAAAATGAATGATATTATAGAATTCTTCTCAGACAGAATCTCAAAAATGAGGTCATTATGCCTTATTTAGTCCAGGCTCATTGGACTCTAGTTTGAGAGTTCATGCCTCCCACCTTTCAAAGAGGTATCTTAAGCAGACAGCTGCTATCAACCCTTCCTTTGTGCTTATAATATACTGTTTCTGGAGAAATCAGATATCTCAAGTCTGTTAGCAATAGTATAGCCTGCCTCTAAGTGACTGTCTCATGATTTCTCCTACATGAGTCTGTCCGTAGTTCCGTTCTAAGAAGGATAGATTGCTTTCAGAAATCTGACCTTAAATACAAAAACATGTAAATAGGTTCAGTGATATGCTGTACACTTGTTACAACTTATGACTTCATAAAGTCAAAGAATTTTGAGCTGGATGGTCTTTACTTCTCTCAATAATTTACAGGGAGGAAAACGATAAAGTGCTTGCCCAAGACTTTTGCCTAAGACTCTCCTGACTTTTTAAAAGGATGGACATGACAGAGACAGGTCCAAGACTTCCATCTACTGACATGTAACCAGTTGGCTCAAAACACTACTTTTAAGACCTTTATCTTGGCACAGAGCTTAATACTGTATCCTGCCTAATGGTATCCCAAAGAACACAGTAACTCTGTTAAGACTATACTCTTTTTTTTGACCTATGCCTGTGTGATGTTAAGGTAGTAGATTTTAGTGAGCACTTTTCAATAATCATCAGGCATTAGCTTTCTCTAGCCAGTTATATATACATAGGAACTGAAGAAAAGCCTCTTAAAAGATGATCTAAAACAACATCCTGTTTGTAACTCTTTCAGTTTTAGTTATCTCTTTTCAAAATACCTCTGCACCCTTGTTTCAATTTCTCTATACTACATTATTGTTCTCATGATTAAATAGTTTATTCATATGTTCCTAATCTCTCCATTATTTTATACTAGTCACCACCTTTTATTCTTTAACACGAAATTGGCAAACATGATGTATATGTATATGATGAGGCTACTAGTAGCTGAAATACTATTTTTGTCTTAAGAGCAAAGTGTTAGAAGCACCAAAAAAATTAAAATCATAGGAAACACTTTGAAGGAAAGTAATTTTTATAACTTGTTATTTAAATTATAACCATTTGTTATAATTTTTATTATAACAACTTAAAAGTTTAGTTAGCAACACTAACTAACCAGAGAGGTTAGATGTCTATATTTCTGAGTTTAAAACTACCATATTCATTTTTAAAATAGACACATGAGATATTTTTAAGAACCACAAAACTCCCCACAATACCAAAATTCAAATGTTAAGAGGTATTTGGAACATCCTTGTAGCAGCTGGGAAGATAGGGAGATTAAAGAGATCTTGTAATGAAATACAAACACTTAGAATTTTACATATACACCCAGGAATAGAAAACCTGGGGTTCAAATCCTCCCTTAGCCCCTTCTCATCTACGTAACCCTGAGACAAGCCACAATCTCCCTGGGCCTCTCACTGTCCTCATGTCTAAGTCTGGTTGGTTCAGTTCTAGATCTATGATCCTATGTATCAAAACAAGTCTTCTATAGAGCCAAAACATTTGAGCATGGTTTTATGTGACTACCATACTGCATGTGAAAACTGTATTTTAAAGGCTTTCATGTGTTGCTAACCTTAGGAATCCAGCATTGTTTCATGAAACTGACCTGCTGGGGCTGCAATAAAGAACTTTTACCATAACAATATATATATTTGTAAATTACTTCACAATGATAAAGTACTTTCACATATTTCTTGGAGTCATATATATTATTCTGGCTGGATCATCACAACTGTGATATTTAGCATACATACTATTTTCATTTTGTGGATGAAGAAAGAGATTAAGTCTTGCCTTTCTCAAAGTCACAGCTGGCTAGTGGCAGAGTTGAGTTAGGTCTTTCTAATTCTAAGACCAACAATACTCTTTCCACTACGCAGCACTGCCTAAATTATAAATGACATATAAAATTCTAATCTACAACCTTGTCTATATATGCTGCACTCAATGAAACCAAGGTATATGGGGGTTTAACAAGTGAAGGAAAGATACCTGGATGACATGGATATTGATGAGATGGGTTGTGGTTGTTAGTATTGTTTTTGCTTCTGTGACCTGGCTAATGTATTTTAAGAATAACAAACATAAAAGAACCAGAATGTCCTACTTTCAACCCAATACTTCATCTATTCTGTTTAAACTGACCATTATGAAGCTTGGAATTAACAAGGAGAAGATTAACAGTATATATCATAACTAGAGTCTGGATGAGAAAGATAAAAGAACATGTTTAGCAAAAAGGAGCCACACAGCACATCAGTACACAAAGGTACTCTTTTTATATTCCTTTCACAGTGTCCTAAGATTTCCTTTGCACTTGGCTTCTTGGATAGCAAGAAGTACACTGCAGCAATAAAAAACATGTAGACCCAGTAAAATGCATAATGTTATAGAATTCTTCTCAAGACAGAATCTCAAAAATGAATATGGTACAAGGAAATAGGTCATAGGGACAGAAGTAGCCAGGTTTCTCATTTGAGGAACAGTCCTAGCTGATGGAGCAACAAGAATAGCTAGCTTGATGAACAAGCTCACCATCCACCTGCAGAACAACCACAGCCTTTACCTGACATGACTACAACCCACTTTAAGAAAGTTGCCTTTGAGCTAAGATGTCTTATAGCCAGCCTCCAAGGGCTTCTACTTTTAGCTGTCTTAAAGTTCCATTTCTCATCCTGATCTAAAATATCAAATTTAGCAGATTCATTCTTATCCTTTTCAACGATACACATCCTCATCTGCCCCAAACTTAGGTTGTCCTCAAATGTGAAAAAGTGAATTATTGAGATTAAGGTCCCAAATTGGAAACTGGGGTCACAAAGAAGACAAAAATATTTTCATCTTTACAATTAATGGCTAACCTCTAGAGCTCTCTTTCACTAAGACAATTTTTGTGACAGGTTGTAAAAGACATTTGCAACTACATTCTAGAAAGGACACAAAATTTGGGAAATGAAGAGAAAGCCTATTATATATTGTTTCTAAAATTCAGGAAGAGCACTGCTAACCACCGTATTTTCTCTTAATATAAACAATATGACACAGGATAGCAGCTAAGTTTTCAGGCCTGAAAGAAAATCATCTGCCTTCCCTAAGGGAAGAAAAGAAGAGAGATCCTCTGGGATACAGATATACTAACTAAGAAGAAAACGGTTAAGGCAAAGTGCACTGGACATCTTCCCATTCCAGGAAAGGAGAAGAATGATTTCCACAAGACAAGGATAAAAGGTTTGTTTTGTGCCCAAAAACATGGGTCCCTAATCTGGGATTCATGAACTTTGAAGGTGTCTTTTGAGTAAGGTCTATTTGATCTGAGGCAAGCTGCTAGACCATCTTAAACCAAAGAGACAAGGCAAGAGTAATGAGCAATCAAGATTGTCCACCCCCGTGCACACAACCAGGACAAAATTTCACATCACCACCTTGGGCAAATTCCTCCTAAGTGGCCTGGATGCCAGGAAGCCAGCTCAGGGAGAGGAGGTGATGTAAGAGGCAAGGAGGATCTCTTTAATAGAGGTTCACAGAGAGAATGAGTGCTGTCTGAAGGGAGGAGAAGCTCACTGGGGGCACTAACCAGATTTCTTCCTCAGGATAAGTGGGAGTGGTTGTCAGTCAGGTTATGAAGAGGAAATAGAGGCGAGGCTTGGAAGAAAGTAGGGCAAAGCTGTGAGGTTTCAGGGGTTATTTCAGCAAGGGAGCATGTCTCCAGATGAGGAGGAAATGAGCAGGTTCTCCAGGGATCAAAGCCTTTCTAATGAATGGGTGTAAGACAGGACAAGAGGATGTTCTGTGCAGCACAGAAA